>JARHVA010000679.1:3982500-4370000 GCA_037957365.1 Torreya grandis
TTTAATTTAAATAAGGTGAGTTCCTTATACTTAAAGTTTATTGAACTTAGGGCACTCAAAAGTCACTCAGGCTGTACCACATAGCCATACCTAAATATCAAATTATTTAAATAGTACATATACAATATGATGATAGCATTATATCATGTTAATCCTGTTACTGTTCAAAATTAATGACATCATTAGCTTACTTTTTATAAATTTGTGATATATTAAAAAATATATATAATTATTAGTAATATGAATTAGCTAACATATATATCTTATATAAATTTATGTAGATATAGATGTGTCTATATTATATTAAATTTATGGTATAAATATATCTAGATTCTATTTATGTCATAAATTTAAATTATTATAGGTACCTCTTTACCTCTCATTGTCTTTTATATAAATTTATATAAGATATAGGTAACTAGATTACATATAAAATTTAAGTATCTAGATTCTATATATATATATATATAGACACCTCTATATCTATCTATACATCTTTTATATAGAATTATGTAAAATATATTGACATATATAGAGGTACATATATATAGTAGACTTGTGACATAAATAAAATCTACATACCTAAATCTTACATGGAAAATTTAAGTACCTATATTTCACATATATTACAAATCTAACATAATATAAGCACCAGTATTTCTCTCAATATGTTTTATATAAAATATATACACTAATTCAATTTAAGTTTATAAGATGAACCAAATCATAATAAAAATATATCTTTAAAAATACATATATATATATATATATATATATATATATATATATATATATATATATATATATATATATATATATATATATATATATATATATATATATATATATATATATATATATATATATATATATACACACGAAACACATGAGTGAGGGTTCCTCCTCACTAAGTAATAAAATCAATGTCATCATGCTAGGTTGATTTCCCACCAATGGTACCCTTGAAAAACATATCATTAAATATTATAAGGGTTTGTTTACAATAGGTCCAAATTTCAAAGGATATTAGCATTTCTACAAGATATGTTTTCAAGAAAAAATATTTTTTTTTGTCTTAGGTTATTTTACTATTGGAATGCTTCACATTATATTAAATAAAAAATATAATTAAAAAATGTTAAAAAGTAATGTAGATGGATAAATCATGGCTCAAACCCCATATCAAAGGATAAAACCAAATCAAAACATCAAAAAATAGTCAGTTAAGGCATCGAGAATGCAAATACAAATAACCAACCATCAAAAAATTAATCATAGACTGTCACCCCAAGAGGTAGAGGTAGAGGGTCATCCTTGGAAAGCATCAACCAAGTAGGTGGTTCCACATTAAGATCTCTCAAAAATTCTATCCATCTAAGGGGTCATCATGAATAGTGATAGGCTAACCAATAATGAGATATGTAAGAATAATAATGCTTGATGGAGGCCACTATGAAAGACTAACATCAGAATTTCCATAAGAACTTCAACTACCCCCTAGGGGAGGGTGAGGCAAAAAGTGGCCCCTACTTTAGGATCGACTTCTACTTCTATGGCTCCTAAGAGGAGGTGGAAATGGACCATAGAGTGGGTCATCTTGCATAACTCTACTCATAGTTCAAAGGTGCACTCCCCTAGTGGTCGAGGATACAAGTGGTGGAAGTACAATGCCATCTTATCAACTTATTCTTGAATCTATGAGTAAATCAATGAAATAATAACAACCTTCTCATTAACAAAAAATGAAATTGTATAGGCCTCATGATTAAAAATAACATTATTTATGGTTTTATAAAGATGAAAGAGGATGATATCATGAAATAAATACCAGAGAAAGGAAATAGAGGTTTACCAATTATAAAAATCCCTAAAAAGCCCTTGATACCAATATAAAGGCTCAAGATTATAAGGTTGGAATAACAAGTGAATCCATTGCTAGGTAGACTGAACTTTAGGTCAAAACCAAAACAAATGTTTAAAATATTATGGTTGATTTCAAGATGGACAAAAGGGCTAGGGAATGAAGAGGTGGAACAACCTCTCACTAAGGGGGAGTCCATGGTAAATTAAACACCACAAGAAATGAGATAGCTTGGGTTCTTGAATGTAGAGTATGGAAGGTAAGTTGTCATTATTTAATTAAAACTTGATTTTTAAATTAGGTGGGGAGATCCAATCTATGGGGATAAACAAATCATATATAGTGTGAATCCCTTTGTGGAATAATCATAGAGCTTTAATACTAGGTAATTTAGCCAGTGGAACGGAAGAATTAGTGAGAATAAGAGACCACAATAAGCTATGGTCATTAAAATATAACCATATATGAAAACCATCCCATAACCACTTCAAGTGGGGTTTGACTAATTTGAAATCCTTCCATATAATTTTGACTAAAAAGGAGCCAGTAAGCTTAATAGGCATAGTAGTGATGAGGAGGGATCAAAATCTAGTATTATGCCAACTATTTTTACCATAGGGAGAACCTAAAGAGATACAATGTCAAAGAATAATTTTCCAAGAATCATTACCATTAATCTCCTAAACAACCTACTTAGCACATAAGTCCATACTTTGTTGATAGGTATCAATGATGCCCATGCCACTTTTACCATAAGGGAGGCAACAAATGTCCCAGATCACCCAATGAAATTCCTGACCCCTATTAGAATTGGCCTAAAGGAGATCTCTAAGAAGCTTGGATAGAATATCATAAGAGGCTTTGGAGGAGGCCCAACAAGAGGAATAGTAAACATGTGTGGTAGCCAAGATCTCAGTTCAAATATGGAACTTGCCTACTAGAGATAGGGGCTTATGATCTAATATGCAATCTTCCTTTCAATATTGTTGAGGACATATTGATAAAGATCAACCGATGAGATATAAAAAGTGAAGGGGATGCCCAAGATCTTGAATGATTCCCCCTAAGAAATCCAATTCCAATTAAAATTCTTAATCCACTCAAGCATAGGCATCATGCTTTGATGAAAACACTAGTTTTCCTCCATTAAAGGCTAGAGCCAAAAACCATACAAAAGATGTCTAGGCATTGCATAGCTTCATTAAAAGTGGACTCTTTCTCTTCAAGTGTGAGGAAGGTGTCATCTGTAAAGTGGACACTGATGAGGTGAGAAGTGTGGTTAGTAAAAACAATGCCACAAATGAGCCCTTGAGAAGCCTTAGAAGCCAAGAGATTACCCAAGGCTTCAATGGCTAAAACATAAAGCATTGGAGCAAGGGAAAAACATTTATGAATAGATTACTGGATCTTGATCCCCATGATTTGATGTTGATTGATAGTGAGGCAGGCCAAGGCATCATGAAGTAAAGTATACACTGCATAAATGAAATAGGGTCCAAAGCTGAGAACCTTAAGCATAAAAAGAATAAAACGATAGATGATCTTGTTATAAGCCTTTTTAAAATATAATTTAAGAAAAATAGTTATCTAAAGAGAGAAGTGGGCCCAAGTCATACCCTTCCAGATACTAGTAAGATTATCCATAATATATTTCCCTCTAATAATTGTTTTCTCTGGTTTAACAATTGTAAGTAGGATGAGTTGAATGCAGTTGGAAAGGGATTTGGAAATAATATTATTAGAGACATTGAGCAGTGTTATTGGCCTCCAACTTGTAATAATCTTAAGATCTCTAGATTTGGGAATTAATTTGATATTTCCTTGATTGATCATGTGTATAAGAGATTTATTTGGTAAGGCTTCATTATAAACTTGTAGTAAGTCAGGACTAGTAAACTCCCAAGTGGTTTTGTAAAATTCACAATGGAAGCTATCAAGGCTAGGGGATTTATCATTGCTCATATAGTTCAAAGCATTTGTAAGCTCTTTCAAGGAAAGCAAGGCATCACAAAGTCACTGGTTAGTTTGCTTGATCTTGTGAGGCACCACATTGAGGTAATTCTAAATATATTGGAATTTCTCAACCATGAAAGGATGGGCTTGGAAAAATAGCTTGTAATTCTCAAGAAAGTCAAGAGATATATCAAATTAGTAGGTAAGTTGAGATTATGCCACTTAAATGGCCTTAGTTTTCCTGTGAGCTTACTTGGATTTTATCACTTTGAAGAACTCCTTAGAGGATTTGTCACCAATTTTAAGCCAGTTTAACTAAGCATAGAGTTGGGTGCCTCTAGCTGCATGACTATCAACCACCTTGAGGTGGTCTTTGAAGGAGATAGCCAACCTATGAAACTACACATTAAAAAGATCATTATCAAGGGAGATGAAGACCCATTTAAACTCATTGAGCATGGTCTCCTATGATAACTTGTGAATCTAGTCTAAATGTTTTCCATGGTGGTGGAGGAAAGAGGTGGTGTGTAGAATGTCCTCATTCCACCACTCAATCTAATTGACAACATATGGGGGCCACAGGGCCAAGTTCTAGATCATCTATATGATTTCTTTAAAAGGTACATTGAGAAATGGATGGGTAGACCATTGGTGCTTCACAAGATTGTTGTCCTTTATTTCCACATTTTTACCAATCCAACCAACTCTTAAAACCATTCCCTAAGCTATTAATCCTCCTTTGCACACTCTTATAATATTTTCCACTTTCCATCCCTCTTTTACTCACCTTAATTCCCTTTTGTTAGTCAGCTATACTAGGTAAACTGGGTCAACCCTATATAGTTTTGGGTGATTTTAACTTAGGAACTAGTTTGGCTCTTGGCTGACCTAGTGAATAATTGTCCAAAATTATGCTAGGTCGAATGGGCCAACCCTATTGGCCAATATTTTTGGAAGGATTTAGGGTCAAATATACCTATATATACAATATCATTTCATATTAAATCAAGATTTGTTATTTTCTTACTCTTATTTATAGTATGTTCTTCCACGATTCTACTTGAGGAGTCTTAGCTTAGGATTTCTACTTGGAGAATCTAGTCTTGTGGATAAGTCTTAGATGATTTGGCCTTTCTTAGTGATCCTTATAAATCACAATAACCTCTTGTGAAGCCCCTTTGGCCAAGGGAGAGATTGAGTCATGTTGGGTTCATCATTAAGGTAAGTATTATCTAACTTTTCTCCTCTCATTAGTAGATAGAAGTAGCATAAGTATTAGCTTTGAATACTACTACTCACTTTATCCCATGTATAGGGCCTTAACCATACATAGATTAATTAAGATTATCCTATGCATGTTTTAATTGTTTACTAGCCCCTCATATTATGCCACAAGCTTTGGTGAGCACTATATTATATTTTCTTTACTTTTTATTAGTTTAGTGAGATATCAAAACATAGGACTCCCTTAGGGTTATTACGTTATTGTGCTTGAATGGAGGCTTTGGAACCCTCCTTAGCACTATGTATTATGATAAGAGATCCCCTAATCAGGTCTAGTAGATACCCATATTAGTCATGTTTGTTCTTAACAAATATGCCCCCAATCGAAAGTGGATGGTATGATCTATCTTCTCCGAGTTAGGATTGATTTATAAACATGATGCATTTCTAATTGCATACATTTTATTGAAACCAATGTGAATCTAACCCTTGCAGGTTTTATTTCATATATTTCATCATTTTATCATTCCATTTTTATACTATCTATTTTTTCCTTGCTTACTATACTAGGTCGACCCTCTCAACTCTATATAATTTTTAGCCCCTATTTTTTGTACTAGTTCAACTTTATCAACTATATACAATTTCTAGCCCTTATTTTCTATATTAGGTTGACCTAGTTGACTCTATACGTTTTTCTTCTTTATTTATTTTCTAATCTAATTTTCTATTTCTCTTTCTTAGAAATATATTAATTTCTCTCAAATCATCATGAATACCCATATCAAAATCTTCTTGGATAACTTGAATCCATTTAGACACTATATGGGGTTCTTTTTGCTTCTTATCTTTTCCTATCTTTTCTTCCCCTTTTTAGCTTTTGGGACATCTTGTGATGCCCATCCACACATTACTATAGCCTTTAAAGTATCTTGTGATGCCCACCCACATATCATTTTAGACTATGGGGCATCTTTTGATGCCTATCCCTACACCCACTTACCCTTTGGGGCATCTTACAATCCCCACTTTTATTTTCCCTTACATGTTACCTATCCAATTCAACTTAAAGAAACCTTTCAAGACACAAGATTGTCTATCACATGCTCATCATTGATATAGATTTTAGTTTATGATCCTTCCCTTCTTTTCAAAGATTTCTATCCACATCTATCTAACACTTTTTTTAGGTTACTTACACGAGGCTCTCTATCTACAACAGTTCTCTCTTATCACAAACATTTAGTCCTTCCTTTTTAGTCTTTTGGTTTCCCCTTTCTCTCATTTTTTTCATTGTAAAACTAGATATAGGACCCATTATTCCTCATGATTTACCATAGTCTTCTTTATTTTCATACTCTTTTTACACACTTTTTGACACCCGTTGGGTTTCTCTTTTGTGAGTTACATTGTAAAACCATGGATAAGACCTGGTCTTCCTCACAAAATATCATCTTTTTCTTCTTATTTATTTTTCAAATGCATTTTGGTATCCTCATAGGTTTATATTTTATGATTTATAGTGTAAATCCTTGGATAAGACCTGGCCTTCCTCATAAAATTACCATCTTGTCATTCCTTTTCTAAAAATATTTTTTTTCCTTATTCTCAGCTTTAGCTTTTGCTTCTTTTGGTAGTTGGAATTTTCAAAAAAAAATATGTTAGCATGTTTTCCTCCATTTCCCTCACTATTATGATAAAGAATCACAATTTTCTATCATTGTATCCCTTTTTTTCCCTTTGTCACATTTTTTATGATTTAAAGTAATTCAAATTGTTCCATGTGTCATTCCTCTTGATTTCCCTTCCTTTCACTCCACATTGGATAAAAAAGGTTAAAGTTAATATAATACTTTTATTTCACCTATATTTATGAGACTCTTAGAGACCATGCTCTTTGAAAATTTCCCTCTTAAAAACCAAGTCACAAGTTTTCAAATGAAAGTAATCTTTAGTACCCATGTTTGGGTTTCTAAATCTGTATGGAGGAGGAATACAAAAATCCATCAATAAAGTTAAAAGCCAAATCATTTGAAACAAAAGGTAATGATATCTAAAAGGCAACATAAAAGTTTCAAAATTCAAAATCACACCAAAAGATGTGATTACAAGTACATCTCCTATCTCTAATCAAAGCTCAAACTCCACAGTTGGCCTCTCATAGAGCTGAGGTCCATTGGGGTGTGGTCAGCTAGTAGATTGGAATAGGAGAATTCAAAAAAATCTATGGTGCTACCTAATTTCTCATGCAAGTACCCAATCTTTTTAGTAGATCAAAAACTCTATAAGGGGTATCAAAGAATGGAGAACATGTTGTGGGAAGGTAGATCCATTTTACTTTTCATGCATATAGCCTTCATGGGATGATCTATATACTTCATTTCTTGACCTAAGAATTGTGTGGCTAAGAGAAGTTCTTTAGAGTCCTTAAGGTTGAAAGTCACCTTATTTTGAGAAACCTAATTTGAGTGTCTTAACTTTGATAAAGGGTTCCTCTACCTTGGGGTTTCCTTCATTATCCCCTTCACCCATTTCATTTCCCCCCTTAATAGAAAAATTGTGATTCCAAATCTACTTTTCATTCTTCTTTGTTTCCTTCTTTTTCACATCTTAAAAACATGTTATCACTACTTTGTTTTAGTTTTGTCTATCTTTAGAAGTGAAATAACATGTTTGAGAATCTATGGATTTATTTCTCGATACCATAGAATTATATTCCCAGACTTATTTTTCTTTATTTTACCATTTATCATTGTTGTACTACCTTTTTGTTATGGGAACCTAAGTATATACATTTTTCTATTATTTTATGAGGTTGGCTTATTACCTCTCACTAAACAATTTTGTTTTCCCCTTTTATGCACCTTTTTGCATTATCGTGTGAGATAAGGATTATTACTGCTCACTCATCAATATTGTTTTACTATTTTTTTATTTTCTTCACATCACTATTTTATCACCATGTTTTTTGACATGCATCCTTGGTTTGACTTGGTGTTTTGGATTTCTTACTTAAGGTTTACATGTTTGAGTTTTTCAATCTTTAGTAGCCTTGGATTTTTGGTTACTAGATTTACTCTTATTTTTGACTTGGTCATTTGGTCTAACATAGCACTTGTCACCCCAACTTGCCAAATTTCCAAGTACACCCCATACTCATATCAAAAAATATCTTGGCTTTCTTGTGATTGTTTATTTTTGATCTTTAGTTTTATATTTTTGGTTTTGTTGAAAGTGGTCTCTACACCCTACACAATCAAAACTAACAACACAATAGACAACCATCTAATGATAAAGGTAATTCAAGGTAAGCATCACATTTAATTTTCAATTTTTACTTTTTGGTCATTTACTTTTAGTTATTTTATGCTTTAAAATAATGTAACTTTTTTTAGCATCAATGTTATGTGTTCTTATATTCTTTCTCTAAGCACCATCCATTATTTCACCTTAGTGACACATGATGAGATTCAAGTGGGGCATATGTATACACATAATATTTTCAACTTTTATCAAATACTGATGCTTTACATCTTGCAAGAACCCATCGAGACTCAATCTCTCTAAGTGCACAACTTAAAAGGTACATCAAGAAAGGGGTGGGTAGACCATTAGTGCTTTACAATATTGTTATCCCTTATTACCACATTATTAACAATTCAACTAGCTCCTAAAACCATTCCCTAAGCTATTACTCCTCTTTTGCACACTCCTCTAGTATTTTCCACTTTCTATCTCTCTTTTCCTCACCTTAAGTCCCTTTTGTCAGTGGGTTGTACTAGGTTGACTAGGTCAACCCTGTATAGTTTTGGGTGATTTTCACTTAGGAACTAATTTGGCTCTTGGCTGACCTAGCTCATGACCTAGTAGATAATTGTCTAAAATTATGCTAGGTCAATAGGGTTGACCCTGTCCGCCAAGTGCTTTGGAAGGGTTTAAGGTCAAATATGCCTATATATATAAGATCATTTTATCATTATTTCATATTCAATCAATATTTATTATTCACTTGTGCTTATTTATAATCTACTCTTCCACCATTCTACTTGAGGAGTCTTAGCTTAGGATTTCTACTTGAAGAATCTAGTCTTGTGGATATGTCTTAGATGCTTTGGCTTTTCTTAGTGATCCTTAAAAACCACAATAACCTTTTATGAATCCCCTTTATCCAAGGGCGAGATTGAGTCACAATGGGTTCATCATTTAGGTAAGTATCATCTAACTTTACTCCTCTCTTTAGTAGATAAAAGTAGAATAAGTATTGGATTCACATAATATTACTCTCTTTATTCCATGTATTAGGGTCTTACTCATACAAACCTTAATTGAGATTCTCTTATGCATGCTTTTATTATTAACTAACCCGTCATATTGTGCCACAAGCTTTGGTGAGAACTAGATTAGATTAGATTTAATTGTTATTAGTTTAGTGAGAGATCAAAACATAGGAATCCCTTAGGGTTATTGCATTACTGTGCCTTACTGAAGGCTTTAGAACCCTCCCTAGCACCATGTATTATGATAAGAGATCCCCTAATTAGGTCTAACAAATCCCAATATTGGTCATGATATTGCTTAAAAAATGTGTCCCCAATCAGAAGTGTATGGTATGATCTATCTTATCCTAGTTAGGATTGATTTATAGACATGATGCATTTATAATTTCATATAAAGAGGGTTTTCCAACCCCCATTTAGTTTTGAAATAATACCAAGCCTCACATTCACCAACACACTAAAGCATAGGGAGGGCCCTAACCTTATCTTGGGAGTGTTTAATTATATTAAAGTTGCCACACAAACTAGCCACATTCAAGTAGGTAGCCCATATTCCAAATATCACCAAAGTAGGGAGTGTTCAAAGTCATCATTGGGAGCATAGATATTGAGAATGCCAAATAGATGGCCATAAATGTCAAAAATAATCCACTCTACTCAATGTGATGGGTCTTCCAACATGGAAATGATGCTGGGGGAGACCTTATAAGTAACTAAAATGTAAGCACCATCACATTCTTCCTCGTGAAAGGTGGTGATTTGGGTGGAATCAAGCCAATTTCTTTTTAAGGACATCTAGAGGAGAAAGCTAGATATTTTATCTTTAGAAAAATAAAGAATATTTGGAAAACCAATTTGATAGAAAATAACTCACACATAGTATTTATGGATAGAATCTATAATAACCCTAACATTCCATGATAATACATTCATATGGAAGGGTCATCCATTTGAATATCCCCTTTCCCATCCTCAAAATCTTCCAACACTAAAAATTTATTATGTTGGTGAGGGCATGAAATTCCATCGATCACAATGAAGTGATGTTTGGCATCATGTTACTCCTGAGGAGAGTTTACACCCATGAGGTGGGATAAGATACTTCCAAGAGAATGAGATAAAAGTTGAGACAACATCAACCATAGGCAGCCTGAGATTATAAGAGGTCAAATAAATGCTCTATGGGTTAGAAGGAACCAGGGTGGTAGTGGTGGTAGATAAGTCCCATAAGAGGGAAAAACAACTAGAGGAAAATACTCCCAAGGTGGCAACTTGGATGTGTTTTATGGCTTAAGTCCCAATGACTATTTGAGGCCCACGGTGGTCTAGCCATTACTAGTCTATTAAATTGGGCTTCTTGGTCTAAGGAGGTGGCTGAGGAGGTTTGGTAAAACCCATACAAGGATAATCCTTGATGTGGTGGTCTAAAGCCTAAGAGTGGAAGAAAGTGTTGGGAAGGTTCAAATAAATAAATTTTTGTTACCATTGGGTCTCCCCAACTTGGATTTTGATGAACTCCTTTAGCTCCTTAGAGAGGTCAACCTCCATATAGAATCTCTTATTAGGGCTAGGAGAAAACCACTTATTTGGTTTAATCATAACCACACATCCTATGGAGTGATGATTTGGGGTATAGAATCCTTGAGGTGAATTGGAAGATGAAGAAGATCAACCTAGATAGGGACACGAAGGGTGACATTATTAGAAACTTTAAAATCACACATCTAGGCATACAAATTCATACATTGGTTGTTAAGGAACCAAACATTAGAATTCACAAGAATTAGTTGTGTCTTGAAGGGATCCTTAAAGGTAAACAAGAAGAAACCTTTGGTAAGGTTTTGAATTATAGAGACATTGACATCCAACGACTCCCAATGGTTGTGAATCTAGTTATGGAAGTAATCCTCCAAAGGTATATGATCAAAAAAATAAGCAATGATAGAGAAATTTTCATACCACTCGCAACATTGTTCAATAGTAGCAAAATGAATACTTACCTCTAGACTAGAGGGGGCTGAGGAATTACCTCATCATAGATTTTCAGAACAAACTTCCAAGCTCTCTTGGGAACCATTATCTCTGACTCCTACATCAATAGATATAATATAGCATGGATAAGGAATAAATATAGAGGTTTCTCACCTAAATGTTAGTTCACTAAGTGTAGTTAATGCATTGCATCCATAGAAAATCTTGTAGGCCTAGTGATATGAGGAATATGGAAAAAAGACACAAGTAGGAAAATAGAAACCATGAAACCCTAGCAAATTGATTTCTATATTCTCTCTTCTACATAAATAAACTAAGTATAAATAATTTCATTTTAATTTTCCTAGGTTTTAATTTTTTTTAATCTATAGATAAATATTTCTTTAGTGCCCTATTTGTTTCATTATATTTCTAAAAGATTTTTTACTTAGGTGATGTAAAGTGTTTTTTGGTGAATGTATGCACTTAAAAGTCATATTTTATGTAATATATTGATTTTTTTTCTATCCTAGATGTGGCATCAAGTCTATCCTCATTATGTCCATTTAATAAACCTATCATAGTAAGGCAATAAAAATTGATGCATTCTAAAGATGATGTTATTTGTAGCTCGAATTCCTCAAGTAATGACACATCAAAATTTAAAACTATGTTATAACAAATGGAAGAATATGAGGAGGGTAAGGAATGGATATCACATATTAAACATCTTAAGATAGGTTTGTGGTTTAAATCCACTTTCTATGTACAGTAAAAAGTGTGTTGTTTTTACTTGCATACAAATTTAAGGGATGACATACAATTGTAAAGTTGAATGTTATTTTGTATATTGAAAAATAATATATATGTGGTATTATAAAAATTAATTAATTTTTATATGAAATAAAAATAAAATTTCCTCTAAATTTTGTGGGAAATTTTACTTTTATGGGCACAACATTAGATACTTCTCCCCCCTGATAAAACTATATATCATTATATATCTATATTTATCTAATATATATGCTAGTGTATATTTACCTTTTATAGCTAATGACATAATTAGTTAAAATGCTCACAAAACTATTGAATTGACATAAAATATAAACAAATATAATATGAATAAATTCTTATCTGAACTGATGCAACATAAATGGTGGGTTCTAAAGAAGATGTTCTTTGCAACTCAAATTCATTAGACAATGACAACAGAAATTTCACATTATGTTAGGACAAATGGAATAATATGCAGAGGGAAAGGAGTGGATATCACATGTCCAAAATCCTAAGATAGGTATGCAATTCCAATCTAATTTTGATGTACATTAAAAAATGCATTGTTTTTACTTGCATGAAATTTTGAGGGATGACATAATGTTGTAAATTTGAAAGTTATTTTGTATATCGACATATAATATATATGTAGTATTACAAAAACTAATTTAGTTTTCTATGTAGTAAAAACAAATTGCCCTCTAAATTTAGTGGAAGATTTTCCTTTCACGAGCATGAAATTAGATACTTCTCCCCCTTGATACCACTATATACTATTATATATCTATATTTATTTAAGATATATATGATAGTATATATCTACCTTTTATAACTAAAAACATAATTAGTCATGATGTTCACAAAATTATCTACTGGACATAAAATATAAATAAATATAGTAGTATGAAAGAATTCATATCTTAATTGACACAACAAAATTGGTGGGTTCTAAATAAGATGCTATTTACAACTCATTTTCTTCAAGTAATGACAACCAAAATTTCACATTGTGTTAGAAAAAAATGAGGAATATGAGGAGGCCAAGGATTGGACATCACATGTCCAACATCATAAGATATGCTTGTATTTTTAATCTGCTTTCTATGTACAATAAAAAGTGTGTTGTTTTTACTTGCATGAAATTCTAAGAGATGACATACAATTGTAAATTTGAAAGTTATTTTGTATATCGACATATAATATATATGCAGTATTGTAGAAAATAATTTTGTTTTCTATGTAGTAAAAATAAATTTCCCTCTAAAGTCAATAGGAGATTTTCCTTTTACAAGCATGAAATTAGATACTTCTCCTCCTTGCTACTACTATATATTAGTGTGTGTGTGTGTGTGTATATATATATATATATTAGCTAAGATATATATGCTAGTATATATCTATCTTTTGTTGGGGATCAACCAACAAAGTTGATTACTATATGAAAGCAATTAAATACGAAATTAAACCAGAATGATAAGTAACTAGAATCAGAAATAGCAAAGAACAAGAGATATAAGAAACAACCTTGAAAACTTGTATTAAACTCTTTACAGAAGGAATACAATTGAAGAAACTTCTTTTCTTCCACACCTCTCTCAAATGTACAGATCTCTTTCTAAATCTCTTTCCCTCAAGAGTTCTCTCTCTCAATTACAATCAATTCCAACAACCTAGATTGATACACATATACAATCTTGTACTGTTCCAGTCCATAAGCTATGAAGATCTATCCTATTATATAATAATTAGGAAACATGAGCATACAATTATAGCCATTAGATGCACCTCCTAATCAAGGGCTAAAAATAGTCTAACTTAAAATAGAGATGTAGACTTAAGACTAACACTTAATTCTATCATGCAAACATTCTATTCTATCCATAAAAATAGATTCTGGACGCACAGGTGACCGATGTCGATCCCTGCCTGTCTACACCTGACTAACGTCAGCCAAACATAACCGACGCCGACATCTCCCATTTGACTCCTAACCGACGTCGGTCGCTCCTAACCAACGCCGGTGACTGTGTAACTCTTGCAACTTCTGCACTCACTCATTTGGTAAAGCTTTTAGATCCACACCTCAACAATCTCCCACTTGGAGATAAACAGTTGCACCATTACCTATACAACAACATCTTCTAGCTCCTCCATCTTCAAACTCAATCATGAAGACCAACAAAAGTTGAATGAAGATTCAACTTCTCCTTTGTTACTGGCTTGGTTAACATATCCACAGGGTTCTTATCTATATGGATCTTCTCTAGCTTCAACTCACCATCCTCCAATACCTATCTAATGAAGTGGTACCTAAGCTGTATATGCTTGGTTCTTGAATGAAAAGCTAAATTCTTAGCCAAATGAATTGCACTTTGACTATCACTGTATAATTTGCAACTCTCTTGCTCCTTTCCTAGCTCTTCCATGAACCGTGTCATCCATATCATTTCTTTGCTAGCCTCTGTGACTGTAATATATTCTGATTCTATAGTTGACAAGGCAACAACCTTCTACAACTTTGATATCTAGCTAACCGCCATTCCACCAACAGTGAAAACATATCCTGTGGTGCTTCTCCTGCCATCCAAATCACCTGCCATATCTAAATCTACATAACCATGTAGAGAAGTATTTGAACCTCCATAGCACAAATGCCTACTGCTGGTCACTCTCAGATATCTAAGGATCCACTGAACTGCTTTCCAGTGTTTCTTCCCTAGATTGGCCATATACTTACTAATAACTCCCACTGCTTGAGCAATATCCGGTCTAGTACAAACCATTGCATACATTAAGCTCCCTAATGTGGAAGCATATGGAACTCCACTCATGTACTCTACCTCATCATATGAATTAGAACACTATTCTTTACTCAATTTTAAATGTCCAGCCAAAGGTGTGCTTACCAGTTTTGCATCCTGCATATTGAACCATTTCAACACCTTGTTCACATAATCCTCTTGAGACAAAATCAACCTGTGATTTTTCCTGTCTCTCTTAATACTCATGCCAAGGATTTTATTTGCTGCTTCCAAATCCTTCATGGCAAATGTGTGAGCTAATTTCACCTTAAGCTCAGAGATATCCTGCATGTGTGATCCTGCAACCAGCATATCATCTACATACAACATAATAATAATATATCTACCATTATCCAATCTCTTAAAATACACACAATGGTCAGATTGACATCTACTATAGCCATGCTCAGTCATAAACCTGTCAAATCTCAGATACCATTGTCTAGGAGCTTGCTTGAGGCCATACAAGCTTTTCTTCAATCTGCACACTAGCTTCTCCTTACCCTTGACCTCAAATCCTTCCAGCTGATCCATATATATTTCTTCATCCAAATCTCCATGAAGAAATGATGTCTTAACATCAAGCTACTCAAGATGTAAATCCTCAATAGCAACTAAAGACAATATAGTCTGTATAAAAGTCATTTTAACTACAGGAAAAAAAATCTCACCAAAATCAATACCTAGTTTTTGTGCAAATCCTTTCACTACCAACCTGGCCTTATATCTCATCTATCCATTCTCACCTTCTTTCAATCTATAGATCCATCTGTTCTTCAGTGTCTTCTTTCCTGCTAGCAACTCAACCAAATCCCATGTTTGGTTCTCTTTCAAGGAATCAATTTCCTCATTCATGCCTAGCTCCCACTGATTCTTGGATTCCACCTGTATTGCTTCATCAAAACTCTTTGGTTCTCCACCATCAGTAAGCAATAAATAGAATAATGAAGGGGAATATCAAATTGGAGGTTTACTTACCCTTTCTGACCTCTTGGTGGGTGTTTAAGACATATTTACAACACACTGTCTGCCCAAATTCTCTAATAGTGACCGACCTCAGTCACTTCTAGGTCTGTTACTAGCCGACGTCGGTTCCACATGATCTATGTCAGTTCCTTCTTGGCCAACGTCGATCACTGTCTGACCGACATTGGTTCCTGTATTGCTAACGTCGGTTCTTGCCTGACCGACATTGGTCTCTATGTTTTCTTGTCTGTGATAATTCTTTCTCGCGAGCTCATTTTGGACCGTCACCTCATCCAATTCTCCATTGCTCTACCCAGATTGATTCAGCTTCTTGAGCTGATCACTATACATCACTTTTTCATTGAAAACAACATCACGGCTCCTAATTATCTTATTAGTTCCTAGATTCCAAAACTTGAATCTGAAATCATCAGAGCCATAGCCAATAAATGTGCACCTCATAGACTTAGCATCCAACTTCTTTTTATTTTCTTTATCAACGTGCACAAAAGCTTCACAACAAAAAATTTTGAGAAATGAGAGATCTACCTTTTTATCTATCCATGCCTCTTCTAGAATTCCACCATCCAGAGTTGTAGAGGGTCCTCTGTTAATTAGGTAAACTGCAGTATCCACAGCTTCTGCCCAAAACTCTAAGGGCAAACCAACATACAATCTCATACACCTTGCATGGTCCATTACTGTTTTGTTCATCCTTTCAACAACTCCATTTTGCTGAAGTGTCCTTGGAACCATCCTTTGCCTATGTATTCCATGCATATAACAATACCAGCTGAACTTGTGGCTGTAGAACTCACCACCATTGTCAGATCTCAGGCACTTTTATCTCCTACCTATTTCATTCTCAACCATAGCTTTCCAAATCTTAAAAGTGTCAAAAACATCAAATTTCTTCTTTATACAATAGACCCATACCTTTCTTATAGCATCATTTATGAAAGAAACATAGTACCGTGATCCTCCAATAGAAGCAACTTGAGCTGCCCCCCACACGTTTGTGTGAACAAGATCCAATTTGTGCTTCTTCTTTGTTGATCCAATCTTGAGAAAACTCACTCTCTTCTATTTCCTAAAAATACAGTGCTCACAAAAATCTAGATCTATGCTTTTAAAATCTGAAAGCTTACCTTTTGACTTAAGAATTCACATTCCCTTCTCACTCATGTGGCGAGCCTAGAGTGCCACAACTTTGCATCCACATCTGAAGTAGATAATACAGAAGGAGAATAATCAGTAATACAATTACATAAATAGAGAGTACCTACTCTCTTACCTCTGGCCAATACAAGTGCACCCTTGGTCACCTTCCAAGATTTAGCTGTGAGAGTTACTGTACAACCCTTATCCCCTAACTTTCCTATAGAAATCAAATTCCTCTTCCAGATGGGAACATGCATGACATCTCTCAACACCCATGTGTTGCCATTCTGCATTTTTAGCTGCACTTTTCCTTTGCCAACAATTTTACAAGGCTCATCATCCCCTAAATAAACTATTCCAAAATCTCCATGGATATAGTCACTAAAATATTCTCTATTAGGGGTTGCATGGAAAGATGCACTAGAATCTAAAACCCAAGATTCTATATTATTATGCAAAGAGAATATAAGAGTATCTTGTGTAATACCTGCAACTTTTGCTTCTTCTTTACCTTCATGATGATTGTCTTCTTTAGGCTTTGACCAACAATCTTTGCTTATGTGCCCTATCTTTCCACAATTCTAGCATTATGGCTTCCTGCCATTTCTAGATTTGGATCTACCTCTCATCTTTGACTTAGACCTTGATCTCCTTTTCTTGCCCTTCTCTTTTTGCCTTCCCCTACTCTCAAAACTTAAAGTGTTCCCTGATGTTTCCTCTGTGCTTTTCCTGTGAATTTCTTCATTCAAGATTACACTAACAACATCCTCTACTTTTAAAATATTTGAAGCAGATGTAGTACTACTAACTGCCATTACCAAGCTATGCCAACTTTCAGGCAAAGAACATAATATTAAAATAACCTTAATTTCATCATCAAACACTATTTTGACTGAATTTAATTAATTTACAATTCCATGGAAATCATTTAGATGATTAGATACAGATCCACCTTCTTGCATTTGCAAATTAAATAACTGCTTCATAAGATATACCTTATTTGAAGCTGAGGGTTTTTCATATAAATTTGCTAAAGTAGTCATTAACTCTACCATTGACTTTGCCTATGATAAATTAGATATCACAGTAGATGACAGACTCAGTCTTATAGATCCAAGAGCCTTTCTATCAAGAACTTCTCATTCTTCATCATCCATGTCTTTGGGCTTCTTTGAAACCCCACCTAACGATAAGTATAGATCTTTCTGATATAGATAATCTTCTATCTGCATTCTCCAATGTTGATAATTATTGCCATTAAACTTCTCCATTCTCAGTTTACTTTCTTCTGCCATTGCTTCTCCCACTCAAATAGAAATCCCTGTGAGTAACCTGTAATCAATACACACTAACTAGATCTGAAACACATGTTAGTCAACCTGAGCTCTGATACCACTTGTCAGGCACCTAGAACATAAATGCTCTGATACCACTTGTTGGGGATCAACCAACAAAGTTGATTAATATATGAAAGCAATTAAATATGAAATTAAACCAAAATGATAAGTAACTAGAATCAGAAATAGCAAAGAACAAGAGATACAAGAAACCACCTTGAAAACTTGTATTAAACTCTTTACAGGAGGAATACAATTGAAGAAACTTCTTTTCTTCCACACCTCTCTCAGATGTACAGATCTCTTTCTAGATCTCTTTCCCTCAATATTTCTCTCTCTCAATTACAATCAACTCCAACAACTTGGATTGATACACATATACAATCTTGTACTGTTCCACTCCATAAGCTATGAAGATCTATCCTATTATATAATAATTAGGAAACATGAGCATATAATTACAGCCATTAGATGCACCTCCTAATCAAGGGCTCAAAATAGTCTTACTTAAAATAGAGATGTGGACTTAAGACTAACACTTAATCATATCATGCAAACATTTTGTTCTGTCCATGAAAATAAATTCTGGACGCACAGATGACTGACATCGGTCCCTACCTATTTGCACCTGACTGACATCGGCCAAACATAACTGATGCCGGCATCTCCCAGTCAACTCCTGACTGACGTCGGTCACTCTTGACCGACACCGGTGACTGTGTAACTCCTATAACTTCTGCACTCGCTCATTTGGGGAAGCTTTTAGCTCCACACCTCAACATCTTTTATAGATAATAACATAATTAGCTGTGATGTTCACCAGATTATTGAATTTACATAAAATATAAACCAATCTAGTATGAATGAATTCCTATATTAATTGTAAGATATTTTCAATATTTTTATTGACAAAGATTTTAAAATTTATCATGGAAAAACCCAACATGATTAACATTGTCTATTATTATATTCAAACCAAAGGTGAAAATTACCACAAAATACTAACTACATAACACCTAAAAGCCTTGGTGTCAAACAAATACCTCTTTAAGTTATTTATATTACATAATCATCCTCTCATTTTGATCCAAGGCCCAAGGGCATACCCAATGGAAAACCTAATTAAAAGAACTTAAAATGGTTATGAATGAAAGTGAATTTATAAATGCTAGAAAATATGAAATTGTAATGTATTAGAGAACAAAGAAACTTGAGAAAAAGATGATAACAAATTTAGAACTATAATAAAAAAATTGTATTATGTTGGTTTCTATACAATATGTAAGAGATCAGATGTTTGGTGTCTATGTACTTCCTAAATTCATCCTTATATGTTACCAAATATAAATGATCAAAGTGTAAATTAGTAAATAATGGAGGAAGATGAATCATTGGTTGAAATGTTACAATATTTAGTAACAACCACTTAATAACTGATGAATGTTGTGACATCACTAAATGTCATTACTAATAAACTGAGTTATATAATAATGACACTAAAAGAGTTATGTGGTAATGTATAAGTGGAATTCAATCTTAAAAATTAGCATGAAGATTGGAAACCTAATAATGTCTATGATGCCAAAATTAATGCAAGGATAAATATATAACATCGATAAACTACAATAATGTATACAGACTAAGATTCTCCTGGACTAGTTTCCCCTCCTTGAAGAAAAATGGTCCCCATTACATGAAATTTTAGAAGAAGATGTGGAAAAAATTAACAACCTAAAATTCCATAAACCATTTTTCTTAGGAAGGTACTTGACCTTATTTGACAATATGGAAGAGAGGGATCTCTTGTTGATATGTCTATTTGACACCAAAGTTTTAGATTAAGGTAAAAGCAGGTTTTGAAGGGACCCCAAAACCCTTTAATAGAAACAAAAAAGATAAAGCATTTACAACCACTAGGAAAAGTAGTCCTAAATCCTACTGAAGATCAGCATCAAAATCAGGTTTTATAGGGACCTGAAACCACAAACATAAACCAATAAAAGTACCCAAGTTTTATAGAGACTTGGAAACTCAAAAAAAGTTTAAGACTAAGAACCAAGAAATAGGATCAAAAACAAGAACCAGTTTCAACATCCAACAATAAGGACCTGAACAGGAACAAAATCAACAAAGAAGACCCTAGTCTTCTATTGCAATTCCATGATCATCTTAACAGCCTCCTTCCCAATCATAGCAGTATCCTAGATGGAGTTAGCAGCCAAAGTAGCAGCATCCTGCAAGGCTTTCTTCCTCGAACTCTGCCTAGTCCTCTTACTTAGACCCTCTAAGGATATTATTTCTTCATTTGCTCTTTTTCCAAGGCTAGCTGTAGCAACATAGATGCTTGATGTTACCTACTCCATCTTTGTTCTACTTTCCTTGATGAGCATTCTAAGATTATGCTCATAATATTTAAGTTTATTTGGGATATCTCTCATTTGCACCTCCAAATGGTTGATTTTGGTCTGATCAACATCTTGATTGTGTTACATTGTTTCCACTTTCTTCTTCAGCCCCATTATTTCATTATAGATCCATGAATCAACTTGGAGAATAGAATCAGCTTTGAACTTGGCAGAATGTAGGAAGGAAAGCTTAATGTCCCTCTACAGAGAGTCAAAAATGTCTTCTGCATTCTCATGTAGAGGGGAATCAACCTTTTCAATTTGTTCCTCCCTATCCATCAGTTCCTCCTCTTTAGTCTCAACAGGGTCTTCATGTTGAAAAGGGTCCTCCTTTTCTTGTTCCCCAATCTCCATAGCAGGGGTAGAAACCAAAACCATGTGATCCTCCTCTCTCATAGAAACTAGATCATCAATTAAAATATCTTTGTCTTTAACACCTCCCCCCAACATAGTCTGATTATCCTCATTATCAAAATTGCTCTATTCTAAGTTTCCCTCAATTGTATCCCCTTCATTCCCTTTCTCAATTTTCCTTTAATTTTTGGATATCTGTCCAAATTGGAACTGAACTCCCCAACATCTGTCCCTTCTTCTTCCTCCAGGACATCTTTCTCAGAACTTTCAGTACTCTCTGACTTAAAATCCTCTTCTATAATTTGTTTTTTATAACTAGAAGGTTTTGGTTTTGCTTTTTCTATGCCTTTAACTTTCTCATCCTTCTTACACTTTTTGGATTGAGAACCCTTATGTTTTTCAGAATAAGGAGTCAAAGCTATGGAATTATTTTTACAAAAACCCTCTATGATAAGTATCAGACCTTAATGTAAAATGGGGCAAGACTCCTTCCTATGGGCAAACAAGCTTTGAAGCAACAAAAAACACAAATAGAAAGGGAAAAAAATTCTATCCTTGTGCCTAAAATGGTTGAGAAAAACAAAATGCAATTTGTGAACTCTTTTATTCCTACCATCAAGGATAAAGTACTCACAGATACAGCATAACACATCTCTCCAAATTCCTTTTATTTGTTCCAAATCAAAGAAGTCTCCATTCTTTTCCAGTTGCTTCTCCTCTACATCCATCTTTAGATATTTTTTATAGGCTGCATTGGAGATACTGGTCTGTTTTGAGAACTTAATACCACCCATGGGAAGCCCTGTGACCTCGGCAATGAAATCCTCAATAAAGTTAATGACTTGATCTAATTCTATTTGGATGTTACAATATAGATTTATCTATGCCTTTTGAATATTCTTTATAGTATTTAGAGTATCCAAAAAAGGTGGAAAGTAATGCTTCAAGAGTTTTAGATTGAAAACTGGGTGAAATCCAAGGTAAGATGGAAAATTAAGCTAAAATTCACTCTCCTACTTATTTGGTGATGGTATAAGGTTTGTACCAAAGTGGATAAAGATTGTGGTAAGTATTTTAAATATTTACTTCTGTAGGTGTAACTAGACTTGATCACCAACTTGGAAGTTGTGAAGTGCTATATGTTTGATATGGTACTACTTATATTTTGCATTTTCCTATTGTAAAATGATTTGCATTTTCTAAATAATATGAATATGATTAGTGAATTGAATAATATTGTCAACTTAATTTTGATTTTAAGGAGTTGTTATTGTTGATGTTGGAATAGGATAAGTGATGTCAATGGGTGTGAAAGGTTGGAAACCCAAATAAACTTGAAAAGGGTTATGTGCAGTAGAGCAGTGAATAACTATGTTGTAGTTGAGATCAATAAAAAACCATCATTTAATTAAATTTGGACATGTTATAGTATAGATTAAACCCAAAAATTATCTTATTATTGGTTTGTGTAGATGATATTTATGGATCATATATCACCTCAATATTTTACACTTAGCAAACTTAGATCTTGGTTATTTCTATAGTTTTGGACCTTTCCCACTTCTAAAGTATTGTATCTAATCTATCTTGTTGGGGATCAACCAACAATTTGATTACACTTATGAAAGCAATAAATCATGGAATTAAATCAGATAGATAAGTAACTAGAATGATAAATAGCAAGAACAAGAGATACAAGAAACCACCCTGAAAACTTGTATTAAGCTCTTTACAAAAGGAATACAATTGAAGAAACTTCTTTCTTCCACACCTCTCTCAGATGTACAGATCTCTCTCTAGATCTCTTTCCCTCAAGAGCTCTCTCTCTCAAGTACAATCAACTCCAACAACCTGGAATGATTCACCTATACAATTATGTACTGTTCTTTCAACATTCCAATACACTACAATAAGCTAAGAAGATCTAACTCTACATATAGAATTAAGAGACTTGAGCATGCACTTACAACCAAAAGTTAAGCCTCTTGAACAAGGGCTCTAAAAATAGTCTTACTAATAATAGAGACGTGGACTTAAGACTATGACTTAATCTCATCATGCAAACACTCAGTTCTATCCATGAAAATAGGTTTCTAGATGCACAGGTAACCGACATCAGTTCCTGTCTGCTTGCCTGTGACCGACGTCAGCCGATTCTATTGATGCCGGCATCTCTTGAACTACTCTTGACCAATGTCGGTCACTCTTGACTGACACCGGTGACTGCATAAACCTGTAACTATTAAAATGCACTCCTTGGTGAAGCTTTTAGGCTCCACACCTTAACAATCTCCCACTTGGAGATAAATAGCTGCACCATTACCTATACAACAACATCTTCTAGTGCCTCCATCTTCAACTCAATCATGAAGACCAACAAAATTTGAATGAAGATTCAACTTCTCCTTTGTAACTGGCTTGGTTAACATATCAGCAGGATTCTTATCTATATGGATCTTCTCCAGCTTTAACTCACCATCCTCTAATACCTGTCTTATGAAGTGGTACCTAAGCTGTATATGCTTTGTTCTTGAATGAAAGGCTGAATTCTTAGCCAAATGAATTGCACTCTGACTATCACTATATAATCTACAACTCTCTTACTCCTTTCCAAGCTCTTCCATGAACCATGTCATCCATATCATCTCTTTGCTAGCCTCTATGGTTGTAATATACTCTGCTTCTGTAGTTGACAAGGCAACAACCTTCTGCAACTTTGATATCCAGCTAACCGCCGTTCCACCTACAGTGAAAACATATCCTATGGTGCTTCTCCTGCCATCCAAATCACCTACCATATCTGAATCTACATAACCATGTAGACAAGTATCTAAACCTCCATAGCACAAATGCCTACTGTTGGTTCCTCTCAGATATCTAAGGATCCACTCAACTGCTTTCCAGTGTTCCTTTCCTAGATTGGCCATATACTTACTTACAACTCCCACTGCTTGGGCAATATCCAGTCTATTACAAACCATTGCATACATTAAACTCCCTACTGTGGAAGAATATGGAACTTTCTTCATGTACTCTACCTCATCATATGAATTAGGACATTGTTCTTTACTCAACTTAAAATGTCCAGCCAAAGGTGTGCTTACCGGTTTCACATCCTTCATGTTGAACCATTTCAACACCTTATTCACATAATCCTCTTGAGACAAAATCAACCTGTGATTTTTCTTGTCTCTCTTAATGCTCATGCCAAGGATTTCCTTTGCTGCTCCCAAATCCTTCATGGCAAATGTTTGAGCTAATTTCACCTTAAGCTTAGAGATATCCTGCATGTGTGATCTTGAAACCAGCATATCATCTACATACAACAAAAGAATAATATATCTACCATTATCCAATCTCTTGAAATACACACAATGGTCAGATTGACACTTACTGTAGCCATGCTCAGTCATAAACCTGTCAAATCTAAATACCACTATCTAGGAGCTTACTTGAGGCCATACAAGCTTTTCTTCAATCTGCACACTAACTTCTCCTTACCTTTGACCTCAAATCCTTCTAGCTGTTCCATGTATATTTCTTCATCCAAATCTCCATGAAGAAATGTTGTCTTAACATCAAACTGCTCAAGATGCAAATCCTCAATAGCAACTAAAGACAGTACAGTCCGTATAGAAGTCATTTTAACAACAAAAGAAAAAATCTCACCAAAATCAATACCTAGCTTTTGTGCAAATCCTTTCACTACCAATCTGGCCTTATATCTCATCTGTCCATTCTCACCTTCCTTCAACCTGTAGGTCCATCTTTTCTTTAGTGTCCTTTTACCAGCGGGCAACTCAACCAAATCCCATGTTTGGTTCTCTCTTAAGGACTCCATCTCCTCAACCATGCCATGGTCCCACTGACTCTTGGACTCCACCTGTATTGCTTCTTCAAAACTCTCTGGTTCTCCACCATCAGTTAGCAATAAATAGAATAATGAAGGGGAATATATAATTAGAGGCTTACTTACCCTTTCTGACCTCCTAATGGGCATCTGAGACTCATCCACAACACGTTGTTCACCCAAATTTTCTGATAGTGCCCGACCTCGATCACCTCCAGACCTGTTACTAGCTAATGTCAGTTCTGCCTGATCGACGTCGATTCCTGTCCTGCCGACATCGGTCCCTGTATGACCGACATCAGTTTCTGTTCTGCCGATGTTGGTTCCTAACTTGCCAACATCAGTCTTTGTGTTTTCCTGCAAGTGATTATTTATTTTTCCCACAAGCTCATTTTGGACCGTCACCTCATCCAATTCTCCATTGCTCTGCCCAGATTGATTCAGCTTCTTCAACTGATCACTATACATCACTTTTTCATTGAAAACAACATCACGGCTTCTAATTATCTTGTTAGTTCCTAGATTCCAAAATCTAAAACTGAAATCATCAGAGCCATAGCCAATAAATGTGCACCTCATAGACTTAGCATCCAGCTTCTTTCTATTTTCCTTATCAATGTGCACAAAGGCTTCACAACCAAAAACTTTGAGAAATGATACATCTACCTTTTTACCTATCCATGCCTCTTCTAGAATTCCACCATCCAAAGTTGTAGAGGGTCCTCTGTTAATCAGGTACACTGTAGTGTCAACAGCTTCTACCCAAAACTCTAAGGGCAAACCAACATGCAATCTCATACACCTTGCATGCTCCATAATTGATCTATTCATCCTTTCAGCAATACCATTTTTCTGAGGTGTCCTTGGAACCATCCTTTGCCTACAGATCCCATGCATATAACAAAACCAGTTAAACTTATAGCTTCAGAACTCACCACCATTGTCAGATCTCAGGCACTTCAATCTTCTGCCTGTTTCATTCTTAACCATAGCTTTCCAAATCTTAAAAGTCTCTAATACATCAAATTTCTTCTTGATACAATAGATCCATACCTTTCTTGTAGCATCATCTATGAACGTAACATAGTACTGTGATCCTCCAATAGAAGCAACCTAAGCTGGTCCCCACACGTCTATGTGAACAAGCTGCAACTTATGCTTCTTCTTTGTTGATCCAGTCTTGAGAAAACTCACTCTCTTCTATTTTCCAAAAACACAGTGCTCACAAAAATTCAGATCTATGCTTTTCAAATCTGAAAGCTTACCTTTAGACTTAAGAATTGACATTCCCTTCTCACTCATGTGGCCAAGCCTTGAGTGCCACAATTTTACATCCACATCTGAAGTAGATAATATAGAAGGAGAATTGTTAGTAACACAATTACATAAATAGAGAGTACCTACTCTCTTACCTCTGGCCATTACAAGTGCACCCTTGGCACCTTCCAAGATTCAGCTGTGAGAGTTACTATACAACCCTCATCCCCTAACTTTCCTATAGAAATCAAATTCCTTTTCAAGCTAGGAACATGCATAACATCTCTCAACACCCATGTGTTGCCATTCTGCATTTTCAGCTGCACTTTACCTTTGCCAATAATTTTACAAGGCTCATCATCCCCTAGATACACTATTCCAAAATCTCCATGGATATAGTCACTAAAATATTCTCTATTAGGGGTAGCATGAAAAGATGCACCAGAATATAAAACCCAAGATTCTATATTATTATGCAAAGAGAATATTAAAGCATCTTATGCAATACCTGCAACCTTTGCTTCTTCCTCTCCTTTGTGCTGATTGTCCTCCTTAGGCTTTGACTAGAAATCTCTGCTTATGTGCCCCATCTTTCCACAATTCTAGCATTGTGGCTTCCTGCCATTTTTGGATTCGGATCTACCTCTCACCTTAGACTTAGACCTTGGTCTCCCTTTCTTGCTCTTCTCTTTTTTCCTTTCCCTGCTCTCAAAACTTAAAGCGTTCCCTGATGTTTCCTCTGTGCTTTTCCTGTGAATTTCCTCATTCAAGATAACACTAACAACATCCTCTACTTTTAAAATATTTGAAGTAGATGCAGTATTACTAACTGCCATTACTAAGCTATGCCAGCTTTCAGGCAAAGAACATAATATTAAAAGAGCTTTAATTTCATCATCAAATACAATATTGATTGAACTTAATTGATTTACAATTCCATGGAAATCATTCAGGTGATTAGATACAAATCCACCGTCCTGCATACGCAAATTAAATGACTGCTTCATAAGATATACCTTATTAGAAGCTGAGGGTTTTTCATACAAATTTGCTAAAGTAGTCATTAACTCCACCATAGACTTTGCCTGTGATAAATTAGATATCACAGTAGATGCTAGACTCAGTCTCATAGACCCCAGAGCCTTTCTATCAAGAACTTCCCATTCTTCATCATCCATGTCTGTGGGCTTCTTTACAATCCCACCTAATGGTAAGTATAGATCTTTCTGATACAGATAATCCTCTATCTGCATTCTCCAATGTTGACAATTTTTGCCATTGAACTTATCTATTCTCAGTTTACTTTCTTCTATCATTGCTTCTCCCACTCAAATAGAAATCCCTGCAAAAACCCCTGTGAGTAACATGTAATCAATACACACTACACAGATCTGAACCACCTGTTGGTGAACCTGAGCTCTGATACCACTTGTTGGATATCAAGCTCTAAACCTACAAACAAGGCTCTGATACCACTTGTTGGTATCAATCTCTAAAACCTGCAACCAAGCTCTAATACCACTTGTTGGGGATCAACCAACAATTTGATTACACTTATGAAAGCAATAAACCACAGAATTAAATCAGATAGATAAGTAACTAGAATGATAAATAGAAAGAATAAGAGATACGAGAAATCACCCTAAAAACTTATATTAAACTCTTTACAGAAGGAATACAATTGAATAAACTTCTTTCTTCCACACCTCTCTCAGATGTACAGATCTCTCTCTAGATCTCTTTCCCTCAAGAGCTCTCTCTCTCAAGTACAATCAACTCCAACAACCTGGAATGATTTACCTATACAATTATGTACTGTTCTTTCAGCATTCCAATACACTACAATAAGCTAAGAAGATCTAACTCTACATATAGAATTAGGAGACTTGAGCATGCACTTACAACCAACAGTTAAGCCTCTTGAACAAGGGCTCTAAAAATAGTCTTACTAATAATAGAGATGCGGAATTAAGACTATGACTTAATCTCATCATGCAAACACTCGGTTTTGTCCACGGAAATAGGTTTTTGGACGCACAGGTAACCGACATTGGTTCATGCCTGCTTGCCTATGACCGACATCGGCTGATTCTACCGACGCTAGCATCTCTTGAACTGTTCCTGACCGACGTCAATCTCTCTTGACCAACGCCGGTGACTATGTAAACCTGCAACTATTAAAATGCGCTCCTTGGTGAAGCTTTTAATCTCCACACCTTAACATATCTTGTGCAGTAGAGTTGTGAATAACTATGTTGTAGCTGAGATTGATAAAAAGCCATCATTTGATTAAATTTGGACATGTTATAGTATAGATTAAACCCAAAAATTATCTTATTATTGGTTTGTGTAGATAATATTTATGGATCATATATCACCTCAATATTTTACACTTAGCAAACTTAGATCTTGGTTAATTCTATAGTTTTGGACCTTTCCCACTTCTAAAGTATTGTATCTAATCTATCTTGTACCCCTTGGCCTATCCGTTAGTCCAAACAGTCTTATGTTGACGGCCCATGCCTTTTATCTTTTCCATAATTCTTAAAATGTACTTATCTTCCATCTCTATAAGATCTGAGCCTCTACCTGCTTTCTTGCTCCCTATACACTAACATCCAGGATAAACATTAACATTTATGCTAGTGTCCTAACCTAACATAAGTGTCTAGTTCCCTAAATCCATCAGATTTGTAAATGAAATGAAACCTAATGGTTAGCCTAAGTTATTTAATGTAATTTATTTTTATGAAGGGATTGATATAAATATAAGATCAACCCTCATTAATTTAGAACCTACAAGTGTCACATCCTGATTTCATCCTATAATTAATAACATATACATCCATGGATTAGAATGGTTAATGTCTAATTACTATTGTTTGTATTTGAGATTTTACTACATATACTATAATGGGACAATGATATTTTTAATTAGTATGCATTGTGTGACAGTTATATTTTGTTAATTCTATACATTGAGGATGCATATTTATTAGTTTAACATCATTGGTGGATATATATGATGACTCAAACTAACTACTTACTTGTTGTGAGGTGGACGCAGAATAAGTCCTACCTTTAGATCTTGATGAGAGATAAAATCATTAGAGAGGATTTGATATATCGAATGAGTGAGGAAATACTAATGGAAATTGCTAGTGACCTTACACACATTCACAATAGATTTGAAATGTTACTTGCTAAAAAAAATGGTAGTGCATATGGTTTATGACTATATTTTTATGTGTGAATTTTATTTTAATTTTCATAAGATTTATTTATTATAATTGACTTAATTTTTGAATTTAAACCCATAAAATAAATATTGTAGCTAATAGATATAATTATTGTGGAAATAGTTATCTTATAAATAAAATGCAATTTATGACTTTTTTTTATCTTTTAGTTAAATAATTATATATCATTGTTTTGAAAATTGCATGGAAATGAAATTAATGCAATTTAAAGTTAAAAATTAAATTATTCATTAGTTTACTTTAAAAAATAGGAAAATATATTATCAAGTGAACTAAAGTAAATATTTGAAAATAAGGGAATAAGAGCATAGTAAGTTAAAAATTTGCATGTTTTAAATACAATAAAGATAAATTTAGATTATCTAAGTAACATGCATAGGTTAACCAAATTTACAAGTTTACATGAAAGGATAGAGGGTGTAGATTTTAGAAGAAAGATTGTTTTATAAATAAGAGGGGAATTTTATAAATTAAGAATATACATGGATGGAAAGATAGAGAGGAAGCAAGAGAATTGGAGGATAAATCTTCAACATATATTCAAGGTAGGTTCTATAATTACTTTCTATGTGCAAATGGGTTTTAGGTGTGTATTGATATTTAAGAGTTGAGTATTGTTTTAAAAACTAGTATATCAATTATTAAAAAAGTAGCATTGAGATCTCTTTGCATTGTGTAGTTACTTTTAGATTGTCTTCTTGAGTTTACCTTCCATTATTTGGCACATGGTATTTTCTCCAGCTGTTGTGTTTTAATGAAATATATATATATATATATATATATATATATATATATATATATATATATATATATATATATATATATATATATATATATATATATATATATATATATATATATATATATATATATATATAATTTTCCCTTCATTTCACATTTTCTTGAATACCTACATTATAACTAGTTGTGTCTTAGTTTATTAGCTTTAAACTTAATCACAAGTGGGTTGCACCCTATTCTATAATGTCTAAGTTTCAATTTATATAGTAGTGTTTGACTTAAGAGATGCGTCCCAATTTAGATGCATTTTATCTTATTCTTGAGTTAAGTAAATAGAACATAGTAAATAATAATAAGTTTTTGAGTATTTATTAAATTAAAATGTTGAGCATAAATGCTAAAAACAATAACTTAAATTCCCATCCATAGTAATATATAGCGTTTAGGTTAGAGTACAAGATGGACTACACCTTTTGTAAAATGAGTTTATGGATGCATATTTTTTTTTCATATGTCTGAATGGTCTACTTTTATAATAGTGGTCAACATATTACCCTATAGAGGATCATGTAATCCATATCTATATGGATGCATCCCACTATGTTTAAGCTTTATATTTATGTAATTAAAGGGGCTGCGTATATAAAATATAACACTGATTATAAAATCATTATGTTTGAAATCTAATTAGCTAAGCATACTTAGATGAAATGCCAAGTTATAAGGTAGAAACATCATATTTTAAATAAGGATGAGTTTAGTAAAAAAAACATTGAGCTTTAAAGGAAATTACTGAGTATTTTTATGAAAGGAATTTGTTGAAGTATTAAGCTAAAATGCCATGCCAAGCTATGTAAATATAAAATGCCTATTTTTTTATTCCAATGTCATATCATTAAATTGAAATGATCGAATCATATTTGAGTTTGTAAAATGCATATAATATTATAGTGCATCTTATACTACTAGGATTGCTAAGTCTTTTAAATAGAAGTAAATCACTATGTTTATGTTCAAGGAAATCACTGTAGGTATGTTAGAGAATGCTAAGTCATACCTTTTGATAATGATTAGTCTTATTTTGAGATTGTTAAGTCTTATTTTGAAACCGTTGTTTGAAATAAAATGAAAAACATCTCATTTAAAGATGTTATATACTAAATTCAATTTGATGTGCATGCAAATTAATAATATGTTCCCTCTTTACTGCAAGATCAAATGTTTAATGAAACTTTATTGTTTCCTCATATTTTTGTATTACAGTTTGAGTGAGAAGAGTATTTTAATACTGATCATGATTATCATGAAATTTGTATGAGGATATAGAATAATTATTTATTAGTAAATAAGTATTTCATAATCACTTTGAAATAACTAAGTATTTAATGTATTCAAATAGAAATGTATCTATATTTGGGCTTATAATAAAATAACTTGTTGAGATATTAGATAATATGCCTATATCTTAAGTACGAGTTTGATAATAACAATAAGATTATACGAGATGATTATTTTCAAACCTTATTTTTTGACCCTCTATTTTGTAAGAAATGAAATAATGGGCTTTAGACAATTTGTGATTTTATGTGGGTACTTACTCTTATAATCCATTTACGTATAATGACTATGCTTAAAGTTATATATAGCTATGATTTGGGTAATCAATAACAAAGCTAAAAAAATATATTATAATATTATTATATTTATATTTGATTAATACTTTATCCTAGATAGATATATTTATATGATCTAAATCTATATTGTGGCTTTGCTTAGAATGCTCATAGAGGTTAGGTAGTATTTTTTGTACTTGTGTTATGCAACATGTCAGCTGGGTCAAATTCTATACCATCACGAAATGATGAAAACTTGTGTGAATTATGTGTTGTGAGAGTATTTTATATGCAATTATTTGACATTCAAAGAATAAAATAGTGCATCATGATGTGTGCTTTGAGATTATGTTTTTTTCTAATTATTATTATGAAATTTAATCTAGGGTATACCCAAGTGGTATAATGCCTATTTGTTGGTTTAATTATTGTAGTGTAAGATTGTTTGTTCATGTTGAGTAGAGTGATTTGGGCATAATTACCTACAATAGTATGGGATATCATAGAATTATTCAATGTAAAATTATATGATCAAGTGGTACATAATGTTATTGCATGCCTTGACTCTTACTTATGTTGACTATTTAAATGTATGTGTTAGTTAGTACATGATTAGTACGTTTTGTAGTAGTTAGTAGGATATCTTGTATATATGCATATAACCTTGTAAGTGTAAATGAATGATTATGTTATAATTTTATGTTTTTGTATGACTTTATTATTTTTAATTTCTTGATTAAAAGCGTATGCTTCTACATATTTATGATTACTTTATATGACTAATTATGGGAAAACTAGTAGTCATGTCTAAGAACACCAGACTAAGATGATATGGGTTATCTTGAGGTTTAGTTACTTGGATCTTATTGTAGTATTAGTCTATATTTTATTGTGTGTTTTACTTAGGTGGTATAAACAGTGGTCATTGTTTCTAGTTTGGGATTGATTTTAATGTAAGATTCATTCATTTGTTGATGAAATAAAAGTATGCTTTACTTATTCTTATGTATAGTATGTGATATTATATTTTTTCTAGGAGGATGATATTTGTATGAATCTTAGAAATATATACTATTTTATATATGTTTATTTTAAAAACTATATTGATGATACTAATAGGTAGTGAGATGGATTGCACTAACCTAGGTAGTACCACCAATAGATAATCCAATCAAATGGTGTGTTATGAAATTGACCATTCTAAATGATCATATATTATTTAAAAATTTTGACCAAAGTAATGTTAGATATACATTGTCATTTCATATGTTTTATTTACATGTTGTGCAATATCATTTTAGAATGAATTTATTTACGGTACACTACATGTTTTTAGAAATCTTATATCACATGAGGTATTAACACATCTCATTGGATTCTCATGCCATTTTATCTACCTATCCATGAAGGGAGGGCCATTTATTGATAGAGGATTTTTTAGGGGATCATTGATCTATGGTTGGTGTGGTAAAGTGCTTAGATGATGCTCTCCCTCCTCCACTACAGTATTACCTAGAGATGACACTTGAGATTATCAGTGATACATGAGTTGGTTTGAATTGAGCTCCAAAGAACTTGGTATCTTTTTATTGTATTAGGTTATATGCCTAATGGACTATAAATGTATTATGTATTTGGATATTTGAATAATGGTTGTTGTATTATCAGACTAGCCATAGATATGTCCTATGGTATTTAATTTCCTTAAGGTTGTATAAGATTTATGTTACATACAGTATTTGAATTAGAAGTATTATTGTTCTTAGTTATGATTTTAGTTATGTTGTATTGTGGATTGAATGCTTAGTAATAGTATAAAAAAATTACTGCATTTTCTAAGTATAACTTGAGGGTTTGTTACATGTGGTATTAAAGTTGTGGCTCAAAATCTAAGACCTAATGAGTCTATTAGTGTTTTTGTAAATTTCTATTTAGAAGTGAGAAATGTGAATGAGTGTGTGGTATATTGAGTGTGTACCTTTAAAGCATTCTTACCCCCTTAGAGTTGTTAAAGTGTAGGTTTAATGAGTGTCTCTCTAGTGATGGTTATAAGGTATATGGGTAGGAGAGTACTCAACTTAGTTCATGAGTTGTGAACAAGATTTTTCCTTCCATATATTTTATCTTTAGATTAAACTCCTTGAGTGTGATTATGTCTTTCTTGAATCACCTTCACCATTTGTGTTTTGTGTTGTGAGTGTTTTAAAAGTATGGAGTGCTTCTCATTTAAGTAATTATTCTTAGTTTCATGTCTTATTTATATATATGCTAAGAGTGGGAATCATATAACACCATTCTAGTTTAACACCACTTGGTGCAGTGGAAATTTTTATTACAGTTGAATGTAGATGTTGTGATTGTGAATTCCTATAGGAGTTTTTTATGTGGATTATCATCCTTATATTTATTTAGACTTGAAAAGAAGATTCGTCTCTCTTATTTAGTTTTAGAGTTGAGTTTTTATGTTATCACTCTTCTCTTACATCATTTTTAGCCACTGAGAAGAATTATATTTTCAGGATGTTGATTTAGTGTTTCTTTAAGCAGAAACTTGTTTCTAAATTGTTTTTTTGATATTATTACCTTGAGTTTGTGGGATAGAGTCTACTACTTCTCATTGAGAAAAGTTGTAGGATTAAATGGATTGATGCATCCTTGTGGGTCATATTTTATTTCCATTTGTGGAAGTAGGTGATGATACTAAAAATACAATTTGGTAAGTGAATGATGATTTGCAACTTGGGTTGTGATGTTTCCTTCTACCATATGAGGGTATGTAGGAATTTTTTTTGTGATAATATAGCTCTTTACTTTTCTTGTGGCTTATTAGAGTCACTATTTTATCTAAAATTATATACTTGACCATGAAGAGCAGCTAACTTGTAATTTATATTAATTCTAGTGAAGATAATTATTATGTTATTATATGCCTTTGTTTAGATTGATATTATTTTATTTTGAAGCATGTTGTTTTAAAGAACAATTTTTGTACCTTTCTTTAGAGAGCAAGGTATAAGATGTGCAGGACATCTTGGTAGTCTAAAAGGATTGAGATAAACTTTTTAACTTGTTATGTGATAGTTATGCAAGAAAGGATATATTGTATCACTTATAAGGTTGTAGGAACGGTATGACTCTTAGCCTTTGTATGTTATGTTAATTATTATCTATTAAATATGAAAGTAATGTTATAGGATAAGTTACATGATATTAAACTAGTTATGGTTGATTAGTATAAACTGAATACAATCTCAGGATGATTGTATGATTTTTATTGTATGTGTGTTATTACATATGAAATTATTTAGTATATAGTATTGCTTTTTATGATTTGTTAGTAAAAATTTGTGTTTCATATAACTATGTATATTTTTTTGAAGATTGTTCGATCATGGAAACCTGATGGATGATTGGTTAATTGAGAACATGAGTTCTAAGTGATAGGATGGTACCTACTTAGCCTCAAATAGACTCAATTGTTATTGAGTTGTATCTAATAGATGAACTTATTGAATATGGGATTTAATAGGTAGAACTTGTCAAATTTAATCGTAATGTCATTTATTTTGACTTTTGTGATGATCTCATGTATTGTTGAGTTAGCAGTGAAACTTCTTTTGAGTGGTTCTTAGACTTTTCTTTTGGTTCTAGACCCTGAGGTTGTCATGATAGAACCAATCAAAATAAAGTGACTTTTAAGAACTTGTTTATAGAATAAGAAATGTCACAAAGTAGAGTCTTGTGAGACCAATTCTCTAAGAATAGTTCTAATTAGGACTAGTATTAGTTCTTCAAGTAAAATTTTATATTTGTTAGCATGATTTGATACTTGATACTATGTTTTTATGCTGTTAAACTCTATTTGTTAATCAAAATTTTTGTTTTAATCAGAGTCATCAGGGTAATGACTAGTTTTAGGGGGGAGGATGTCACATCCTAATTTCAACCTATAATTAATAATCTATAAATCCATGGATTAGTATGGTTAGTGTCTGATTACTATTGTTTTGATTTGAGATTTTTTGACATATATTATAATGGGACAATGATATTATTGATTAGTATACATTGTGTGACAGATATATTTTGTTAATTCTATACATTGATGATGTCTATTTGTTAGTTTAACATCATTGGTGGATATATATGATGACTCAAACTAACTACCTACTTGTTTCAAGGTGGATGTAAGTTATGTCTTACCCTCAAAGCTTGATGAGGGAAATCATCATTATAGAGGATCAACTAGATGTAATGAGTGGAGGAATATGAGTGGAAATTGCTAGTGACCCTACACACACAGTAGATTTTAAATGTTGCTTACTAAAATAAAATGGTAGTTCTTATGGTTTGTGATTATATTTATGTGTGTCAATTTTGTTTTAATTTGCATAAGATTTCTTTATTATAATTAATTTTTTTTAGTTTAAATCCAAAAAATAAATATTAGAGCTAACATATCTAATTATTATGGAAATAATTATCTTACAAATAAAATATAATTTATGACTTGTTTAATATTTTAATTAAATAATCATTTATCATTGTTTTGAAAATTACATAAAAATGGAATTAATGCAATTTAAAGTTAAAATTTAAATTTTGTGTGAATTTAATTTAAAAATAGGAAAATATATTATTAAGTGAGCTAAAGTAAATATTTGAAAACAAGGGAATAAGAGTGTAACAATTTAAAAATTTACATGTTTTAAATAAAATAAAGATAAATTTAGATTATCTCAGTAATGTGCATATGAAAACCAAAAATATAAGGTTACATACAAGGAAAGAGTGCACATAATTTAGAAGAAAGATTGTTTTATAAATAAGAGGGAAACTTTGTAAATTAAGAATACACACAGATGGAGAGACAGAGAGGAAGTAGGATAATTGGAGGAGAAATATATAGCATATATTAAAGGTAGGTTATGTAATTACTTTCCATGTGCAAATGGGTTTTAAGTGTGTATTAATTATTTAAGAGCTAAGTATTGTTCTAAAGCTAGTATATAACTTATTAAAAATCAATGTTGAGATATATTTGGGTTGCATAGTGACTTTTAGATTGTCTTCTTGAGTTTACCTTCCATTATGTGGTAGCATGGTATTTTATCCATCCATTGTGTTTTAAATAAAGATATATAATTTTCCCTTCATTTCACATTTTCTTGAATACTTGCATTATAGCTAGTTATGTCTTAGTTTCTTAGCTATGAACTTAATCTCAAGTGGGTTGCATCCTATTCTATAATTGCTAAGTTTCAATTTATATAGAAACATTTGACTTAAGAAATATGTCTCATATTAGATGCATTTTGTCTTATTCTTGAGTTAAGCAAATAAAATGTAGTAAATAATAGTATGTTGTTGAGTATTTATTAAATTAAAACATTGAGCATAAATGCCAAGACCAATAACTAAAACTCCCAAACATAATAACATATAGCATTTAGGTTAGCATACAAGATGGACTATGCCTTTTATAAAATGAGTTTATGGTTGCATCTTGTTTTTAAATATGTCTTAAAGGTCTATGTTTATAATTAGTGGTCAACATATTACCCTGTAGAGGACTGTGTAATCCCTCTCCATATGGTTGTGTCCCACTATGTTTAGACTATGTATTTATATAATTAAATGGGATGTGTATATAAAATATAACACTAATTATAAAATCATTATGTTTAAAATCCAATTATATGAGCATACTTAGATGAAATGCCAAGTTATAGGGTAGAAGCATCATATTTTAAATAAGGATAAGTTAACCAAATAAAATGCTGAGCTTTAAAGGAAATTATTGAGTATTTTTATAAATGGAATTTGTTGAAGTATTAAGCTAAAACACCATGCCAAGATATGTAAAGCTAAAATACCTAGTCTATTATTCCAAGGCCATATCATTAAATTGAAATAACCAAGTCATATTTGACTTTACAAAATACATATAATATTATAGCACCCTGTATACTACTAGGATTTCTAAGTCTTTAAATATAAGTAAATTGTTGTGTTTATGTTTAAGGAAATCACTGTAGGTATGTTAGAGAATATTTAGTTATACCTTTTGATAATGCTTAGTCTTATTTTGATATCATTGAGTCTTCTATTGAAACTGTTGTTTGGAAAAAAACAAAAAAAAACATTTGATTTAAAGATGTTCTGTACTAAATCCAATTCGTTGTTCATATAAATTAATATTATGTTCCATCTTTATTTCAAGATTGAATATTGGATGGAATTTTATTGTTGCCTTGTATTTTTGTATTGAGGTTTGAGCGAAAAGAGAATTTTAATAATGATCATGATTATCATGGATTCCATATGAGGATTTGGAATAATTATATAATATTAAATAAGTATTTGATAATCACTTTAAAACAATTAAATATTTGAGGTATTTAAATAGAAATGTATCTATATTTGGGCTAATGATTAAAAAACTTGTTGAGACATTAGATAATATGCCTATATATTAAGTATGAGATTAATAATAAGAATAATATTATAGGAGATGATTATTTTCAAACCTTATTTTTTGACCCTCTATTCTATAATAAATAAATTAATGGGCTTTAGTCAATCCATGATTTGATGTGACTATTTACTCTTGTAAGACATTTACGTATAATGATTATGCTTAAAGTTATAGATCGCTATGATTTAGGTAGTCAATAGCAAAGGTAATCAAATCTATGATAATATTATTATAATCCTATTTGATTAATACTTTATCCCAGATGGACATATTTATATGATCTAAATCTATACTATGGCTTTGCTTAGAATGCTTGTATAGGCTAGGTAGTATTTTCTATGCTTGTGTCATACAACATGTCAGTCGGATCAGATTCTATAACATCATGAAATGATGAAAAATTATGTACATTGTATTTTGTGAGAGTATTTTATATACAATGATTTGATATTCATGGAATAAAGTAGTGCATCATGATGTGTGCCTTGAGATTGTGTTTTTATCTAGTTATTATTGTATAATTTAATCAAGGTATACTTAAGTGGTATACTCTCTATTTGTTGGTTTAATAAGTATAGTGTAATATTGTTTGTTCATGTTGAGTAGAGTGCTTTGAGCAAAATGAGATATGATTATATGGGATATTATAGAATGCTTTAGCTTAAAAATATATGCCTAAATGTTACATGCTATTGGTGCATGCCTAGACTCTTACTTACGTTGACTGTTTAAATATATGTGTTGTTTAGTACTTGATCAATATGTTTTGTAAAAGTTAGTAGGATATCTTTTATGTATACATAAAAAATTTTAAGTGTAAATGAATGATTAATTTAGAATCATATGTATTTATATGACTTTATTTATTATTTGTACTTTCTTGATTAAAAGCATATGCTTTTGCATATTTATGATTACTTTGTATGGATAATTGTGGGAAAGATAGTAGTCATGTCTAAGAATACTAGACTAAGAAGATATGGGTTGTATTGAGGTGTAGTTACTTGGATATTATTGTATTAGTATTAGTCTATATTTTATCATGTGTTTTACCTAGGTGATATAAATAATGGTCATTATTTCTAGTTTGAGATTAATTTTAATGTAAGACTCATTCATGTGTTGATGAAATAAAAGTATGCTTTGATTATCATTTGATAAAATATATGATATAATATTATTTCTAGGAGAATGAAATCTATATGAATCTTAGAAATATATACTATGTTATATATATTTATTTTAAAAATCGTATTGATGATACTAATAGGTAGTGAGATAGATTCCACCAACCTCGGTAGTACCACCAATAGATAATCCAATCAAGTGGTGTGTTATGAAATTGACTGATCTAAATGATCGTGTGTTATTTAAAAAAATTGGCCAAAGTAATGTTAGATATACATTTTCATTTCATATTTTTATTTTCATGTTATGCAATATCATGTTAGAATGGATTTATTTATATTACACTGTATAGTTTTATAAATCTTATAACACATAGGGTACTAGCACATCTCACTATATTCTCATACCATTATATCTACCTATCCATGAAGGGAGGGTCATTTATTGATAGGGGATTGTGTGGGGGATTGTTGGTTCATGGTTGGATTGGTAAGTCTCTCAGATGATGCTCTTCCTACTCCATTATAGTACTACCTAGAGATGACACTTGAGATTATTAAAGATACATGATTTGGTTTGACTCAAGATTTGAAGATCTTGGTATCTATTTATTATATTAGGTTTAATGCCTAAATGATTGTAAATGTATTATATATTTGGATATTTAAATAATGGTTTTAATATTTTTAGACGAACTGTAGATGTGTCCTATGGTATTTAATTTCCTTGGAGTTATATAAGATTTATATTTTATACATTATTTGAATTAGAAGTACTATTGTTCTTAGTTGTGATTAAGTTATGTTGTATTGTGGATTGAATGTTTAATAATAATAATAATAATAATAATAATAATAATAATAATAATAATAATAATAATAATAATACATTTTCTAAGTAAAACTTGAGGGGTTGTTATAATAAGACCTATAAAACACCTAAGGTAACTTATCAAATAATTATATTAAGATTTTGATTGATAAAATATTCCTTATTTTATCCTATTTCTATATAAATCATAGGGACAACACATACACAAGTTTGACGTAATGAAAGAGTATCCCAAAAGCTTAATTTTCCAAGTTACAAGCTAGGTCATTATTATACTTACTTTATACATATTTCATTATCCACACACAAACCAACACTTAGGGGAGAACTACATCCATCTAAGATCCTCTTTAGTGTATTGGCTATGTAGGCAATGCTCACTGATAGGGAGGTCATTAGGGTTAGTTCAACACCATGTGCCTACTAACCCATTTTTACTTAAGGTCACCATGATGATGAATAACTAGGGTTTTGACATTTCATGAGCAATGATAGTCCATGACCTAGATCTAAATGCACCAGAGTGAAGGTGAAGATAAACCTTGAAACATGCAGGTGGTGGAATCCTTTTCTATTAGGTATTCCATATAAGACACTTATGTCAAACCCAAATATTGGCATTGACACAACTGTCTTAGGCTGATACAACTATCCAAATCTCAAGAGGTTAAATTTTTAATAATCATATGACTATTCTTAAAATCATATTCTAGTTTGCTTCCTACCTATTCTAGATCCAACACTATGTTAACATAAAAACCAACTAAGTACATTACTTCTTTATCATGTCCATACATATCTTAGTTTTACTCTCTATATTTAACCTATTCTCATTTTTATAAATTCAACATATGTTATATATGAGTTTAGCACTCAATTGGATTGATAGTTTACCATTCTTATGCCCTAGGCTAATTCACCCATTTAACCCTAAATAACCCAATCTAAATACATTTTATGGATAAACAATTAGTGAACTTTATCCATGCGAATACAAAATTTATCTAGTCTAGAGATTCTAATCCTCTTAGGGTTTTAAATCATTATGATGGATTTGTAGATCTTAGACTATATCATAGGGTTTTACCCTCCTCTAGTCACAAGGGCTTCATGTGCATATGTTTGTAAGTGACTGATTCCTTGATTGGAACATTTTGGCCCATAAAAAGATCCATTTTAAAATTAATCAAATGTATTTTCTACTCAATTTGGTATACTAAACAACTTCTTTATATTTTCCAAAATTAAATAACTAGTGACTTCATCTTATTTGGATATGATTTCATCCTCTTGTCTGAGGATCACTCTTTTATCTTGTTCTTCCTATTGCACTTCTATAACCATCTACTCATGGTTATTTAGAACCTTTTATTCTTCATATTTTTCAATAATTAATACCTCATCTTTGGTATTATCCTCATCTATGTGTTTACCTACAAACACACATTCAAACTCATTGATAGAAACAAAACATTGATACTTGATTGTCTCTTCTTCTTCTTCTTCCTTCTTGGATTGAGTTTCTAGTACCCTTATCCATCTTTTCAAACTTATTGTCATTTGATGCCTCTTTATTATATCAAAAATATAGTTGATTATCCATTTGACCACCTTATTCATTCTTATGAATTATCCTTGTCTTGATTGGTTCCATTCTTCTACATGTTGCATCAAACATGTTAAAACTTGCTTCAAATCATCTATTTATTTAGAAAGATACTCCTAACTTTTATTCATCTGGTTATTCTTCCTTGGTATCCCTTTCATCTACTTTTATTTCTCTCATGCCTCACCCAAATCCTCATTGGTATTTTAACATTTAGTCACTCTTATTTCAATCTTACCCAAGTTTTTTTTCACCTTGGTCTATTGACTCTCTATACAAGTATTTTGCACCTTATAATTACATCTAGAGCCTCAATGTGATTTTACCTTCCTGTTAATCCTTAATGGTATTTAAAACTTCTTGATCCTTCTTAGTTTCATTTTTTTTCTCTTTTCCCAAGAGCTTTTGAGCTCTAATACCATTTGATGCAAGTAGATCTTACATCTATCTATCTCTATGGATAATTTGATATAAGTGGGTCTTAACAAAATATTGTTTTGTAGATGAATTTGGATTATATCATGACTATTATGGCTACATAGAGATTATTTTTATTGATTAGGTGTAAAAAAACTCAATTCAAGGGATTTTTCAGTCTCAAAGACTCTAAAAATCATAGTATTCCAAAAAGGATACTAGACTTACAACTAGGCCTTAAGACTCTTTAATGGAATTGAGATTTAAATGATCATTAATATGAATTTATTACTTATTTATTTCACAATGAATGTGAAATAACTCTTTCAAGATATTACAAACCTCACTTTACACCCAAAATTCACCTTCACTAAAACATGACTACTAGGCCTAATTAGGTCTAAATAACTTACTTGACAATAAAGTCACTAAAAAAATATCTTTTTATGGTATTTGGGGTTCCTTTCATATTTATGCATGTATTAACACACATTTTCAATAGATGTAAACCTTTTTTATCCTCCAAACTCACCTATTCAATAATGTAGGGTTTTAGGCCTTATTTCCTTTCATAAGCAAAAAAATACAATCATGAATATATTTTATTATAAATATTTTAAATACCTAAAAACACTTTAATAATTTCAAGGAATTTTAGTTATTCATTTTAAAGTTATACCCTTTTTACCCTTCCCAAATAGGGTTTTGAACTTGTCTCTATTACTATATGTCTGAATTTTTGTCATAATTTACAAAATAATAAATAAAAGTATGTAAAATAAATTTAATTTTATTAAATAACATCAAAAACATATGCTCACAAATTTTTAGGACTTTTGTTTAGTTAGTTTTTAAGATATGCAAGTTTTTCGCTTGATGCCCTAGACAGGCTTGCACACTTACCAAGAACACTAATAAAGGCCTAATTTGAATTTTATAGATTGTAAAATGATAATGAAATTTTTATTTTTTTCCAAAAAAAAAATCATTATTAACCTTAAAATTAATTTCCTACCATGAAAGATCATCAAGTGTGAAAATAACCCTCTTTTGTGAGATTGGATCACCCAAAACCCCTGTTACATACCTATAACTTAGAGAAATGGCATAAAAATATGATAAAAAATACTAAGGAACACTAAATTTATCATCCATACATAAATTAAAATTTTATAGATTACCAAATCCACTTGCAACCTTATTTTATTCAATAATATATTGAAAAACATAGAGTTTATCCAGGCCTCTCTTACACAATCCTTCAACAACCTCTACAAAAGAATTAATAAATTTAAATGAGTATAAAGGAATAAATAATCATTAAATAACACTAAATAAAATTAATTTACACATGTTTGAGATTATAATAATATGTCCAAAAGGTCTTTTTTATTCATATATCCTCACCATGATAGATTACAATTTTGAAGACCATCTTCCTTACTCAAGCCTTCACCCACCTCTCCAAAATCTATCAACTCATACATTCCTCCATTATTTTATATATTCCTTAGGATAAATATCAAATGGTTTGAGCTTTATCAATTTAAACTAAGTTTATATTATTAATTTGTGGTTATTTATTAATCTAAGTATCTCTCAACAACCCATTAAACTCTTTCAAATATGCTTGGATTAGCCTTCCACATGATTTTAAATAGGATCTTGATTATATTTGTGTTGATTAGGAGGTTTAAATAAATTTTAAACATATTATTATATCATAGAGACCCATACAATATAACTATGACCTTCATAATACACCAAAAATTCGTAAACTCTTAACAACAAATTCAAAATTTGAATTTCTTAGTATTGGTGGGAAAACCAAAGATATGTAATAATAGTCAAATTTTGATCACCTAATGACCTAGGCATCTCATTATGGTTCTCAAAAGACTCTGCATACTCACATATATCACTTTTATTACATAATTAAGCTTAAACATGATTATTATAGATCTATATAGAATCTAACAAGATAAAATTTACATAGTTTTGATGATCCTCATGCATCACTTTGGAACCAATTGAAATAATTTGAAAAGAGACTCAAATTATTGGTTTATTGCATGAGAAAAAATGTATATAAAAAATTAAACTTTATGTCTACCCAGGATATACTATGGGCTTTAAATTATGTGATTTAAAAGAAAGAGGGTACCTTCAATTAGCATACATGGATGAAATCATTGATAGAATAGCTCACAGAAAAAGAAAAGGAGGCTATAGAGATATTAAAAGATATGAAGGTGACACATGTGATAAAATAAACTATTAAACTGGTAAATATGCTCAATTTTGAAGAGTTTATTAAGGTAATTATAGGTAGTTTCAAGAAAGAAGTCAAAGAATTATTTATAAAACCAAATGAAGAAATTTTGAAGTTGATCAATTTTGTGAAAGATAAAATAACAAAGGTATAAGCCCTTAGAGTAGGGTTCAAAGCCTTACAAAATGAGCATATAAATTTTATGGGTGAACTCATCAAAATATTTAAACTTCATATGCTTAATTTTTAAATTATCAATAAATAATATGAATCTACTTATTTATTATTTGAGAAGTTCAAGGCTATAGAAGAAACTTCCAGTTCAACATCATGAACACAATAAACAACAACCATTACTACATCAATACAAGTGATAGTTCAAAATACAATGTCTATGTTAGCATGAGGTCCTCAATTCTCAAGATATGAAATAGTTACTCAAAGGACTAAAATAGGTCCTCAGTTTTGGTTCCTCAAAGGACTAAAATAGTTACTATAATTACTACACTTTTAACATATGTCATGCAACCATTTTTATCTCGTAGTATTTCCAGATCAACATCACCTTAAAGGTGTGTGTGTGTGTGTGTGTGTGTGTGTGTGTGTGTGTGTGTGTGTGTGTGTGTGTGTGTGTGTGTGTGTGTGTGTGTGTGTGTGTGTGTGTGTGTGTGTGTGTGTGTGTGTGTGTGTGTGTGTGTGTTCATGTTTTAAATTAAGCTGGGACTAGTTTTCCCAAATTTATTACCATATATGTATTATATTTAACCAATTTTGGTCTATGAGTTTTATTTATATACAAATTTTTCATACATGCATGTTATGCATGAATTTTGACATATATTTCTATAATTGGAAATGTAAATCTAACTTGTACTTGGAGGATGAGAAACCCCCTTCAAAAGCCTATACATACTTGTATTCCAAATTCTAAAGGGAGGATAATTTTGGTTGTATAAAATTATAAGGATTGGCTTGTTATTGATCTTCATGTGCAAATCTTGTTCTTCTCCAAATTTTTGAGTTTTGTATCTTCATATTTTGGTTGTGCATGAATACTCTTTGTTCTAATTATTCATATTTTCTAGTAGATAATTTGAATAGTTTTGTGTTATAATCATAATATCCCTTTGTATATGTGCAATTGCAATCTCATAAATGCAAATACATTTGATTTTGCTCACTAAAGTTCACTGTATTCTTATTTAATTGGACTCTTAAATATGTTTGAATGTTTATGTGTTAATAAAAATATTGTAGAAAGTATTGGTTCCTGATCATTTGTCCAACCCATAATTCAATATGTAGCTTAAATGGGTTTCATCTTGCTTGATTCATGAACCTTTTTTCTATTATACACTTTTTTTTAGTTTATTTTGATCATGCCCACCTTAAGTTTGACTCATCATCAATCCACTCATCTCATGTAAAGCATATACTCAAGTCAAACCCAAACCATCTAATGTAAATAACTACTCTATTCACCACTACTCCACTACCAAGTTGTTTATAAAACCTAATACCCCACAACTCATGCCTTAGAGTGAATATTTATTCATTGATCCTAAAAAATTTGAGTCTACCTCATAAGGTTACTTGGTGTGCATAAAACCCACATCAACATGAATATATCTAGAATTAGAAGGATGGCATTTAATTTATTTAAAACAATTGTATACACATAATATTTTGAAACTTTATCAATAATTGATGCTTTATTTTATATGAACCCATCAAGTCTCAATCTTTTTGAGTACATGCCTAAAAGGGTGCACCAGAAAAAGGGTGGGTAGACCATTGGTGCTTTGTGGATTGTTTTCCCTTCACTACCACTTTATAATAATCTAACCATCTCCAAAAAACATTCCCCTAAGTTTTTCCTTCTATTTTACACCTTATTGTAGTGATTTTCCACCTCCATTATCCCTTCCCTAGCTTAAAATACTTTTTGACAGTATATGATACACTGTCAGACCCATCAAACCTATAATACAATTGAACAAACTAATTTAGAGTTTAGGTCCACCCTTGGTTGACCTAGACTATGACCTAATTTGAATTTGTTAATAAAGATACAAAATTGATTGGGTCGACCCTATCAGCTAAACTTTCAGAAAGGACTAGGGTTAGATTTAACAATATGAATACATTAATTTTTTCATTTATTAGAGAGGCAAGGAGTTAATTTTTCATTTTCATTTATTTAAAATATTCTCTTCTACCATTATACTTGAGGAATATTATCTTAGGGGTTTCTACTTGAAAAATAATCTTGTCTTGTGGAAAAGTATTGGATGCTTTGGACTTTCTTAATGATCCTAAAAAACCACAACAACCTCTTGTGAAACACCTTTGGCCAAGAGAGAGATTGAGTCTTCATGGGTTTATCTTAAAGGTAAGTATCTCTAACTTGATCCTCTCTTTTAATAGATAGAAGTAGCATAAGTAATGGATTTTGAATATATTTCTCTTTCCATGCATTAGGGTCTTACCTATACATAATTTAAATAGTATTATCTTATGCATGTTTAATTTTATGTTTACTAACCCCCATTTATGCCACATAATTTGTTGAGCACTAGATTGGATTTTTAATTTAATTGTCATTTACATTTGTGAACATGAAAACATAGGACCTAGTTAGGGTTCTTACATAGTTTTGCTTGATTGGAGACTTTGGAACCCTCCCTAGTAATATTATTGTGTTAAGATATCCATTAGATATGTATAGCAGATCCATCTTGGTCATGGCCCTAGATATCTAAAGTATCAATAATTGTAAGTGTAATTAGGATTTATTTTCTCTGAGCTAGGATTGATTTATTGATCAATTGTATTTCCCTTTTACATACATTATGGTCAACCTGATGTGAATCTAACCCTTGTAGTTTTTATTTCACACCATCATTTTTATCTTCATTTATATTTTCTATATTTTTAGTATAGTATTGTACTAAACCAGTCAATATATTAATAACTTTATATGCATAGGTTTAACACAATCACTTCAAAATGACTATGTTATATCTATAAAGGTCTTCATCAACTATAGTTTGCTAGATCAAGTAGTTTGACACAATATTCTTCTTTAGTTATAGATTAGCATACACAATAAAATAGGGTGAATATTTCTACTATTTTATTACACCAACATATGGTTCAAAAATCACTATCAAATAGGTCAAATTTATTAGTTATTTCTTCTTTAGCACACATGGTTTTGTAAAATATGGTCAAACTAGTCAACCTAATTTGTAGAATTTGAAAGCAATAACTAAAGCACTAAAACATAAAATTTGAAATATAAATCATTTTCAAACACGCCAAGGTTCCTTTCTCATATTTATTTGTCATTTCAATTTTTCCTTCAGTTCTATTTTTCACAAATTAGTAGTCTTCAAAACTACAAACTTACAGCTAACTAGGTTGACCTAGTCAACTTAGTTCTATAGTCTGCCTTCTATCTAAGAAACATAATTGACCTATTTGACTCTATTATTAAAGACCTTGATTCTAAATAATAACCATGATATGGTTGAATCTAGTATATATTATTTGCATATAGTGTCTCCTAAACTAACTCTGTTCTATTCTTAATCAAGGAATTAACATCTATTTACTAATAATTAATTCACATTCTCTTTTTAATTCTTTGCATGCTTGGAGTAACTCACATAGTTTAAATAGGTTGGTTTTCAAATTAAAATTTTATTTGCACCATTTTAATCTTTTTCACACACTACCAAATCACTTAACATTCAAAATCATTTAAATATTTCTCTTCCCATGGCCTACCTACTTAGATTTCCTCACCAAGGGGGAAGCTGACTTGGGTTTATGGCCAAGTATAAATATGTGGTTAATGGTATATATTGGAAAAACACTCAACACCCTTATGTTAGGTGACCCCTTATCCAACGGAAGCACAATTGATTACTTTCTTATAAGCAATTAAACACAGAATTATACCAGAATGATAAAGTAACTAGAAACTTGAGACAACAAAGAATTTGAGAGACAATACACACTCTTGTATTAAATATTACTATAATAAAATACAATAAGGAAGATGCCACTTCTTCCTCCACCTCAAAGGCTTGCCACACCTCAAGACCTTCTTCACTCTCTCTTTCTCAACACAACAACTCTATAGCCTGAGTTATTATCCCTCCTTGAATGCTTCAGCTGATCTCCTTCACCTTACACCTATAAATCTCCTTGACCTTGCTTGCTTCAATGCTTTTACTTGCCTTCTTGGTAATTATAATACAAGCCTCATGGTTCTTTAAATAGAATCCCATGGTTACAAAAATAGAAATCAAACTACAATAATTAGACACGCAGCTCATGACTATAATTAGTCATTTAACATGCAAACACTCACTTCACTTAACTGATTGTTCGTCAACAATAGTTCTGGAACACACAGGCAACCGATGCCGGTCCCTGCTTGCCTGGTGCTGTCGACATCAGCCGACTAGCTGCCGTCGTCGATTACCTTCTACACTGCATATGATCGACGTCGATCATGCTGCCGATGCCGGTTCTTCTGGTTCTTCAGTAACCTCTTCTTCATGTCTACAAACAATTGAAGCTTTTAGCTCCACACCCTAACAATCTCCCACTTGGAGATAAATAGCTGCTACTGTACTATACTTGTACACCATCTATTTTGTTCCTTTGGCTCTGTATCCCTCTTCAAAGTCACTATTGAAGACCAACCACCATGCAAACCTGTGATGTTATACCTGTCACTTATGCCACAAGAATTTTGTTGCTCCCAAATTCTTCATGACATACTTCTAAACCAACTCTACCCTTAGCTTAGAAAAACACCATGTATATGAAACCCTGAAACAAGTAACACAATACAGTAATAGGATAATGTAGCTAATATTATCCAACCTGGTAAAGATAAAATACAATGGTCAAGCCTCCATTGTCTAGCAGCCTAATCAATACCATATACCATAGCCTTCTATCTCACGTGTCCATTCACTCTCTTCTCTAATATGGGAATCCATCCTTCTATCCAGTGCTTCCTTCCAGCTAACAACTCTACCAACAAATACCAGTTTGGTTCTTCTCCAAGGACTCACACTCCTCATCCATGCCAAGCTCCCACTATTTCTGGATTCTACCTGCATTGCTTCTTCCATCTTCCTAGTTCTTGACCATCAGTAAGCAATATAAAGAAGGTGAACAATGAATATGAGGTTCACTTACCATTTTTGACCTCCATATGGGTGTTTGAGACTTATTGATAGCTTGTTGTCCACCCATCATCCATTCCAGTGACCGATCTCGGCCATCTCCTAGTCTACTCCCGATCGATGTCAGTTCCCTACAATGACCCTGACTATCGATGTCATTTCCCTGGCCGACGCTGGTGTCCCCCTTGCTGACGTCAGTCCTAGTGACCGACGTCAAACTTCTCCTGCTTGACCTACTGACCCTGCTGGTCTACACATGACTGATGTCAGTTTTTGTCTGGCTGACGTCGGTGCCATGGGAGCACTGGCGTCGGTACCTGTGTTTTTCTATAAGTGATGAATTTTTCATCTGCGAGCTCATCTTGGATCAAACCTTTGTCCATGCTGCCCTGCTCAGATTTATTCAGCCCTTGTGACTAATCTCTATCCTTCATCTCCTCCATAAACACCAAGGCTTCTTTGTTCCTGTCAAAAGCATCAAATTTCCTTTTTCTGCAATGAGCTCTATCTATGCTTTTCAAATCTGAACACATACCTTTTGAATCAAGAACATCCATTCCCTTCTTATTCATGTGACCAAGTCTATTAAGGCACATCTTCGAATCTATAGCTAAAGTAGATAAACCAGAAGTAGAATCAATAATACAAGTAAATAGATAAAGAGTATCTACTTTCTTACCTCTTGCTAGAACAAGTGCACCCTTGGTAACCTTCCAAGAATTCACTGTGAGGGTTACTGTGCATCCCTCATCACCCAACCTTCCTACAGAAATCAAACTCTACTTCAGAATTGGAACATGCATGACCTCCTTCAACACCCATGTGTTGTCAATCTTCAATCTCAGCTGCACTTTCCCTTTGCCAACTATCTGACAAGGCATACCATCCCCTAAATAAAGTGCTCCAAAGTCTCCCTATTCATACTCATGGAACAAATCTCTGTTTAGGGATGAATGAAAAGATGAACCAAAATCTAAAATCCATGATCCTACCTGACTATCCAAAGAAAGTATGAGAGCATCTTGTACCACAATATTTGCATCCTTTGCTTCTTCAATACCTGCATGTTGATTCTCTTTATCTCTCAACCAACACTCCTTCTTTGTATGTCCTTTCTTTCCACAAAACTAGCAGGTAACACCTTTGGATTCAGATCTCCTTACCGACCTTGATTTCCCTTGCTCAATCTTCTCCCTTTGCCTTCCCATGCTTTCTTCATTTAGAGCATTACCTGATGATTCACCTGTGCTTCTCCTGCATATTTCCTCATTCAAGATGACACTCACAACATCATCAACTTTTAAGATTTTAGAAGCAGATGCAGAATTACTTACTGCCATAACCAAACTGTCCCAACTTTTAGGCAAAGAACATAAAATCAAGAGAGCCTTTGCCTCATCATCAAAAACAATATTGACTGAAGCTAATTGGTTTACCAAACCATGGAAATCACTGAGATGAGTATGTACCGATCCACCTTCCTGCATTTGCAAAGTAAATAGCTGCTTCATAAGATATACCTTATTAGAAGCTGAGGGCTTTTCATATAAATTTGCCAAGGACTTTATCAACTCTTTCATTGTCTTGCACTGTGATAAGCTGGAAATCACAGATGATGCAAGGCTCAACCTTATGGAACCGAGAGCCTTCTGATCAAGAACACTCCATTCTTAATCCTTCATATCTATGGGCTTGCATGCAACCCCACCCAATGGTAAGTATAGATCCTTTTGATACAGATAATCCTAAATCTGCATCCTCTAGTGTTGATAATTCTCGCCGTTAAACTTCTCCATTCTTAGCTTACTTTCTTCTGCCATTGCTGAACTCCCACTCAATCAAAAAACCCTGTGAATGACCTGTAATCAAAAAACAATAACCTACTCCCTGCAAACTGTAGCTCTGATACCAACTGTTAGGTGACCCCTTATCCAACGGAAGCACAATTGATTACTTTATTATAAGCAATCAAACACAAAATTATACCAGAATGATAAAGTAACTAGAAACTTGAGACAACAAAGATTTTGAGAGACAATACACACTCTTGTATTAAATATTACTAGAATAAAATACAATAAGGAAGATGCCACTTCTTCCTCCACCTCAAAGGATTGCCACACCTCAAGACCTTCTTCCCTCTCTCTCTTGCTCAACACAACAACTCTATAGCCTGAGTTATTATCCCTCCTTAAATGCTTCAGCTGATCTCCTTAACCTTACACCTGTAGATCTCCTTGACCTTGCTTGCTTCAATGCTTTTACTTGCCTTCTTGGTAATTACAATACAAGCCTCATGGGTCTTTAAATAGAATCCCATGGTTACAAAAATAGAAATCAAACTACAATAATTAGACACGTAGCTCATGACTATAATTAGTCATTTAACATGCAAACACTCGCTTCACTTAACTGACTATTGATCAACAATAGTTCTAGAACACATAGGCAACAGACACCGGTCCTTGCTTGCCTGGTGCTGCCAACGTCGGCCGACTAGCTGCCATCATCAGTTACCTTCTACACTACATATGATCGACGTCGGTCATGCTGCCGATGCTGGTTCTTCTAGTTCTTCAGCAACCTCTTCTTCATGTCTGCAAACAGTTGAAGCTTTTAGCTCCACACCCTAACACCTTATTGATATGAGATTATGAAGTGAGGGGGTAAACCCCAATACCAAGCCAATACCATTACCAATACAGATCCCTTTCATGCCAAACATCCTAAAACTAACTTTAGACTACTTTCTAGTTCCTTATTTTAGCCAACTTTCCTGTCACATTAACATAAAAAATTTATAATAATATAATAACACTTAGGGTGACAAATTAGGTATAATTTAATTTTTAGTTGATTGCTTAATCTTTGTCATTGTGTGTTGTATTTAAAAACTTGTATTGGCCAACATTGGTGCAAGGTTTGTGCCATATGCCCCAATTGAATCAATCACATTGATCTAATAATTTGTGTGTTTATTTTCATTATTAATTCAAAACTATATTTAAAACATTTCCCTTATTTCAAAACATTTTCATCTTGGTTGATACAGTCTTTTATAGACTATGTTTTTCACCTTCCTATCTTAAGTACATAATTGACTTGAATGACTGTATATTCCTATCTCTCTATTTTTTCCCTTGTCTAGAAGTACATAACTAAGACAAATGATTATGTATGTTTTTTGGCTAGTTCCTAAGAAATATTCTATTGATCTAGTCAACCTTTTACCTATTGACCAACCCTATTCTTTATTATCTGTAATATACCTCTATTGTAAAAAATAAATTAAAAAAGGGTCATTAGAAGTCTTTATGTAAGGATGCATTTTAAATTGAATTTGACATATAATTAATTATAATCATGGGCCTTCATAGTTTATCTAGCTCATTGACTACACTTTATCAAACTGGCATGTTCCAAGAATATCAAATAATATTTAAACACCTCATGAATCAAACTGTAGGCTTATTTGCTAAATTATTATAATATTGTTTTATTATTGGACTTCAAGATGACATTCAATTAGAGGTTTAAATGTTTCAACCTCAATCCATGCTGAAAGCATGGGGCTTGGCTAAGCTCTTCAAATACTGCATCAACTAGCAACATCTCCATATAACACCCTCTTTTTAGACTATAAAAGCATTGAAGCATGCACCTATAACACCTGAGCTTGCAATAAAAGTGACCAAATAGGCCCCAGTTGAGATTGAATTGGCATCCTAAGCATTGGATCAAGCATAAAAAGAATTCAATAAGGCACTTGAAGACCCTGAACAAGCACCTAAAGTGCGTGAGCAGGTCATTAAAAAGCAAATTCTAGAAATCACCATGCTTAAGTAGGCCCTGGATGAGCCCAAGCTAAAAATCATAACTCCCAAGCAAAGAACTGAGTCTTCAAATCCCTCAAAGAAAAATGCTAAGGGGGATGGCATGTATCTTCAATTCATTCATCAAGATGACTATTTTGAGCACCCTTACTCTCACTTTGAGGATATGATCATCATGGTGCAACTTGCACTTTAACCTTTAGTTATAGTGCTCATGTTCACCCTATTGATGTACCTATTCATATTTGAGCAAAAGAAAAAGAAATGTAAGTAGAAAAGGACACATGTACATGCCTCTATTTGGTCATGTACATATTTTTGATATGTAATTCTTTGCATGTTTCGAGGGTGAAACATTTTTAAGGGGGATGGAATGTAATATACGTAAGGATGGGTATAATAATAGTATAATAGTAGAATAACTAATAGAATAGTGAATAGTGTTTTAGTACCACATGCATTAGAATGAATATTTAGATATATTAGAATAATATAAATAAGAGGGCATATGCCATTATAAAACATAAAAGAAGAAGAATTATAATTGAGAATTGCTCAAAGGAGGTAGCCCCCTCAAAGTGGAAAGTGATTCAAAGTTATTCCTTCCATAAAAGGAATATAATATAATATATATTTAGTGTTTTTAGTTATTTATGTATTATTGATAATAAGGTCCTCTTATTATCCAACTCTGGTCTTTGTCTGGCTGACTCTATTCTATGCTTGGGCAACTCTATCCCTATTTCTTCCTCTTCTTTCCTAAAAATTATATTTACTTCATCAAGCATTATGAAATCCTATATCATAATATTCTTAGACAACTTAAATCCATTTAGACACTATATTTGGTGCTCTTTCCTTCCTTTCTTTAACTCCTAAGAGAATCCTCACTCTTGGAGTACTCTTTCCCCTCCCTCATCTTTGGATTGTAACATGGTTAAAATCATGCCCCAAGATGAGGTAGGTGGATTATATTTTTTTTATACCTATCAAATAAATTCCCATATTCATGCATCTCATCACAATGTGGGATAATTAACACAAGTCTATATAATAACCACCCTGATAATCCACCTCCTAATAACCCTTCCCCTAATACTAATTTGGGGAGTCTTCCTATAAACACCAACCCACCAATTGATACAACCCAAATTATTTCATAGATAGTGAAATAAATGAACATAATGCAAACATATAACACCTCCCAAATGATACAACTACAATATAATTTTATCAATATGGATAATAAACCTCTTATTATCCTCCCTAAAAATAACCAAAACTTTATTCCTCCACCTCTTATAGATGTCATGGGAAATGTCATTCCCCTACCTATCATGAATATCAAGATGATTCAAAACATTCAAAATAATCCTTTTTCCCTTTTCATTATTTACATTGATATTGGTAACATATCTCCAAATATTATGTATGATAGGACTAAAGACCCTACATATTTCCTCAAGGGATTTGAAAATATTTACAAGGAGTGGATCTAAAATAATACTTTATACAATCAAAAATGCATCATATCTATAAATCAATCTTGTCTTACATAAGATAGATAATACCTACACTCATGATTGGGAATAAATTTTTTAAGTGGGTTCATGACCACTATGGGGATCTACTAGAATTGATTAGGGGATCACTTGTCACAATACACCATGCTAGGAAGGGTTCCAAAGCCTATATTCAAACAAAATCATGCAACAACCCTCAAAGAGTCCTTAGGTTTAATGTTTTAGTTATGTCTAATAAACAAGAAAGTAAATCTAATCTAGTGTTCACCAAAGCTTGTGGAGAAAAGTGGGGGTTAAAAATAAAACAAACTAAATTAAACATGCATATAAGATATATAATCACATCAATGTATATGGAATCCTAATGCATGGTAGAGAAGCACAACTACATTATCTATCTACTCTTACAAAGGAGAAATAAAGATAGGAATACTTACCTTGAATATGAACCTACCAAGCCTCAATATCTCCCTTGGCCAGGGTGATTTGTGAGAGATTGTTGTGTAATGTAAGGATAACAAAGACAAATCAGATCTAGGCTACACAACCTATCTATACGTCCAAAATACTTCTTCATAAGACAAGCTTCATATCTCTAAATAAAGTATGAGACCCTAAACTTTATTCCTCAAGTGGAATGGTCAATAAGTAGATGTTCATTAATACTTATTCTTATTTATTTTTATATCTCAAATGATTGGAAATAAACTTGTATATATAGGTGTATCTTTCCCTAAATCCTTTTAAATATGTTAGCTATAAGGGGTCAACCTAGTTGACCCTATATGTTTTTGAGAGATAAATCACTAAGTCCTAAGCTAGGTCAGCCAAAGGGATAACAAAAATCTCAAGTGAAAATACCTAAAAATAGTACAATTTTAACCCAGTCGAGCTTGTATAGTACTCATAGGCTAAAAACTATACATTGTTGACCTAGTCAACCTAATATAGTTAACTAGTAAAAGGGGGTCAAGGCAAGAAAAAAGAGGATAACAATATGATAAATTTTTAGAATGGGTAAGACTGAGAATAAATAGCTTAGGGTAAATGGTTTTAAGAGACAAGTGTCTAGATGGTAAGTGGAAAAAAGGACAATAATCTTATGAAGTACCAATGGTCTATCTAGCCATTTCTCGATTCGCCCCTTAAGGCATGCACTTAGAGAGATTGAGACTTGATGAGTTCCTAGAAGATACAAAGTATTAGTAAGTGATACAAGTTTGAAAATATTAAGTGTATACATATTTCCTACTTGAATCTCATCATGTGTCATGTAAGTGAAATATGGGATGGTGCTTCAAGATAGAACATGATAACATATAATGTTGATGCTAAGTAAAGTGTAGTAAGTAGCATACAAGATAAATGAAAGGATAAAATTGATAAACACATACCTTTACTTACCTTAGTTCTGTAGATAAAGAAGTAGACTATAAGAGAAGTGTAGGCATATAATGTGAATAAAACTAGGTGAACCTATAGAAGTTAGTGTAAAAAATAGCCAAAAATCAAAATTTTGGGAAGATAGGAATATATTAGTGTAAAATGAGTTAAGGAAAAGATATGATGGTATTAGGAAAAATTGGAAAATAAAGATTGTTAATTTAAGGCTAGAATATTAAAGGCAAATTAATGACAACATGATGTCAAAAGAATGAAAAATGATGGAAAATGAATGAAAAATGAGTGTAAATTAATGACAAATGATTATAAAGCACATTAAATCATGTTGGAAAGCATGTAAAACATAAATGATAAAAAAGAATGTAAATTTTACTAAATCATGTTGGGAAGCATGTAAAACATGAATGACAAATGAAATATCTATGTAATGAAACTTGAACAAAGGTATGTAAGAAAGTGAAAAGTAAGCTCATGTAAGATAGGAAAAAATAAAAACATGAAAGACTGAAAATGAAGTGTAATTGAAGATGTAAGACAAACATGAAGAAGGCATACATAAAGAGAAACATGTAATAATGGAAAATGTCATATGTAAGATAAATGAAGTCTACAAAAAATTAATAAGAACATGATGGAGAAAGAAAAATTAGAAAGCTACTAAAGGATGAAAAACTCACACTTAGTGCTTATTCAAAGATATAATGTAAGAAAACACAACCACCTAATGTGATGACTAGTATGACAATGAGATGGTGTGGTAAATAAATGGTGTAAGAGTGTAATACATAGTTATTCAAATATGTTATTTTAAGGTAAGGATATATAAATTTGAAAGAAAGTAATGCTAGCATATTTTAAAGAGGTGAAGAAGAAGGAATATTAGAAGACGGAAAATAGATTTTGTAATCATAATTTGCCTGTCAAGGGGGAAAATAAAATGGGTGAACGGGGGAATGAAGTAAAATCCAATGTATAGGAAATATTTATCAAAGTTAAGAAAATAAAATTAGGTTTGTCAAAACAAGATGAATTTCAACCTTAAGGATTCTAAACAACTTCTCTTAGGTACACAAGTTTTAGGTCAACAAATGAACCATATAGATCATCCCATGAAGGCTATATTCATGAAAAGTAAAATGGACCTACCTTCCCACAACATGTTCCCTATTATTTAGGACCATTTAAAGAGCCATAAATCTACTACAAAGATTGGGTACTTGCATTAGAAAGTAGGTAGCACCATAGAGTTTGTTGAATTACATTATTCCAATATATTGGCCTACTGCACCCCAAAATACATCAACTATATGTGAGGCTAACTATGGAGTTTAAGATTTGATTAGAGATATGAGATGTGTTTATAATAACATATTTTGGTGTGATGTGACTTTTAAGGTTTGATTATTACCTTTTGTATGCATTACCTTTTGATTCAAATGATTTATAATTTAACTTTATTGATGGATTTTTCTATTCCTCCTCCATATGGATATGGAAAACCAAACATGGTTGATAAATATGACTTTAATTTGAATAATTAAGACTTGGTTTATAAGAGAGAAAAATTCAAAGAGAATGGGGTCTAAGAGTCTCATAAATCTAGGTGAAATAAAACTGTTATCTTGACTTCAACCTTGTTTTATCCAATGTGGAGTGAAAGGAAAGGAAATCAAGAGGAATGACACAGAAAAATTTGAGTCACTTCAAATATCAAAAAATGTGATAAAGAGTAAAAAGAGATAGAATGATAGTAAAATGTGATTCCTTATCAAAATAATGAGGGAAATAGAGGAAAACTATGCTAACATAGAATTTTGTGCAAATTTCATCTATCAAAAGAAGGAAAAGTAAAACACATTTCTAGAAAAGGAATAATAAGATGGTAATTTTATGAGAGGGCCAAGTCCTATCCATGGTCTTACACTGCAAAATTACAAAAAAAAAAATCCATGAGAGTTCCAAAAATAAACATGTGAAACAATAAAATGAGAAAATAAGTAAAGGTGGTATTTTGTGAGGAGGGCCAGGTCCTTTCCATGGTCTTATACTACAAACTCACAAAAGAGAAACCCATGGGGGTGAATGATAAATAATGGAAATAATAATAATAAATTTAATAATGAAAATAATAACATAAAAAGATAAAAATAAAATAAATATATGAGGATAAAAATGAAAGAAAATGCCAAATGTAATGTGAAATAAAACCAAAAAACATAAAGGAAGATAATGATGCTTATAAATAAAAAGTAAAAGAAATAAAGTGCACATAAACATGAGATAAAAATAACAAGTAAGATCTATGCTAATGTCTATATCAAAGATGAACATGTGAAATACAAGTCTATAAGTCTCGAAAGGGTTCTTGGAGTTGAATTTGTTTGTTATTATGTATTGTAGAATAAGAGTGGGCATCATAAGATGCCCTAAAGGGTAAGTGGATGTAGGGATGGACATCAAAAGATGATCCAAAGTATAAAGGAACCTATGGATTGGATCATAAGATGACCCAAAATGTGATATGGAGTGAGGTAACATCAAACTATTAAATTGGTTTGCATTGGGTTGGTAGGTGCATTCAGAGATAGGCAAATGTGTTGATTTTTTAGATTTTAAAGAGGTTGAATGTGACATATGATGGTTGGGAGAGGTATGAGGAGGTAAATGAGGACCATGTATGATATGCATTGGAGTATGAATTTAAAATACATACTTTTTTGGTTCATATGACCTAAGAGGTTGAGATTTAATGGATGAAATGACATGTTTAAAATTATTCATGTTAGCTATTCTTTCCTTATTGGTGTAGGAAGAATGATCAATTTTGGTTTGAAAAAAATTAGTGGATGATATAGGTATGGGATGATTATTATTTTTCATTATGTAGTTGATTTTTATGTGATTGTGGTTCTTGAGATTGAATTTGAGAAGCTTGAAGATAGTCTTGATAATCTTGTTTTGTTAGAGTATTAAGATTGAAATATGGACCAAGCAAAGAAGAAACAAGAAAATGGTGAAGATGAAAACAAGACTTAATAGAATGACCTATAGTATAATGCCAAAAAAAAAATTTATTAGGATTTTACCATTTTGGAGGAGGTTTGGAAGGATCGAAGCTCATGGGTTTAGAGGGTGGAAATTTCCTCTTAAGTTGTTCTAGATTCAAGGGAGGGTGGGTTGGGTTAAAATTGGTTGAATTGGATGCTCCATTTTGAGGTTGGGGAGGCTTAGATGAATATTTTTTATGAGAATATGATTTTAAAGGTACTTTAGTAGTTGTTTGAGATGGTTCAAATTGAGTCAAAAAAAATTCTTGCCTTTTTGCTTGCTCTAAGGCTTCTTCTAAAGTTTGAGGTGAAAAGATTTAGACTTTGTATTTAAGGGGAGGTTTAAGATTAGTGACAAATAGTTTTAAAAGAGTTTCATAATTCATATTATGGTCCAATTTATGAGTGAGAAACTTCCATCATTTGATGAAAGTATGAGAGAATTCATTAGGAAGATGATTGGAATTGATGAAATGGCTAAGGTAATTTTCAAGGTCATCATGTTGGAATTCCTTCACTAGAACATTGACTAAATCCTCTAGTTGTGAGATGGAATGTCTAGTAATTTGGTTGTACCATTAAAGTGCATCACCCAAAATGTTTTGGCTAAGATCTTGGTGGTATAAAAGGTGTTAGATTGGACCCATTCCTTATATATATTACCAAAAGACTTAAGAAAGATAATAGGGTCCTCAGTCCCATTATATGTTATAGTTGGAGAAATGTTTCCAATATCTATGAATGAAATGAATGGGGCTAAAGGTTAATTTTTAAGATGTTGGAGAATTTTGTTATTTATTGGAGGTTGAGGGATGATATTCCTATTGTCATCTCTAAGAGCAGGAGGGACAAAATTTTGACTTGGTTGAGACATGATGATTTGAGGTGGTTGACTAGTTATGTTTAATAAATGTTGATGCATGTTCACCATTTGAGATTGATTATTTTTTTTCAAGATGATCATTTGATGTATGAATTGTGAAATAATTTGAGTTGTATCAATAGGTGGGTTTGAAGGTGTGGTATTAGTGTTTTTAGGAAGAGGATTGGCATTGATAGGAGGAGGATTCTTTGTAGGTGGAGGATTCCCAATATTAGTGTTAGTTGTCTTAAGTGTGGTAGAAGAAGAAGGAAGCTTGGTAAAGCCACCATTATTGTTAAGAGTGTAAATAGTATTATCATAAAGGTTTTTGAATAATTGGAAACTATATATATTATCAATTCAAATGTTTTCAACCATGTTAATTTGGGAAGTGATTTTAGTAGGTGTTATTGTTATGGGTGTAACAAGAAGATTATGAACATTGGTTGTAATAGGCAAAGCATAATGTGAGATTTCAAAATTTAATGTAGATGGGTTGATGAGTTTATTAATTCTAGTTTTACAAGGTGTAAAAGTGGTATAAGGTATATGATTATCATGGTTTGGGATTTGTCTAATAGGATTCTCTAGATTGACTACACGGTATGGGGTAGATCAAGATTGAGAAGATTTAGAACCATGTGATGAAGAGATACACTATAAAGAGTTGTTTTTTATGGTGGATAGGTGAGTTAGGGGAGAAATACCCATGTACATTTATAATGGGTTAAGACTATCAAGAAATAATTTGATAAGAGGCTTCATGATACCAAGAAGGAGTGGATATCAAAAGGCTAGATGGAAAAATAGGGAAAAATTAGCAAATAGGGAAGTAAAAAAATAGTACAACATTGACTAGGTCAACTTGACACAAAAAATAAGGCCTACAAATTATACAGGGTTGACTAGGTTGACCCAATACAATAAATAGAGGCTAAGAAAGTGTACATGGTCGACTGGGTGGACCTAATACAACACACATGAAAATTAGAAAGTCTAAAACATATTGTGAATTGAAACAAGATAATTTTTACAAGTAATTTTGAGAATTAAGAACGTAATGGAAACAAATAATCAATTGGATAAATGTTGGCCAATCTAGTTGAATAACACAATGGAAAATTAGAAAGTCTAAAACATATTATGAATTAAAACAAGATAATTTTTTCAAATAATTTTTATATGTAAGAACATAATGGAAACAAATAATCAATTGGATTAATTCTGGCCAATCAATTTAAAGAACGTAACATAAAACCTTACACCAATGTTGGCTAATGATTTTTTTTGAAATATAAAATACAACTGAGCAAAGAGAAAGAAATCAACTTGTAAAGTAAATAACTAACTAATTGGTCAACCGGAGTGTTTATTAGATTATTAAGATATGTTTTTAAATGTGATGGGAAGTTGGCTATAAACAAGGAACTAAAAAAATCTAAGGATGGTTTTACGTAGTTTGAGATGAAAAAGATCTATATTAGTAATGATACATGATTGGTCTTGGGGCCTACCCCCTCACTTCACACACCAAAATGATAAGGGTATCAGGTACCTAACTAGAATATACCATTAACCATGCTTTATACTTGACCAAAACATCGAGTTGACTTGCCCCTTGGTCATGAAATCCAAGTAGGTTGCCTTTGGGTAGTCAAATGTTAAAATGCTTTTTTTATATTTTATGATTTGGTCATGTGTGCATAAAATAGAAAATAATGAAATTAAATATTTAATTGAAAACCACATAATTAATCTATGTGATCTATTCTAAGCATGCAAGAAACAATAAAAGAAAGTGTGAGCTAATTACTAGCATATAAGGTTATTTCCAACTTTAAAACAAGGTATAGTGTTGATATATTCAATAGTGTATGCACAAAATCTAGAACAGGGTGGATCTTATACTACAAAAGTAAGGTCTAAAAATGAATATCGTCGATAGAGTCGACCTAGTTATCTAGATAGTACACAAAACATATAACTGGGTTGATAGGGTTGATCCAATTGACTATGCAGGGGTAGTTTTAAATATTATAAACTATAAAAGGAAAGATTGTAAATAAATAGAAAGAAAGATAAAAGGGAACCTTGGTAGATTAGAGATGCAGAGAATGAAGATTATTTTTTAAGAACCTTGATATATGCTTGCAAAATTATACTAATTGGGTCCACAAGGTCAATCAAGCTTTGTAAAAACTTGTTTTTGAGTGCTTGGAATGTACAGGGTTGACTGGGTCAACCTAATAATATAGTTTGGATGTTTGAAAGTTTTAAAACCTATATTGGTTGACAAGATCAATTTAATAGCTTGTACCTAAAAATGTTCACATAGAAGTTAGAGTTGGGTCGATGTAATTGACCTAGTATGGTAAATATATGATAAAATTAATGAAAGAATGGAATAAGGTGACAAAATCCTACAAGGGTTAGTTCACATTGGGTTCACTAGAATGTATGTAATAAAAAATGCATCATGTCTATAAATCATTCTTGGCTCAGAGAAGATAAATCATACCTACACTTCTTCTTGGGACTACATTTGTTAAGTAGGAGCATGACCAATATGGGGATCTAATAGACTTGATAAGGGGATAACTGGTCACAATACATCATGCTAAGAAATGTTCCAAATTATATATTCTAACATAATCATGCAACAACCCAAAAATAGTCCTAAGTTTAATGTTTCACTTATGTCTAATAAAAAATAAATTAGATCTAATCTAGTGCTCACCAAATCTTATGACACAAAATGGTGGTTAGAAACAAAAAAAACCTAAATTAAACATGCATAGAATACATATACTCACATCAATGTATATAGAGTCCTGATTAATTGGAGAGAATCATAACTACATTATCTATCTAATCTTACAAAGGAGAAGTAAAGTTAGGAATACCTACCTTGAAGACAAACCCACTAAGCTTCAATCTCTCCCTTGGCTAGGGTGATTTGCAAGATATTGTTATGGTATGCAAAGATAATAAAGACAAATCAACTCTAGGATACACAACCTATCTATACATCCAAAAGACTTCTCCACAAGATAAGATCTGTATCTCTAAAGAAAGTATGGAACCCTAAGCTTTATTCCTTAAGTATAATAGTCAATAAGTAGATGTTCATTCACACTTATGATTCTTCACTTCTCTATCTCAAATGGTTTGAAATTAACTTGTATATATAGGTATATCTTTCCCTAAATCATTTTGAATATGTTAGTTATACAGGGTCAACCTAGTCAACCCTATATGTTTTTAGGAGATAAATCACTAGGTCCCGAGCTAGGTCAGCCAAAGGGATAACAAAACTCTAAAGTGAAACTAACCTAAAATAGTATAGGGTCAACCCAGTCGACCTTGTATATTAATAAACTGCTAAAAAATATATAGGGTCAATCTAGTAGACCCAGTATAATCAACTAGTAGAAGGGGGTCAAGGAAAGAAAAAGGAGGATAATGATATGATAATGTTTAAAATGCATAAGAATAAGAAGAATAAGATTAAGATAAATGGTTTTAGGAGAAAAGTGTGTAGAGGGCTTGTGGGAAAAAGGAAAACAATCTTATGAAGCACCAATGGTATACCCACGCCTTTTTTGATGTACCCCCTAAGGCATACACTTAGAGAGATTAAGACTTGGTGAGTTCTTACAAGATAAAAAGTGTTAGTAAGTGATAAAAGTTTGAAAATATTATGTGTATACAAATATTTTCTCCACAACTAAAATTTTATTTAAAACTTTCATAGGTGACGTATTGAAATGTACAACCAACTTCCCCAACATTCCATATAGAAACTAGAAGATTTAGTTAATCCTCTAGTTAAAGAGTTTCAACATAATGATATTCCCAAAAATTACCTTATCCATTTCATTAATGATAATTAATCTCCCATTGAATCAACTCACGATTTTGTCAAGCAATGTAGGTTTTTGGCCCATAACACCAATCATATTATGACTGATGATAATCTATTTAAACTCTTTATAACTACCATAACTCCTCTTTAGTATAAGTTTGAAACTTTTTCTCCTCAAATTATCAATAAATTTATTGACCAAGCCCAGCTTCAAGACTTCTTAATGAAATATTTTGAACCTAATACCAAATTCCTAAAAGGGTATTTTCAACATTCCACTATTTCAATCACCGATAATACTCCTCAAACCAAGCTAGGAGTTTCCAAAGCTGACAATTATCACACACCTTTAACTTTGAAATAAATGAAATAATTTTTATCACCCTCTAAACCATTTAATTATCCTAATAATTCTCCTATATGATATGATCCTAATTAATTTTGTTGGTTCCACACCAACATTAGTCACTCCCATGAAACTTGTAGATGGTTTACCAAATTTGTTGTCTCATATATGCTTGGTGATTCATTTAATCACAAAGCCATGATTCAAATCAATCATCAATATTATAATATCACTTTCTTTAAAATAACAAGATCCCAAATCTTCTTATTCTAATAACCAAAAATCTTTTTCCACATCTAATGCTTAATAAGCTAATAAGGATGTTTGTGTCGTTGATGTTGACTATGACCAATACTATAATAATTCTCATTATGTTAAACCAAATAAGGTCAATTATCACTATAAACCATCTCGTAAAGATCCTATTACCAAACCTAAGAAACCATGTTTATAATAAAAACTCCTCAAAGACACTATAACCACTCAGCTATCTTCAAAAACTAATGAGGAACCACCTCCTTCTTTCGAACTGCCAACCACTTCTATTCCTCCAAAATATTACTTACTTTATATACCTCACACTAGTTCTTCCAAAACACATCAGAACTTCTTAGAAGAGATCAACTCCATGCCTTGAAATATTCCTCTTATGGAGTTAGTTCATACCTCCTCTTATTATCACAAGTTATTCATATAATAATTGCAAGAAACTGAAGGACCATTTTGTGTAGAAAACGAACCACCCTCTCATGAGCCTGAATTGACTGAAGTGAATACCATTGAATCCATTTGTATTTATTTGAAACTCTCCATAGAGTTCCTCGAAGAAGTCATGATTAACAATGAGATCCTCTTTCAAGCTGATGATCCACCCTTGTTCATTAAAATAACCATTGATACTACTCTCATTCATAAATTATTAGTAGATGAAGGGTCTAGTATTAATGTGACATCCTCGTGGCTCATATAACAACTTGTCTATAATAAATATCATCTCAAGAAAACCTACCTAACATGTCATGGATTTGATAAAACTAATAAAAATACACTTGGCTATCTTTGGCTCCATCTTACAATTAGACCTAAGACTATTCTAACTAAGCTTATGGTCCTCAATTTACCCCTATCTTACAATGTACTCCTAGGATAACCATGGACTCATACAATAAAGGCTATTGCCTCTTTTGGTATCTAATGTATCAAGTTTCTTCATAATGACAAAATGTATAAACATGAGGCTGATCCCAACCCTTGGAGTATTCAAATTCCAAATCCCAAATCTTAATATTGTATTCCTACCATTCTAATGAATAATAGTACTCCCTTACCCAAATTCATCAACATGAATATGGATTTACATGTCACTCTTGATAATTCAAGATGATGATGAATCTAATGACTTATAAAATACCTGCAACACTACTAAGCTACCTCCTTACATATCAGAGTGGATTCCACCATTTTTATTGCCTTGTGATCACACCATCCCCCTCATTGATGAGATCACTAATTTCCCCCCTCTGTGTAATGCTCAATAAGCCTCTTACATATAAGATGCCTTCACATGCAATGATTATAAAGTGACCAAATAATTCCAATATCCTTTAATCATATCTCCATATAAATTCAATGATCCAGGTATTTCCCCTTCTGAATCTCAAGCATGTATAATTTCTCCAACCTATGATGATAATTACATCATGACCCAAAATCAATCTCAAGACTTGGATTTTCAACATTATTAGAGAACTTTAGCTCAAATACATGCTTTAAATCATGATGTTTATAACATTTCCACTAAATTTGAGTTATCACTCGAAGGTCACATACTTCTTACTAATTCTCCACATGATATTCCTTGGGTGGTCAAACAAATCTTACATTTTGAACCTCTAAAAATTATTGCATCTTTTATATCACTTACAAAACCCATCATTACATCTAATTGTTCCCTTGTCAATGATGCTAATGAAAACCTAATAGAATTTGATCAACCTTTTTCCCCTACTCCACCTACTCCTAAGATTATAATAGATTCCAAGGCCACAAATGTACATCAAATACACTTTGAATATGATCATCATGATAACAAAATTATTGATCTTAAAGTATATGTTGAGTATTATGGTCCTCTTCCCATTTTTCTTAATGAATAATCTAATCTTGAATTGATTCATGGTTGAGAACCTCAACTACCTCGATAACATCATAAACTTGGGAATTTTAAGAAGAAAACCCCTCATTTCAACAACTTCATTTCTAGCATTGATCCTAAATCAAATCCCATTTCATTTCTACCTAACCCATAGTATACTTTCCAAGATGGAAATGCTATGCTTATCAAGGAAATTACCAAAATTGAAAATGGTACCCCATCATGCCCTCAACCAATTACAAGTCTCTCATGAACCTACACCAACTGAATATGATAATTTTAGCTTATTATTTGATAAATATTGTGATCCTTTTTCTTGGTCCTAAGAGGATATGCCCAATATTGAGCCTCACACCATGGTACACAATATCATCACCTATCTCGATGCCAAACTTGTGTGACACAATCAACATAAATTTCCACTAAAAGTTCCTAATTTATGCCATGAATAAATAATTAGACTTCTTGATGCCAAGTTTATGAAGCCTATGGACTATTCAAAATTAGTTTCTAACATTATTCTTGTTCAAAAGAAAGTCACCTTGGTAATTTTTATTTGCATTGATTTCTATAATCTCAATCTTGCTTGGCCTAAGGATAACATCCCTTTACCTTCTAGAGATGCCATCATTGATTCCACTACCGATTATGAAATGTTGTCTTTTATGGATGGTTTCTTCGGTTATAATCAAATTCACATTTCTAATGAAAACCAACATAAAAAAAAATTCATCACAGAATGGGGCACCTATTGTTATGTTAAAATTATGTTCGGCCTTAAATTTTTTTGAGCTACCTATCAATATGAGATAACCCACATTTTTCATGATATTATCTAGAAGATTGTGGATACCTATGTATATAACCTCATTACCAAGTCTAAAATCCACAAGACTCATCTCTTTGATCTTGCTATCATTTTTTATTGCCTAATTAAATACAAAATTAGACTAAATCCATACAAATGTGTTTTTGGTGTCACATATGGAAAATTTATAGGGTTATTAGTCTCTCTTCATGACATTGATATTCATCCCACCAAGATTAATGCTATTGTCAATATGCCTATCCATCATTTCATTATTTATATTCGTACTTACCTTGGTAAACTTAGGGAAATTAGATGGCTTGTTCCCAAAATGACTTACCATATCTATTCTATTAATAATATTCTCAAGAAAGATAATGCCCTAGAATGGATGAATCCTTGTCAATTTTTTTTTGACAATATGAAAAAATCTTTACTTCACCCACCCACTCTTCATCCACCTTATAATGAGCATCCTTGAATCTTATATACTTCTTCCACACCCATATCAATTGAGGCAATGCTTGCCCAACATGATGATATTAAAAGGGAATATGCCATCTATTATATCAATGTAGGCCTCATTTACTATTAGAAACATTATGAAAAAGTATAATGTGATTGCCTCACCATATATTTTACAACTAAAAAGCTCTGACATTATATGCTTTATCAAACCACTTATGTTATCCTTAATTTTGATCCACTCCATCACTTCTTCTCCGACTCCTTTCTTCATGGAGATAGAATAGGAAAGTGTATGGTCCTTCTCATGTAATTTGATCTTTGAATTATTACACAAAAATATGTCAAAGGAAAAATAGTTTTTGATCACCTCACAATAGCTCCTATACCAGCTACCGACAACCTTCAAGATAGTCTTCTCGATGATAATATTCTCTATATTTAAGGACTTAATCAAGAAATATTTCTTAAATATTACTTCTATAATTTCATTACTGATCTTAAAGTAATTAATCTTGAAGAGTCCTTTATCCTCCCCGATACTAGTAAACTAAAGTAGTTATCAAATAACTTCTTGAAATTAATGTCAATTCACATGAAGATACTTAGACCCTTAATTTTGATGGAACAAAATGCCTTCAAAGAGATGGGATAGGTTTTATCCTTACTATTCCTCTTGGTAAAATTATCTCTTTGTAATTTTGCCTTATTTTCAATGTCATTAATATCATGGTGGAATATAAAGCCTTAAGCCTAGGCATGAGAATAGCCCTTGATTTAGACACCACATATCTACATGCTTTGGGTGACTCTCAACTCATCATCCACTAGGTTAATGGTAATTATCAATGTAAAATTTAAAAACTCATCACTTATAATCAAATACACACCACCCTTCAAATAATTTGCTTCTTTTACCATTGAACCTATCCCCTGAGATCAAAATTCTATTGTTGATTCACTTGCATCTTTAGCATCTCTTTTTCATCCACACCAAGTTCATATCAATTCCACTTTTCTTATCCAAATAAGAAAGTCCCCATATCCCATTCAACCACAAGGTTCACTTATCTACCACATTGAGGATGTTACCATTCAACAAAGCCTATGGTATAAAGACAACATTAAATTTTTAAACACCAAACCTATCCTCCAAATATTAATTACCATAAAAGACTCAAATTTGCAAATAAGATTTCAAGAATATTTTTTAATATAACATCCTTTATTATCATAATGCTAAAGGTACCTTGCTCCACTATGTTATGAAATAAGAAGTTTCTTCTCTTCTTGAACAAGCACATGGGGGAATTTGTGGTGGCCACTATAGCGGACACGCCATAACTTGAAAATGCTACATATGGGATACATTTGGCCCACTCTTGAAGAGTATTCCATTGAATTCACTAAAAATTTTAATCCCCTCCAACTTCATGATGATCTAATCCATTCACCTTTATCTAAGCTTTAAACTATCGATTCTCCCTGGCCATTCTCAATGTGGGGCTTAGATCTCATAGGAAAATTACCTAGATCTTAAGATGGACATGTATTTATTATCACAACCATTGAGTATTTTACCAAATGGGTTAAGACTATGCCCTTCATCAATATCACCAGTACCACAATTTCAAAATTTATCCTCAATCAAATCATTTACCACTTTGGAGTTCCTCATATTCTCATTTAATATAATGGTGGTAATTTTACAAATAAAGACATCAAACAACTTTGTGCTAAATTTAAAATCAGTCACAAATTTTCCATGCCCTATTATCCCTAATGAAATGTCCAAGCCAAGTACACCAACAAAATTATTAATAAAATTATTCAAAACACAATCCATAAAACCCACATGAATTGGCATCTTCATCTATATCTCACTCTTTGGGCCTATTGTATTGTTGTTCAGTTAATGCCATTTTTGGTAGTCTATAGTTGTAAATCATTCCTCCCATTAGAATTTGAGATTCCCTCTCTCCATGCCTATATTAATGGTATCATGCCTAATGAATAATTACGTGAACCTAGCCTTAATGATCTTGATATTATGTAGGAACATCATCTTTCTTACCTACAACATAATCACCAATACAAGGCCTACATTACCAAACAATATAAAAAAAGAGTTAAAATCTGCACTTTTCATGTTGGTGATCTTATCCTTAATCTAGACTATACTCATTACCAAGAAGGTAAATTATGCCCAAAAATTATGGGTCCCTTTTTTACTCAAAGACATCCTTGGTCCAAGAACCTATCACCTTAAAACTAATGAAGGCCATATTTTCAAAGAGCCCACCAATGCACAATTTTTAAAGAAGTATCTTGCCTAAATCCTTCCCTTCTTATCATGTTTTGTATATGCTATCCTTCTAAAACTTTTTGTAGGATATTTACATAGGTATTTTATTCTTCAATAGTTCATCTCTCCACAAATCTTAGTCCCTCCTTGTGGTCCTTTGGTTTCTCTTTTCTCATGATTTGTATTGTAAAACCACATATAAGACCCAATCTTCCTCATGATTTTTTGTTATCCTCCTTGTTTTCTTACTTTTGAATACATTTTGGTACCCCTTGGGGTTTTATATTGTGATTTTTAGTTTAATAATATATAGATATTAAAAATTACAACCACAAAGAGAGGTTTAGTAATAATAATACCATTTAGTATAGGTTTCCATTTTTGTGCATATAACATTCATGCAATCACTTGACAGGATATATCATGATCAAAAAATATCAAAGGAGTACCAATTCTATGTAAATGATGATCAAACACATTATTCATAATATGTGCAAGGGTGTTTTCATATGTTTTATGGCAATTTGAGTGAAATGAAAATTACTTTTAATCAACATTATATTTGGTAATATAACTTCACGTCATAATTTAATAATGTAAAGATGTTCTACTGGCTAGGCATGATACATGTGACCACTGGTGTACAACATATTTGGAATTTTATTAAAGTAGGACATGGAAAAATGGAGTATGATGGTATAGGAGCATGTGTCAAAAGATCACTTTCAAGAGAGGATTTGAAGTTTCAAGATGTCATTGATTTGACAAATGCAAAAAACATAGTTAAATGATGTAATGAAATTATGCGCCACAGTGCTCAACAAAAGTCCATTATTCATAGATATTTTTGGTTGATGGAAGATGAATAATAGGCAATATATGAAGATTATATTATAATATTAGGTTTGATTGAGTTTCACTCATTTCATAGCACAAACATAGGTTCTTATATTGTTCATATGAGGCACATTACATGTTTTTGTTTTGCATGCATTGAATTTGTTTGAAATGAGTGTGATTAACAAGAATTCATGAATGAGTTATAGGAATCTTAGTCAAACTGAAAATTATTGGTTCCACTAGCATTATAGCTTACATATATGGTTTCATCACGTGAATTTGACTATGTATTTGATCTAATGAAACCATGTAACATCTATTTAACATGTTTCATGTACTAAATTTGGTAAATATATCAACAGATCATGTTCATAAATCATGTTTTATTTTGTGATACAAGGCATGTTTATGCAGTTATTGTAGATGAGGATAAAAACGAGGGGATAAACTACCAATTATGATGATGTGTAGAGGAAAAAATAGAAATTGACTTTTGTATTCATAGATGGGGAAAACATTAACTATCTCATTAATATAGTAATGAAATTACTATTTTAAAGGAAAATAACTATGTACTTAGGTCTTTATAACACACCTTGACTTTGTGTGAGCCCAACATGACTAATTTACTAGTGATTGACATGAAACCAAGAACATGTTACAATGTATAATTAGTGCATATAATATAAAATAAAAAGTATTGAAATGATTGAATGTAAAGAAAGCAAGGTTTAGTATTACACATGTGTATCAATGCAACCACATTACCTTTTGGTAATTTGATTTGAAAATTTGTATCATTATGAATCATTAGAGCTAAGATTAACACAAATATAAAACCTATAAAGTTCATATAAATATATTTGAGGATAAATGCCCTAAACCTTGGATAAAAATTGAGTTGCCACCAGGAATTTGAGATTAGTACAACCATGCAACCCAATCATACTTATAACTTAGTAAGTGTGAGTGAACCACGTTACCCACACTATAAATCTTGTGAGATTGGATGATGTAATAAAGTCCAACCTATAAAAATTAGCAATATTTATTGATTTAATCACCTCGACCATACCAAAATTTAACCTACTTCAATAGATTGGCTCAATATTGTCTGTAATAGTCAAACTTGGTGAGCTAAATTTCATAACAGTATTTAAAATATAAAATTTGATTTTATTTTGAAATTAGGATCATTTTTCATATCATATACACCTTATATATCTATCATGCTAAAACTTGGGTATAAAAATGGTACCAATATATAGAATTCTACCACAATTGTATATCTAAGTCATATAACTATCAATTTTGGCCAATTTGAAAACTCTATAAGTGTGGAAAATTCATTTGTCTAAAACTAAAAATTTGTGTAAGTGTGAATAACATGTTTTCATAACATGCCCATAGATATCTGGTATGAGTGTGGAGACCATGTTTCCATAACATGCCCCCACTACAATCTAAAACTGGGATAAATGTGGAGAAAATGTTTCTAAAATATTCCCCCACTACAATATGAATCTATGAATAATATGGAATATATACCTCTATTGGATACCCCTAGTAATATTACCCCTACTTTTAGGTGACGGAAAGTAAATATTGGAAGTTACCTTACCTCAAAATGATAAGATAACCATGTAAACTATGAATGTAATATGTAACTTATAAGAGAAACAAGTTTAGGTAGATATATCATTGAGGCACACAGAATGTTATGACATCAAGTCTTAAAATGCATGATACATATCATGGCACTATCTAGATATTAAGAGTATAAGATCAAAAAGTAATCAAGCACACACACAAGAATATTCAAAATCAAAGGTCCAAAGAGACCTAAAACAAGGGGCATGTTCAAATGTTGCATAATGAAAGGGGCATGACTAAGTCAAATGTCCACAAATAAAGGAATGACATATTCAAATGTCAACATAAAAAAAACTATGACATATGTAAATGTCACAATATACAAACATAGGCACATGGACCAAATTTAATGGATCATATTAAAATTCTCAAATAAGTAATACAATTCATGATAATAGAAAACAAGTAACACACTCAATAAAGTGCAAAAATGATAGCATGGACAATAATCAACCATCATAAAATAACATATTATCCCAAGGATCATACGTGTTAGAAAAAATGTTATGTACACATCATATCAATTAAACTACAAAATATATAATCATGGATAAAGTCATGCATAAGTACATAAGCCAAAACATGATAATGTAAAGTGGTCATAGAATAATATAACCTGGATGTATCGTGATAAAATAAAGTGATGCCCCTAATTTTCATATGATGTGACTTTAAGGAAGGCCCAACATACGAAAGTGAAAAGATCATGTATCTATGTATGCATGAATCACACTCATATTATGTGTAAAACACATTTATATATAAATAAATGGTATGTTATCTACCAACATGTAACCAAAAACATATATGCCAAGGAGTTAGTTGAATTAAAAAACTTTAAGTACAAAGTGTAGACATCCAATTCCTAACACCATTAATGTTGAAATTATCAATCTTAATCAAATTACACTCTAATGCACATTTTAGTCCAAAATCCATAAAACACACTAAATGATTCGAGCTTGTTATTTACAAGTGCCAATTTAGGCCAAAGTATCCCTAAATGGTGAAATACATTTTATGAGATACCTAACTTTGATCAATTCATTTTGAGACAAAATGAAGATTTCACCATTTAGTGATTTGAATGACTATTTTCTTCTATTTCATTAGTATATTTCATTTACCTTTTTTTATTTTGTGATGGCAACATCCTAAATGGGAATACGGTTCCAATGCATCTAACATCACCTTTTAATTATTCTCCATTCAAATTATGATCCATAATATGAATTTTTGACCATTTTTATTATTTGAGGGATAATTTCAAAATAATTTCATAAATTTTGATTAATTTTGTTTAAGTCTAATTAATCCAAATCAAGAAAGTGGATTTTCCATGGAAGTTGTTGAATATTTCTTTTTGGAAATTGATTTCTATTAACTACATCACCTAATGACATCATTTCTTGGAAAATCATCTATAAGCCATAAATGCATAAAATATCTAAATCATGTCCTTCCATGCCTCATTAATACATCCCATGCCTCATTAATGAAATTTATTCCAAAATAATTATCAAGGCATTTATTGATTTTAGCCTCCAAAATTGAATGGATTCTTGGGCACACATTTTGATCTCAAGATGGATGGTCATAATTCATTTTGATCAATCTAAAAAATATATAAATAGAGAGGCCATGAAAATCATTTTTAAGCTTGATTTGTGTAATTTTATAATGCAAAATTGTCTCCACAACCCTTTTTATTGATCATTTTGTTTCATTAAAAAGCTTTATTTGATATGCTAGATTAGATATTTCATCTACTTTGAGCCTAGGTTATGCAAATAGTTATTGAGGCATTGGAGGAGTTTGGCCAACATTATTTATAAAGATAAGAGATCTTAATCAAGGGAAGAACATGCTTATGATCTATTCTTGGATGATGTAATTAACTTGGGAAGGTAACTAGTATTGATTTATTTCAATTTGTTCTTCATTATCATTTACAAATCTCACATGAATACATGACTTAAATCATTTAGCTATTTATGTATTTTTCTTTGGTTTTATTAGACTAATGCTTCACTAATCATTTTATGTAATCCAATCTACATTTTGGCGTGTCTGGTAGGACCTAACATATCCTACATATCAATAAGATAAATATACAAGTCTTAAATTAAGATTTGAATGCTTGAAACTTGTTGAATTTGATTTTCTAACTTTGTTTGGTCATATTTCATCTTCACAGGTTTACAAAAAGACTATCGATAGTTTTCTATAACTAGTGATGGTCATAAACTAACCTTTGATGGTCATATATAACCATCAATAGTCATTGTGTGCATCCCAAAACTATCGACAGTCACTGTGCAGGGCAACAAGCTAATAAGCCATCTTTCAAAGCTTGGTTTGGGGTCATACCAACTCCATTTTTGATGTTTTTTTTAAAACCACATGTTTTATCCTAAATTTTTATAATATGTTATCATTTTACCTTCAAGTTGCATAGTTTTTTAATGAAATGAAGTTTCTAACCAAGTCTAATCTAGCATAGTTATTTCTTGAGGTTTTGCCTTCAAGTTGACAGATTTTACCCTTCAAGGTTGCTTATCTCATTTGATAAATAAGATTCAAGGCTAAAAAAAGTGTTGACCTTTTTATTTCAGGTCTCATTTGAAAAATCCTCAAAATAAGCTTCATTAGTTCTTTCAAACTTCTTTTGCGATGTTTTAAAATAAATTACGCATTTCACTTTGGGTGTAAAAAAACATTTTGCATGTTTGTGTTAATTGTTTTGATTAATATCTCAAAGTTCACAAATTAAATGCAAGGGGATAAAGAATATCACCACACATTTCATATAGTGCTTTATAAATTAAACACACTTCAAGTTTTTTGTAAAATTTTTATCATTATTTACCTATATTAGATTTGTTTGATCAAATAGGGAGCTTTCCCATTCATCCCATTTATGGAACTTTTGGATAAAAGTGTCAAATTCATTGTAAAGTGACTTAGTCCAATGGAATAAAAGAGAAATTGTGAAGGCTCTCCCTAAGACCCACATGGCTTGGGTGACCTAGAAATAACCTTTAAAGCTCTTTTACTTTTGTCATTTATTTCATTGTATATTGGCTTATAAGGGAGACTTCATTACCTCCCATGAGCTATTTAGGGAATATTTGACCCAGTAATTCATCTCCCAATATTGTTTTCAACCCCTCTCCATGAGGGTTATATAAATTAGGATCACCCCACTGAGATCGAAGGTTTGAGTGGTTAAACCTTATCGTAGTGTTAGGGCTAAGCCTAGGATGTATGGGCATATTAGACGTCACACTACACTGAGTGAGTAATGGATATAGTGGTTATAAAAATAGAAAGACATTTTTACAAAAAGTCAAGTGTTGTAGACCTAATTGATGTGTTGCTTCTCTTGTTTACTAACATAAAAGTTGGTAGACATGGGATCCATCTAGAACGATCGAAAACTAATTATTTTAGTTAACCCCACTTTGCTATACCTTGTCAATTTAGGATTTAAGATGATTAGTTAGTTGATTTGTCTTTGTCTTAGATTACTTGGTATTATTTTGGGTCAAAAATACTTGTTAACATAAACATCATAACCAAATACATTATCTGAAAATTTCTTGAGCAAGGAGGCATTACAATGTCTAAATGAAAATTATATTTTCCTTGTTCAAATTATCATCATAAACATTGTGTAATCATTGGTCTAATTGGTATAGTTATGTTTCCAATTTGAGTCTAAATAATTTTCCAAATTTTATTGAATCCCTAATTGATAATTCACATTCAAAATTGAACCTTTCTAAGTTCTAAGGGTTGATGTGTTAAATTGGGTTTGCCATTTACACATTAAACTTATTTTAATTAGGGTTCACTTTTTTAATTTTTGAATTAAGGGATGTTATATAGACTCATAATCACATTTATCATCTTGGTGGACTTAAATCATCTTGTGCATCACTCACACTTTAAGTCCTAGAGTACATTTTATACTATCACCATGTGGAAACATTGTGTTGCCTGCTTGGTTTTAGTTTTATACTTAAGAATTATTGGATGGTTGCACATCATGAGTTTCTTAGTTCATATTATCTACTTCATAATTTGAAAATATTTTTTCTAATTTTATAATAACAACTCATTAAAGTTTAACTAGCTTTTATGATATTGACATATTGCTAAGGTCTAGATTTTAGTGTGAAAGTCACACTCTAGATTTTTAAGTTATCATACCCTCTTCCAATCTATATGATTTTTACTTTACCAAAATTTGATTAAATTATAAAATAAATATTCTAATTGTGTGTGGTTTTAAGCCACCCTCATTTTTATAGTCTCTTTGGTACCTTAGCCATTCGTTGAAAGAGAAGATCAAACCCATACATTTTTCATAACATTTATAAAACATTGATCTAGATCTAGTCAAATGTAGAGAGCAACTCTTTTTAGAGATGAATGAAAGGTTCACTTTTAGTGGGGTCTCTTATGGCCCTAGGTGTGAGGATGAGAAATATTATCATGGTCAAGACAATTCTATCATCTTTGAGGACATCCCTATAATAGTAGGATCTGAGGAAGAATACAATGAATATCAACACCAAGAGAGCCAAGATGAAACATTTTTTAGGTTGATAGAATCAGGTGATAGATTACCTTCATATTTTCATATGGAAAATTTTCATACCTTAGTTATAGAAGAATAAAGACAATGACAAGATCAATATTTTGCACAAGTAGACATACCTTATTTTTCTAACAAAGGTAAAGAAATTCTTACAAAGTCAAAACCAATAAATCTAGATTTTTTTAGTAAAGATCAATAGAATAAGTTAAAGATATGCTGATCAACTAATTATGAACTTAAATAACTAATTGGTTGCTACTTCAATTCATAATGATGCTTCAAAAGAACAATAAAATGTGGTTAAGAGTATGCAACAAACATTTGTTGAGAACATAACAATGGTAAATCAAGGTAACCTAAAAGAATAGTTAAAGACATAAGAGATATTGAAAAATGCCCCCTTAGAAATGGAACATACATTATTTAACCATCATGAACCTCTTTTCACTTTACAAAATTAGAGACCTAAACATTCAATTCATATTGAGGATATCCCTCAAGACAATTTGTCTAGTTCATCTCAACCAACATAAAAATTGGTAAATAGACAAAGAATTTCCCAAAATCAATAAAACACTAGTCATTTAAGATAGTTTAACTCAATAAATGTTTTAAAATCCAAGAATTAATGGCCTATCTACTCGACTCTAAGAGAAAATCAAAACCAAGTCATGAAACATAGGGTGTACATCCCTCACAAATCCACACAACAACAGGGGCATATTCCACCCCAACAACAACAATAGGGGCATATTCCTCCCCAACAACCATAATAGCATGGGTACATTCCACCCAAACAATAATACTAGGGGCACATTCTACCCAAAAAAAAATACCAGGGGCACTTTCCACCCTAACAACAAAATTAGGGGCACATACCACCCCAACAACATCATAACCAATCCACTAATGTACCAAAAATAAAAGAGTGGAATTCCATGAAAGAGATTGTGCAACAATTGGAGATGAATAATAGAGTCAAGAAGTATAAATTCGATGAGATGTGTCCATATCCATTTGATTTGACCATTCTCTAAACCCCTTTTCTAACTCATTTTGAGGCACCAAAATTTAATAAATATAAAGGAAAGGGAGAACCACGTGAGCACATATAGGCATTCTTCATTTTATGCAAAGAGGTATCTTATAATAGTGAGTACATAATATGACTATTTTCATGAAGTTTATTAGGAAATGTTATTTATTGGCTACTTAAAATTCCCAAAATATTGATTGTAGATTGGAATGACTTGTCAAAAAAGTTTATTAACCATTTCTCTTACAACATAGAACATGAACTAACTATTGTTGACTTATACAAATCCAAAAAACATGATGGTGAAATTTTTTCCACATATCTACAAAGATGAAAATCATTGGTAGGTTGATTTTATCATAACTTACCAGGAAAATAGTTAGTGGATATATTTGCATAAAACTTATATCATGAGGTCACACACAATCTACATCTAGATTTTGCTAACTCATTCAAAGAAATTATTGATAACAGGGTGTAGATTGAGAAGTATCTTATTTTTAAGGGTCTTATCAAGATTTTTGTGTGAGGCCAAACTTCAAATCAATCCCAATCATCTACACAAAATTTTATGCAAGATAATCCTAAAGGATTTAACAAGAAAAAAAACATGGTTGGAAATGAGGTGACTAAAACAAGGCATGTATGAATGGTGTAGGATCCACCTACCCTAAATGTATAATTAGCACCCCCTAATCAACCACCTAATTTGTAGAGACAACCTCCACATGGAACATTTCATAATAATTTAAGAGTCTTTATCAAGTTAAGAGAATTATTTGAAATAGTGCTTCAAAAGCTCATAGCATAAAATTTGATTATATGGCTAGTACTAAGGCCATTTCCTCAAGATCAACCAAAACTAGATTAGTACAAAGAGAATGAGTGGTATAACTTCCATCATGTAGCTAGTCATAGTACATATCATTGTGGCTAATTACAACACATCATTAAAGACTTCATTGAAAGTGGTGAATTAGAGATTAAGGTGGACCCTAATCAGGGCATAAATTAGGATATACGGATCTAAAAGGACCTTTTTCTTTGACATAATCCACCACCATCAAGAAAAAATAAAAACCAAGATCAAAATCAAAGATAGAGGAAGAATCAGAACCAACATTAGGGTCAATATCGTAACGAGAATAATTAGGATCATAATACCCATACTAATAATGTGGCATATAACAACATGCCATAGGACTATAGAAATATTTTGGGTCACATTTCTACTACCCACATTGCCATTATTATTGTGAAACCATGTGGAATATATCATGTTCCTCATAACATAAGACCCATGATTATAGGGTTAACACCCTCTTCCCCTAATAATACCACATCAAGTTCATGCAGTGCAGCTACAACTCCATTTTCATGGGTTAGTTATGAACAACACCCTTTTTATAATTATAAAATATCATCATTGGCTCAAAATTATAGAAATACATCTAGATGCCCATGAATCACCATCCAAGGCCATTTTCCTTCTTCTTCTAATTATAATGACTCCTTGCCACCTCTAGGTTATGTAGTCACAACTAGATGCCCATGAGTCACCATCCAGGGCCCTTCACCCACTTCTTCCATGAAATTGAATGATATAATTATGCCAATCATCCTAAAGCCAAATATTGTGCCAACTAAAGCTAAATTAACTCAATCTACAATCAAAAAGCCTTATAATCTAGTGAACCAAGTGAACACAACCCTTGCATAGATTTCTATATTAGAACTCTTGCAGATATCTGACATCCATAGAACTATTCTAAAAAACCTTTTAAAATAATTGACTATGCCTAATGACATAAAACCTAATTAGTTCCATAACCTAGTTGGACATTTGTCTTCATTTTGATAAAATAAAAGAGATATGTCCGCTCTTGGCCCAAATCACAATAACCCATTATACATTTAGATAATAATTATAGATCATAAGATCAAGTGAGTTTTTATAGACAATGGTTTGAGGTTAAACATCATATCCCTTAAGTTAGTAAGATGATTGGGATATTATAAAAAATACATTCATCTAGAAATGACTATAATCAAGGCTTACGACAATGCCAAAAGGAATTCTTCAGGCATAATCTTGTTATTAGTCATGATTGTGTCCATTTCCCACCATAAATTATTCCATATTATGGATATTGAAATTAATTATAACATAATTCTTAGTAATCATTGGATCTATGAAGTATAGGTAGTTACCTCAACTCTATACCATTGCCTTAAGTTTCCCCATGATGGGATCAAGGTTATTATTTCTATTGATCAATAGCCATATCAATATTATAAACATCTTGAGGTTGAATTTCATAATTATAACTATTGCATAGGTTTTAAATTCATTATGAAAAAGTATAAATCCATAGTTTACCATCATTCTCCAACTAATTATATTGACCCTAGTGATCTAGCTTCCACTTCGACTGATCCATTTCCCATAATTCTTGTGAAGTAGGTTGTTGTTGAAGATGTGGACATTTCCAAGTACCTTCTAAATGATGCCTTCCATGTTTTAAAGTTGTCTAAATCCCCTAAAACATAGGGTAAGCCTAAAAATTTAGAAACTCATAATGGACCCAACTAGTTTTGTAAACCAATGAGGAAATAATAAAAACTATCAGTGGTTTTTGTACCTACTATTACACCAAAGAAAGATCATGAGGATTTTGCTAAGGGAGATTGGTTATATTTTTAAGGCATTTCTAATTTCTTCTAGAATCCAAAGTATCTAATCCCAAATCAAACCATGGATCATCTTGATTATATAGGAAAAGGCCTTGGTCTAGGAGCATAAGGAATCTTGGAACCCATATCAGCTAGAGTAGTTAATTGGAATCATGGTCTCAAATTTATACCACCTAGGGTTGACCTCATAACTTTTGATAGTGAGTCTTCTAAAGTGACTAGTAATGAGATTACTAATAGTGATGTAGCATCCCATTATATCCTTTTTTGATGAGATTTTTGACATAGACCTATTTGATTTGAATTCCATTTTAACCTTAACCATTGGAGCTTCCTATCCTAAAGCAAGAATCTATTCTATTGGTGCTTACCCTCCTAAAGCAGAACATCATATTTTACCATTGGAACTTCCCATATTGAAGTAAACCTTCATTATTCCCTATGCCTTTGCCATCTTGAACTCATTGATTAGGACCAAAAATATTTGGTCATATGCCTTGATATGTTTTATAATGAAGAATCACTTATGGAATACATGGGCCTAAGAGATGGATTGCCCATTGGTGATCACAAATAAGGATTTAATTTTTAATTATATCCTCTTGATTATTTTGGAGAGAAACCAAACTTTATTTGTCTTAATAAAGATCAAACTTCAAGATCTGTAGGTGAAAGCCTCTTTAAGGCACTTGTCAATTAGGGAAAAACTAAAGAAAAAGACAAGCCTTTGAGTTAAAAATTATTTCAAGTGCTCTTAGGTAGGAAATTTTTCTCATCCCCTTAGGATATAGAAGGTCCTTCTAGCCCAAGTTCTATATCCATTACAAGCATTTCTTTAAAATAATAAAAAATGTTTAAGTGTCTTACCCTTGAGTTTCCAGAGGTTTTTGCTACTTGGCCTTTACCAAAGATGGTGGATTCTGATTGATCATACTATCCAAAAATTTGAGAAGAATAATAAGAAGATATGGTATAATAAGATGATCATGATCATACCTTGCCTACAATTCTAGAATATGGATCCACACTCCTTGTGAAAAACATGATAGAAGTGAACCTCGAAACCTATGAGGATCCCAAAATTGTTTATCTTAGAGCTTCGCTTATTGAAGTAGAATGTGAACAAATTATATTCCTCATAAGTGATTATATTGACATATTTACATGGGTATATTTTGACATGTTGAGCTTGGACCTAGACTTGGTTATGCATCACCTTGTTGTCCATCCCAATGCTAAACCAATCAAACAAAAATTGAGGAAGATGCATCCATGCATCACCTTATTGGTTAAAGCATAACTATAAAAGTTATTAGTAGAAAGTTTTATTAGGCCATTGGATTACTCTAAATGGATCTAAAATATAGTCTTAGTGAATAAAAAGACCCTAGGTATATGTATTTGTACTGATTTCATAAATATCAACAAAGTGTGTCGTAAAGATGATTTTCCTTTACATAAAATTGACATGATTTTTCACTCAACTACTGGGTATGATATGCTATCCTTAATGGATGGATTTTTTTGATACAATCAAATCAAGGTAGCCAAAAAAGATCAACATAAAACTACATTCACCACTCCATTGGGAAGATTTTGGTACCAAGTCATGCCATTTGTCTTGAAGAACATTAGAGCCATAAATAAACATGCCATGAATATAATCTTCTATGACATGATGCATGATATTGTTGAGGACTATTTTGATGATATACTAGCAAAATCAAGAACATGAGCTAGACATCCTAATGTTCTATGAATAATTTTTAAGAGGCTTTATGAATATAAAATCTACCTAAATCTTAAGAAATGTCTTTGGAGTCACATCAAGGAAATTTATAGGTTTAATTATATCAAAAAAAGGGATCAAAGTCAACCCTAAAAAATTCAAGGCTATTATGAAAATGCCTCCACCAAACAATTTTAAACAACTATAAATCCTACAAGGAAATGTTCAATCTATATGTAGGTTCATTTATCAATTAGAAGATAAGTGCCACCCATTTATCCATCTCTTGAAGAAAGCAATGAAATTTCAATGGGATGAAGATTATCAGATAGCATTTGTGAAGCTGAAGACATACTTGGCCAATATTCTAATTTTAAAACAACCAACATTGGAAAATCCACTGCTTCTTTATATATCAGTGATAGAGCATGCACTAAGGGCACTTTTGGCCCAACATGATGATCATTGTAAGGAGAAAATTATCTATTTTTTAACCCACACATTGGTGACTTATGAACATAATTATATGCCTATTGAGAAGGCATGTTTGGTTATGGTTTTTGCTACTCATAAATTGTGACATTATATGCTAAACAACAAAACTATTGTCATCACCAAGGTGAACCCTCTCAAGTTCCTCTTATCTAAAGTAGATCTTCAAGGATGTATGGCCAAATGGGTTATGCTCCTAAGTTAGTTTGACATTGAGTACCATAATCAAAAGGCAATAAAAGGGCAAGTAATTATTGACCAGCTTGCAAAATCTCCTATTGAAGATACTCAACCTCCCAAATTTGGCTTCCCAAATGATTCTATTATGTCAATAGAAGAAGCATCACATGAAATTGAATAATAAAAGTTATATTTTGATGGATCCTTCACATCCCATGAATCTAGAGCTAACATATTATTGATCACACCATAGGGGGATCTAATTTCCAAAGCATTCCATATATAGTTTTATTGTATGAATAATATGACTTAGTATGAAGCATTGATCATAGGGCTTCACCTTGCCATACAGTGGGATATCTACCTCTTTAAAATCCATGGTGATTCACAGTTAATCATCAATCAAACCACTAATTAGTATCAAATAAGAGATGACAAGCTTGTTCCTTACAAGTAAATTTTTGATAATCTAAAGACAAATTTTAAATATTTATACTTTTAACAATTTCCAAGAGAAAATAATAGATCCACCAATGCAATGGTGATGATTGGATCCATGTTATATATTGATGATATCACTAAAGAATATCATTTCCTAATTGAAAATCTTCTTTAACCTAAACATTTTATACCAGATTTAAAAAGGGTATGTGCCATTGTAGGTCCGAATCCCCCACCTAAATTACCCTAGTATCAAGATTTTTATAATTACTTCCACGATCATGTATTCCTAGCCCAAATTTATAATAACCAACATAAAATTTTAATTCACTATTTATCATGTCATACCCTCCTAAGAGTCGCACTTTATCATAAATGTTAAGATGGAACACTTTTTCATTATTTATCTTTGGGGGAATCTAAACTAGATTTGAAGGAGATTCATAAAGGAATGTGTGGGGCCCATACCAATGGTGTAGTATTAGCAAATAAACTCCTCTGAATAGGATACTATTGTCCAAAAATGGATATCTATGCTTGCAATTATGTAAGGATTTGCATTCCTTTTTAGAAAAAGGGAAACTTGATACATACACTACCTTTACCACTACAACCAATCACAACAACATGGTCATTCTCAACATAGGGCCTCAATCTAATCAAGAAAATTAATCCAACATCTTTAGATGGCCATAAGAAAATTTTGATGACAACCAATTAATTTACAAAGTGGATTGAGGCCATTCCTCTCACTTATATTATCGAGAAGTAGATTGCAAATTTCATCCATTACCATATCATCCATCGATATGGTATCCCCACCCATATTATATCTGATAATGGTGGATCATTTGTGAACCAAGATGTCAAAACTCTTTATGATAAATTCAAGATTAAGTATAAGAAATGAACTCCATATAACCCACAAGGAAATGGATAAGCTAAGGCATTAAAAAAAACCATTGTAGCCATCTTAAATTGGAAGAGATATAATTCCTTTATGGAAAGCATTTGGATACCCTAGAAAATTTGTAGGCCTATCAGAATAGACTATAGATAAGATATAATAATCACATTCTCCCTTGGGAATTTTATATTTGTGATTTATTTTTTAAAGATAACCAAAATAACACAAACACTGAACACAAGAACAAAGGTAAGCTTTAGCCTAATTAGTTGGGACCATTTGTTATCATGGAAAACTATGGATCAAGGGCATATCAAATATCTAAACCAAATCATGAAGAACTTATATAGCCCATGATTATAATGTACCTTAAGAGATTATACACATGAAAAACTTTAAATCATTATCTATAAGACCCTTGACGTGGGGGCAACTTGTGCTGAAGCAATTTTATCCTACCCTGAACATAGTTTATACTACCCTAGACCACTCTTCTCAAGTCTAGATAGTGATGGCTTTGAATCATTGGCATTATAAACACATTTTATCATATATTGTACCATTCTCAAAATATAACCCTATTCTTTATCCCACCTTAGACCATTTATGTGTTGGACCTTATTCTTTAGACCATTCTCTTGGAGAACCATATTCTTTGTTATGTTTTGGTCATGTTGTAAGCTTGGACAATCTTAGCCCTTGACCAATTATGATCTTGATTATGTCTTATGAATGTTTTAAATTCCATTTATAAAAATTATTTTATCCAAGATAGTATTTTTTAGCTTCTTTTATAGACAAGTAAACAAGAATGTCATTTTTACTCAAGCTGTTTGCTTGCCACATAGTTATTCAAATTGATTTTGTGGTACACACTATTATATATTAGATTTGTTTCTCTTTATAGGCATTATTTCCTTGATCTAACTATCACTAATTTTCAAGCATGCACCATTTTAATTGGATTTAGTTGTAGTAGAACTCTTAGTTTCCTAGTTTATTGTTTATATCCATGAAGGTCATTGCAACCAAATTAGATATTCTATTAGAACTTATACTCTCAATCAAGCATCTCATTGAATATATAGTCACACCTTGTCCATATTTTATCCAAAAAACACCAAAAACATTGTCTTATGCTTTTGTAAATTCTTTTCCTCACACTCTTGCCATTTTGTAAGCATTTTATCCTACTAAATTTTCATTGTGTAAGTCAACTTGTTCCATGCACTTATCATTTTGAAAGATTATTTTCTCTCATCCCACCACCTTGACATTTTTTAAGACCAATATCATTTGTCAATTCATCCCTTTTCTTCTACAACATTAATCATATGTTTTTTATCATCATCATGTCTTATATCTCACTTCCTGGGAGAACTACATTTCGCCTAAAGTTCATGTTAGAACATGCATTCATAGAACTATGTAGGCAACGTCCACTTGTCTTATACATGTGGAGTCAACTCATACAACCCATTATTTTTATTATCTTACATAATTTATTTTTCTATTATTCCTATTTAATTATGGAAAAACTTTTATGTCTTTATTCTTTGTTATATTGTGGTGGAAATTAATGCCTCTCTCACATGTACATGAACAATTGTCTTTAAACCAAAATAACTAGGTTTTTTTTGGGTGTGTTTATTTGAGTTTTCTTGGTATTTTGTTGTTATTTCATACCTCTCCATTTATTTCTTCTCCTTTTCTTCTTTTATTATTTGTTGTCTCATCTTGGTCTTGTGTTCCCCTTTATGTTTTTGCTTATCTCTTTTGTTTTTTAGAACATCTTAATGATTCACATGGATCTTGATTATTTATATATTTATCCCATGTTATTAATTTATTATTGGACCATTTTATTTATTTGATATTTTTTGGTGTCTTGTTTTTCTATTTATTTTTTCTTTTCTCTTTGTGTTCAAGAACATCTTGATGGACCACATAAATCCTGATTATTCATATCTTTAATCCTATATCATTCAGATGTTCTTGATTTTCATTTTTAAATATTCTTGTTCCTACTTGAGTCTTGATTATTCATATATTGATTAAGTTAGGTCCATTTATGTTTATCTTTTTCTTTATCTTTGCTTTTTTGTTTAAATATAAATAGTTGTAACTCTGGTTTTGGTCATTGTTTACCATTATCCTTAATTATAGGTATTCACATTTGAACCAAATCAAAATAATTGAAATATTATGTCATTAAAAGTTATTCATACTTATGATGCCTAATTTATTTTAATATATCAAGTACTTTGTGCTCAGGTTTCAAAGTCTTAACATCAACACCACTATGATGAATAGTTCTTAAGATCACTATTCGTTATCTAGGCTCATGATATGAAAATAGACATCTAGGTAACATGCATTATATCACTTTGAATCTATTCTTATACATAAATATATTTACATACATCATGATTCTAATCAATCTATTGGTCAATTTTCTTCATCCCTCATTCCCTTCTATCCCATTCTTGGGAGAACTACATTAGCTTGAGGTCTTACTAGACTATGTAGGCAGTGCTCAATTTATATCAAGGTTAGCTCACGTACCTTTCAATCATCTTTTTATCTCTTTCATCACTTTTTAATTCTCATATGTTTGGTCTCTTTTGGCTTTCCCAACCATTCTACCATCTCACGTACATTTTCACCTGCTCATTTTAATCTATGCAATGGGTTATTTTCTTGAGCTATTTTGCTTGGAAATCACCCATAATGGGGAACAACAACTAAAAAACATAAAAATAAAATAATATTTATAGGGGAAAACCATTATTTATTCTTTATTAGTGATCAAAATTATCCCTAATGGGGTAAAACTATCTTATCACAATCAAATCTGCTCTCCTAGAGTATTTATTATCTTATCTTTAGAGACCATTTTCTCCTTTTCCTCTAATTCCAAGCTCTCCAAACTAATGCCCATGGTGGAAATATTTTAATTTGAAACTTGTCTCAGGATTGATCAATACCATAAGTGTGCATCTTATATTCTCAAATTGGGTCCATTTCAAGTATGCCCCTTACATGTTTGAATTTAATCCTTCCCATTCACCCTATCTTTATGACCCATTATACCTCTAATTATATTTTTATCATTGATGATGACCACATGTGAAAGCATTAGCTCATTTGGATATGATCTATTCCAAGGGGTAATCTCTCATTGCCTCTCTCTTTTTGAGAGTCCATCCTTCTTTTCATCCTAGTATTCCTCTCGAGGGGGCATCATGGGTCATTTCCAATTTATTCTTGACAACTCTTTTCTTTGAAAAGATGTCTCTTCACCTAAATGTCTTGTTATTCCTTCTTAAATAGGGGGAAAATGTAGACATCCAATTCCAAACACCATTTGTGTTTAAATTATCATTCTGACTCAAATTACACTTAAATGCACATTTTAGGCCAAAATATATTAAATGAACTAAATTATTCAAGCTTGTCATTTACAAGTGTCTATTTAGGCCAAAGTATCCCTAAATAGGGAAATACATTTTATGAGATACCTAACTTTGATCAATTTATTTTGATTCAAAATAATGATTTTGCTATTTAGTGCTTTAGATCACTATTTTCTTCTAATTCATTAGTACACATCATGTATCTTTTTTATTTTGTGTTGAAAACATGCTAAATGGGAATATGGTTCTAACACATCTAACTCACCTCCCAATTCTTCTCTAGTCAAATTATGACACAGTAATATGATTTTCTGACCATTTTGATTGATTAAGGGCCAATTTTTAAATAATTGCATAAATGTTGATTAATTTTTTCTAAGTTTGATTAATCCAAATTAAGAGCTTAAGTGGATTTTCCATGGAAGTTGTTGAATATTTCTTTTTGGACATTTATTTCTATTAACTGCATCACCTAATGACATCATTTCTTAGAAAGGCATCCCTAGGCCATAAATGCATAAACTATATTAATCATGGACTCCCATGCCTCATTAATGTCTCCCATGCCTCATTAATTCCCCTTATTATAAAATCATTATGAATGCATTTATTGATTTTAGCCTCCAAAATTGAATGAATTCTTGGCCACACATCTTGATCTCAAGATGGATGATCATAATTCATTTTAATCAATCTCAAAAATCAATAAATAAAGAGGCCATGAACATCATTTTTAATCTTGATTTTTGTAATGTTATAATGTAAAATTATCTCCACAACCCTTTGTGTTGATCATAGTGTTTTATTAGCTAGCTTCATTTGATACAATAGATTATATATTTCATCTACTTTGAGACTAGGTTATGCAAAGAGTTCTCGAGGCACTAAAGGAGTTTAGCCACCATTCTTGACAAAGAAAATATCTCTTAACCAAGGGGATCAAACTCCTTATGATTCACTCTTAGATGATGGAATCGACATGGGAAAGCAACTAGTATTTCCTTCTTTCAATTTTTTCCTCATTGTCATTTGCAAACCTTGCATGAATAGATGGCTTAAATCATTTAGCTCTTTATGCATTTTTATTTGATTTTCTTGGACTAATGCTTGACTAATAATTTTATTTAATACACTCTACACATAGAATATTAATTATAATGTGAAATATATAATAATGGATAAATGCATGTGTAAGTATATAAGATCAAACATGATAATGTAAAGTGATCATAGAATAATATAACTTGGATGTATCATGATCAAATAAGTGGATGCAACCAATGTCCACATGACATGAGTAGAGGGAAGAACCAACATTTAAAAGTGAATAAATTATGTATTTGTGTATGCATGTATCAAACTCAAAATATCTATGAAACACATATGTATATAGAAATAAATTATATGATATCCATTAACATTGAACTAACATCATATATACCAATGAGGTAATAGAACCTTTGAATGTTGCCAATATATTTATATATTTTTTTGGTATTTTTTAAATATTTACAAAGAGATAAATATCCTATGGTCTCATCTAATTGATTTTCATAGATATCTCCCCATTAGGAACCTGGTGCAATAAACTAGTATTACTATTAAGGAGCATGCATATGTCAAATATGTCACTATAGAATCTGTAATGTTATGTGCATGTATAATATGACTCTGTGTTCATAAATAAAAAATATAAGGGATGGGGGTTCATGGAACCCATCATAAATTACTTGGTGGTTTCATTATAATATAAATAATAAGAACATGTTTAGGTGCTCTAGGTATATGAATATGGTATGTAAAAGATGAGGATTCAGTGGAATCCACTATGGATCTATGATGAAATAGTCTATCAAGTATTGGATACCAAATAAAAGGTATTACATGTTGCTTACCATTTTACATAGGATTAAATTTATTAGGTTTGATAATTAATTTTTTGGGTATAAACTTCTCTTTTTCAAGTGGATATTCATATGGAATTTCATAAAATGTAATTACATGATTGGCATGATTGTATTTTAACACACCCATAAATTATATAAGGTATTGATCAAAGTGTATATATCTAATTTTATCCAAACAAAATATCAAATACACATGTGGAATATATAACTAATAAGGTAGTAACCACATATGTAGGACCCACCTGTAAAGATAAGCCAATTTCATTAAGAACCTATTATGAGGTTCCATCAAATTCTCTCATTGATCTAATCGAAAGATTTAAATCATGATTTGTAAAACCCAAATGTGTAAGTAATGTCATGGTATAATAGTTCTTATTTTCACCATTATCGATCATAACATTGTGTATAGGATGGTGCTCAAGGTATGATGAAATGAATAATGAATGAAGATTATAATCGTCATCCATAATCTCATTGTCATCAAAATTAATAAAATCTATCTAAAAATTAAGAGGTGTGTTGTGTATAAGTACCAACAATAATATCCAATGGGCGATGATAATGTGATGGAGGAGGATTTGAATTATATTCCATTTGTGCCTATGGATCCTTCTTAGATTGGTATCGAAAAGGAATGTTAAATACTTATTACTTTTGGTGATCACTAGCTTATGAACCTGATTCCTTTGGAGGATAATCAAATTCAATATTTTGGTCATCAAAAATGTATTGAATATTATTATTCAATGTAAAATATTTATTCTTATAATGCACATGGCCTTGTTGATAGACACATTAAGCATTTGCATCATACCCTTTGGGTAGATGTCTACTCATAACAACCTTTATAGGATGAAATAGATATATGGCATGACACTCTACAAACCACATGAGTAATGAAGTGGGAGACTCATGTAAGCATGTAAATTATCTACTTGGTGCATATGATAAGATAAGATGATTAATTTTTTGTGACACAATATTAAATGTGGTATTTGTTTCCTTCTTAGGTTTAGGAGGGTTTACCTTATAACTTGGTTTAATAGTAAACTTGTTATTAGATTTATATGTAATCAATGTGTTGGATACATACTTAATTTTGTTCAATTAGATAAGTTTCATTTTGTGATCATGAACAATATGGCATAAGTCATAAAAAGATTTAATTTTTTTGAAAAAAATGGACTCATGTAATAGGGGAAACAAAATTTGATTAATATGTCTTAAAAATTTAATCCACCATTGGATTGGTAATTTTATCTAACATTGTCTTATACCTTAATAAATATTCATTGATAGGTTCATTGGTTCCTTGTTTGATTTTTGTAATTTAGGCATCGAAAGCCTTTTTGATGAAATTGATAGAGAAGTTTTCCAACAAATCATCTACAAGAGGTTTTAATGAGTTTATTTGTTGGGTTGGTGAATCATATAACAAAATCAAAGCATAGTAATTTAAAATCCATGAAAATATTTTGATCAAAATTTTAACATTATAGGCATAATCAAGGGATGCCACATAAAAATATCAAAGATGTTGTTAAGGATCAGCCTTTCCATCATAAAATATGAACTTAGGTGTAAAAAAATAAGTTAGAAAGGGCTGAAAATATATCTATGGTGTAAGCGGATTATTCAACACCTTTTGTGAATCAATACCATAAGGTTATATCATTAAATTTTGCTCAATACTTATAACCTTAATTTTTGAATGTTTTGTAGTTTTAACAATAAATTACACCTCTTGGTCTTTAAGGTTGGATAGTGTACCCATAGGCTGAGTAAACACATGCATTGAAACTAACAATTAGATTGAAGTACTAAGGTTTCTCATGTAAGATATGGCAATAGTAATTTCAAGGAATAAATGTGTGAATGCATATCATGTCCCCCAATTAAATGTTGGTAGATTGAATGGAATGGAATAATTTTTTGTGACTCATAAATATTAATCATCACTATGTGAGTAAACATTAGCCTTAGCATGCTTGTTGATTTCATCTCTTCTAATATATAAAAATGCATATATTAAGCCCTTGTTTTAGATTAAGGTAAAAGCAGGTTTTGAAGGGGCCCTAAAACCCTTTAATAGATCAAGAAAGATAAAACATTACAAATCACCAGGAATAACATTCCTAAAACCTACTGTAAAATAGTAACGAAACCAAGTTTTATAGGGACCTAAAACCACCAATATAACCCAGTAAAAGTGCCCTAGGTTTTACAAGGACCTGAAACCTAAACTAGGCTCAACGACCTGAAACAAATACCTAGGTTTGACAAGGACCTATAACCTTAAAAAACTTTTCCACACAATAATAGATCTCATAATACAGTTCCATGTATACACGAGGAAGGGTTTGAGGGAGCTACACAAATGTGAGCCCCCAGTCCCCAACCCCAACCAAACATTCAAAGAAATAAGCCCCATAAGCAATACCGCTAGCACCCAATCCATCCACCCAATCATCTACCCATTCTCTCCCTCTGATAAACTCAAAGGATTTTCCACCATGGAAATCAAAACTTCATCAAAGACGTCTGGAAGCACTTCTTCATGAGCCATGACCCCTCAGACAGAAGGTGAGGGCAAATAACTAGATCTGGTCTCCAACCCTAAAATGCAGCATCCTCAACCTTAGACTTAGGGTTTCAGTAGAAACAAAGCCCCTCCTGATCTGCAATCATCACATCAACTGCCACCATAGTGAGCCTTATAGGTACTCCCCATGGCCAAACCCTCATCGTACGCGCTAGTCAAATATCCTAATGGCCAAATCCTCTCTGTGCACTGGTTTTTGGTGTTCCTTTCAAAGGGAAACAAAGTTTCCCTTATCTGATCACTATTTTATTCACATACCAAATATGGATGGTAGTCCAACTCAAGCTAGAAATCCAACCCAGGTTCCATCCACAATATAGAAATCCAAAGCAAAATAAAGTACCGTGCAATAATAGATTCTCATTTCCATGCCATGCTCAAGCACCATGGATCCCTTTGCATCTAGGATCTGGTCACCAAAGTCTACAGCCACGAAGGTTAGGGTTTCATCACGGCCACATCCATGACCGCGCTCCATCTTTCCTCATCCATCTGTGGCCGCTATCATTTATATTAAGCCCTTATTATTATTAACATGAGTAACTAATTCTTATTTATCTTCCATTTTAAAAAGAATTTTTTAATTAGGATGTTGAATTTATTAAAAATGAAGAATTTATAAGTCAACACAAAGTACAACAACTAAAAACCTAGATAACTAAAAAGCATATGAATAAAAAAAAATTGCCTTCATATAAATTGTTATGTATCATGATTACATTTCAAAGAAAGATTTGAATTTTTTAAAAGTAATAGACTCATGTAATGGGGCAAGAAAAATTTACTTAAATATGTCTTGTAACTCATTTTTTTCCATTGTTTAGCTAACATTGTCTTGTACCTTAAGACATATTCAAGGTACATACCTAATTTATATGAATGCAATTTTTTTATTTGTATGGTTTTTAGTCAAGTAGGGTTTAAATTTTTTGTAATTTTTTTCAAATTATAAATTTTTAATCTATAAGTAATGAAATATATTTATAAAAAACTTGTTTTCAAAAGGAAGATAAATAAGCATTATTTACTCATATTAATAACAACAATGGATTAATAAATGCATTTTTATATGTTACAAGAGATTCAATTAGTAATCATGATAAGGCTAAGGTTTCCTCACCTAGTGATGGTGAATATTTATAAGGAACCATAAATTATTCCATTCCAATCAATCTAATAATATCTAATGGGGGAACAAGATATATATTCACACCTTTGTTCCCTTGAAATACTATTTCTACATCTTACATGGGATACCTTAGTACTTCAACCCAATTATTGATTTCAATGCATATATCCATTGAAATTATGGGTACACCTCCTTTGGTGACTTATAAAATATCCAAACTTATATACCAAAAGGTGGAATTTATTGTTCATACTATAATTTTTTTTTATATTATGGTTACAAATATCGAAAAAAAAAATCTATGAAATCACCTTATCCTATTGATTCACAAGATGTGTTGCATAAAATTATTTCACCAGAGATATCTCTAAACCTCTTATAATCTAGTGTTGTTTCACCTAAGTTTACTATTATGGATCTATATTATAGTCTAGCTAAAATTAGAAATGTTCAAGTCCTACTCTCAAATTCAATCCAACATGGGAATGACCCTAGGCTGTGAGTTAACTAAACTTGGATCAAACCTCTAGGATTTTTAATAAGGTTAGCTCCTCAGATATAATAATATAGTCACCTTTACTAAAACTATGCTATTGGGATGAAAATGGAGAGAAATACATGAATTAAAATCTATACTAAATGTAGTGATGCACCAAATGTTCAATAATCCACTTTCAGCTTAGACACTTCTATGACTACTAATGAATTCAATCAAGATAATAACTGGTCATATTCCATGACAAGGTTTCAAGCATAAGTATTTTGTATGAAGGCTAAAAATAGAGCCAAAAATTAAAGGATAGAAAGAGATAGGTTTATATAATAAACTATGGACTTATGACACTTCAAGAGGAATTTCACTAGCTAACAATTGACATAGCCTTCAAGAAAATAGTAGAATTGAAGCAAGGTACATGAATAACATATGCATGATGAATAGGCACATAAAATTTGCACATAAAACTTCAATAAAGCAAAATTAACATTCAAATAAAATTTAAAAAATATCTTATATTACTTCAAGAGAGTGTTACAAAGTGATTTTGATAGAGCTTTATTATCTCCAACTGAGGAATGCAAATCAAGAGCTCAAAGCTAGTATATATAGGAAGAGAAAAGGTGGGAGAGATAAATTGAGACTATAAAGAGGGTATTAATGAGCCCAATCTCATTTAGAACAACCATCACCTAATCCTCCTCAATCCTAATTCTGAATTAATGTCACTTTATCCTTTTTGGCATGATGGAGGATATGAAAATCAAGACAAGTTGTAACGAATAATTTCAGCTATTGCATGAACATTATCGAGCTATTCTATATCAAAGTAATTTTTTACAAGGGAAAAATCTTCATATTTAGGACCATTCTCATCTCTACTTTTAATGATTACTTATCGAGAGTATGGCTATGCTCAAGGATAGGACACTCCTCTATTAATTGCATGTATCTACCCCACTTTGAAATATTCAAACATAGGTCCATTGTAGATTTAATATAGATTTAAAACCAAACTTATCTATTGGTTTTCCTATAGATATTATATTAATGAAGATCTATAGGCTACATAACATCAAACTATTTTAGGTCTAAATATACCTATTTTATAACTTTGGTTTTCTAATGGTGGTGTTTGATCTTGCTAGTTCATTCTAGCTCAACTTGGACCCTTATTTGAGCTTGGTTCCTTTGCATTTTCCTTAGTAAAAAAATTTCCCCTTTGACATCCATCAAAAGTCTTTGGCTTGACCCCTTTTCTCATTATCTCTCAAAAATTGACTCATCTCATTGAGCTATTGACTCTCTCTTGCACCATTTGATCTTTGTTTGTCTAGATGACCACTAGTCATCACTCCTCTATCAGTTTAATACATCTTGAAGCTTTTCAATCACACCCTTGCACTCAAGATCCACTAATTATTTGACTTACTCATGTGTCTATATTTGATGTCTACATGAATGTATTTGATGTCCATGTTACCATCACTTAGATATTTGAAAACCAATGGTCATTTTCCATTACTTAAATTTGACATTTACGCACCCATGAATTGACATTCATGGGTATGTCAATGACATCTACATGACCATCAATCTTTGGACCCTAATGGATGATTGCCAAGCTTGAACTTGGACACTTTCATGAATGTCACTTTTCTAGAATAATTTCCTTAATCTAATTTGGTTGATGCAACTATATCTTTAGGGGAATTTTTGTGGAATAATTTCCCTAAGATAAATCTATCTTTGTCTTTGGGAGTTTTGGATGCGAGATTTTGTATCAGGATATTTATTGTAGAAAATTTTTCTAAAATAATTTGCTCTTTATGATTTTTTTTCAAATAAAATGTCCCAAAAAAATCCTAAAACTTAGTCAAATAACTTGAAACAATTTTCCTAAAGGAAGTATTAACACTTAGCCAATTAAAATCCCAAGACAGTATGCCAAATAAGGACTTAGACAGATAAAAGGTTTTGGACTTAGATTTTATTATGTAGGATCTTCTAAATTTGTAATTGAACTATTGATGGACCTTTGAAGGCTTGAATGAACTATGAAAACTTGAAGCTTGTATAGACTTTTTTTATGACCTTGAACCAATTTGATCACCATGAAGCTTACTTATTCAAAATTTGACCAAATTCACTTTAACTAAAATTTTAAGTGTTTCAAAATATTTGTACGCTATGGGTGATATTTAAACCACTCATTCCATCTAAAATTTGGTCCACCTACTCAAACCATTTCTAGGTAAAGATATCTATGTGGGCCAAAAGTGGCCAACATTTTTGGTGACTCAGATGGCTTGACCAGCCTGCTAGTCATGGAGCCTACAATTTAATCAAGCTCATTCATAATGGATAGAAAAATGAAGAATTATATATATACATATTTTTTATATCTCCTTGAAACATCTTAAAGTAGTGAACACACAAAAATAAAAATAAAGCAATAAAAAAATAAACAACTCCCTGAAATAAATAGAAAAATGTGCAAGGGCACTTCAAGAAAAAATAGACCTATCTACTTATGTACAAGGATCATGATACAATAATAATAATAATAAAACTTGATATAATTCCAATTTATAGGTATGATAAATCTCTCTCTATTCAACCTAGAAATCTCAAAAGCATTGTTGTCCTTGTAACTTGTGATAACATAAGGCCCACTCCAAATACTATCAAACTTGGAGTGGTTTTTTATATTTTACATGGTCTTCATCCCATGTGAGGACTATATCACCTTGATGAAATGTTTTTGAGGAATATCTCTTGTGAAATGACCTCTTAACATGGTGTTGACTAGACCACATGATGTGCATAGCAGTGTCCCTTGTCTCTTCCAGCTATCTTAGCTCATTCAACCTTACCTACATAGCATCATCCTCTAGAATCTCAAGTTGATGTGCAAGCTCTAATGCAAGAAGCTTAAGAGCTATATGGAGTATGGCCTCTTTACCATAAAATAAAAGGTATGAGGAGTATCCAATATATATCTTTGGTGTCACTCCATCTAACCATAAGGTAGTCCTCAACTTAGCATGCCACTCTCTTTGATTATCCTCCATAGTTATTTTGATAATCCTTAATAGGTTCTTATTGGTGGACTTTGATAGTCCATTACCCTATGGGTAATAGTTAGATGATGCCTTGAGATAAATTACATGTGAAAGTCCCACTCACATACCTTGTTATTGTTGAAGGCCAATGCATTATCAGAAATAACTATAGATGGCATACCAAATCTAGTCATAAGGCTATCATAGAAGTCTAAAACAAAAACTTCATTAGCCTCCTTGAGGGAAACTACTTTGATCCACCTTTTAAAGTAGTCTATATCTATAATAATCCATTTATTCCCTTTACTTGAAGATGGGTGTATCATTATTGCAAAATCTAAGTCCCATTATATAAAGGGATGATTTACTTATATGGGTTATAAGGGAAGGGCAACTAGCTACTACTTTCCAACAAACATTGCACTTTTTGGGTATTTCCTTACCCAAGAGTGATCATATCTAAACATTTTGGTCCAAAATTACCCAACTCTAATGATTTTTGAGGTTGTGGTTTCATTAACAAAATGCCCAGTAGCTTGACCATCATGGAACTGCTTAAGCAACTGATCTATTTACCCTGATTCCCCCCACCTAAAAAGGATTCCCCCTATGCCTCTCTTGAAAATTACTCCATATATTAGGAATTAAGGTATACTTTACAACCTAAATTTCCTTATTTTGGATATATCTATCCCCATAGGGCATTGGCCTGACTCAAAAAATCTAATTATATCATGAGTCTAACTAAAGGGTGTGTTATCTATAACTACCTATTAGTCATCATGGACTACCAACACTTCATCTTTATCTTTATTTACTTTTACTACAAGGTGATCACACATCCCTCTAACCCTCAAAAGCTTTGTAACTATGATATTGAGGTCATACTCCATGAATTTTATCACCCATCCAACTCTTTTCTCATTGAGGTCTCTATTGAGTATAAGTTCTTTAATACTTGGGTATACCACCATGAGTATGATCTTACTATTGGATACCATGTGCATAAAATTATTCAAACCTCTCACTACTACAAGCACATGCATCTATATAAAGATATACCTCTTTTCATACCCATCTAAGGCCTGACTAAGGAAATAAATACGTTGATCCAGACCTTGTTCATTTTATTGCATCAACATGACAAAGATTGCATCCAATGTAGAGAAGGCATACGAGTATAATTCCTTGTTAAAATTAGGGTTAAAAAGTTTAGGGTAATGATATATGGCCTCCTTGATTGCCTCCAAACTCCTATTACCTTATTTGGTCCATGTAAACTCTTTGCACTTTCTTAATATGTGAGTAAGAGGCTTGACCATATACACAAAGCCTAAAATAAATCTTCTTATAAAAATAATCTTTCCTAAAAACTCTATAGACCCTTCTTGTGCTTGGGCAAGGGTATAGATAAGATGGAATCAAATCTTTTAAGGTATATGGAAAGACCATCCTTAGACACTACATCACCTAATAATCTACCATCATAAACACCAAACATGCATTTTTTAGGATTTAGTGACACACCAAACTCTCTACATGTTTCAAATACTAACCTTAAGTGAGCAATGTGATCAAATAGGTATTTTTAGAAAATAGTGATGTCATATAGGTATATGAGCACTATGTTATTGATCAAACCTTCAAAGGAAACATGCATTTCCCTCTGTAGGGCATTTTCATATATGCATAAGTTCCCCACTTTGTGGTGAAGGCGGTATTATGCATATCTTCTTCTTTGACCATGATCTAATTATAGCTAGAGTAGACATCAAGTAATGAGAATCTATGATAACCTACACCTTTTGAAGAATTTGATTTATTGAGGGTAGTGGGTAATGATCTTTTAGAGACACCTTATTGAGGTTCCTAAAATTGACACATAAACATATTTATCTTTATGTGTCATAAAGTTGGGTCACAAAGTTGGGTTGACATATATATCATGAGTTTTGGTACAACAAGTACAACCATATATATAATGCTCCATCTTTTCTATATATGATGTATCATTTTTACATATTGATGTTGATTGTGTATGTTGTTTTTATGGTTATGGTTGTAGAAGATTTGGATGTATTTATTTATAACATATGTATTTAACTATTGTTGTATATACTATAGGAAATATATGAGATATGGTTTCTTGTATATCATTATATAAAAAACATGCATGGTTTAAAAAATAGGCATAAAAACTTGGCAAAATATAATCAATCAAAAATGTACTACACACTATTTCAAGTTGGGAAATGTGTAATAACAAGAAAATTACTAAATATAAAGAACCAAGGGATGGTAAAAAAATATGGTAAAAATGAATTTGTTCTTAAACTAAAGTGAAATATTTTTGCACTAAATTAAAACAAGTAAAATCATACTAAATCATGTTGTAAAGTATGAAAATAATGTAATAAAATGGAAGGTATGTAAAAGGGCACAAATGGTTTTAAAAAAAACTAATTAAGTCAATCAATTTATTAAGTATAAGAGATAAAAAAAAATTGGGTAACAAAGGATGTGGGTAAGAGGAAGGAAAAAATTGGTAATTTGTGAGAAATGGCAGGTCTTATCTATGGTCTTATAATACAACTCACAAATGAAATACCAAGGGGAGTGATCAATAGAAAAAAATATATTTATCAAGAGGAAATATGAGGGATATAGGGAATGAAAAAGGTAGTGTAAAAATCAAGACTTAGAAATCTTATGAGAAGACCTTAAGAGGCAAAAGGCATACGAAGGACATGAGAAGACAAGTGACTAGTGACCATCAATGTGCAAAGGAAACTTGTTTGCTATAGATGTAAAGTTTTGTAGGCATATAATCATGATACTAAGATCAACTAATGAAGGTATATTGGTACATTAAAAGGTAAAATGGACCTACCATCCCATGACATGTTCCCCATTCCTCAGGACCCCTTACAAATCCATTGATCTACTATGAATATTGGGTACTTACATGAGAAAGTAGGTCACACTAAAAAATCACTAAAATATTTTTTATTGTACTTTTCTAATCTACTGGTCTGCTATACCCCAAAGATTTTTTGAGTTTGAGCTTCAAATAAAAGAAGGAGATGTGCTTTGAATTACATATTTTAGTGTGATTAAACTTTTAAGAATATTTTTGCCTTTTATATCATTACCTTTTGTAAAATTATTTGGTTTTTAACTTTTTATGGATTTTTAAAAATCCTCCTCCACATGGATTTGGAATTACCAATCATGAGAGATGTAGTGATACACACGAATGAGCTTTAGGCTAAAGCTGAAGGAAGTGAAGTAACCAAAGATAAAGATTAAATAGGACACTTAGGCTTAATGTAGTCATAAAATGTCCAAATTGGTAGTTTGAGTGTGGCTTATGATACCCCATTCCATAGGTCCCTTTTACATGCTCTTGAAACCCCTCTAGACACCTTTTTACTCTTTGCTAGTCATCTAGAACCTTCTAAATGGTCATTCCACCGCAACCAAACAATATTCCCCATGCCAATATTGTTCCCCTAGGTCTTAAGCTTATAGGATAAGAGCATCCCATTTGGATTATAGCATCAAATGCCAAAGCATCCACTTTTTAGCAGTCCCATCCATTTTCAATTTGAGTCCCATTGGTCATTTTCATCTAGTCTTTATCCTTATTTATATCAGCTTAGCACAAATACATTTGAACCATGACCAATTTTTCCCTATAAAATCCCACTCAAAGATCATATAAAATGGAAGTGACAAAAATTAAAAAGTAAGCAATAATACAAATAAATCACTAAGATAAACTTCCCTATTATTTACACATAGTCACCCAACATAGCTACAAACCTACTCAAATCTCATACTAGTCCTTAGCTAACTCAAACACTATCAATTTGGCATTTGCATCTACATCACACTATAGAAAAAATGACACTAGTTGGGAGAAATACATATGGATTGATACCTCTTTAGAGTATTCATATGTAGGAAGGGTTCCCACATAAAGGGTGTGGATTGCATGTTCAGTACATAGTACACACTAACCCCACTTTCTCAAGTGACTCAAATATCATTTTATTAAGCATGATGGAGGATTAGGGTTTGAAGAAAAAATTATCTCCACAGTGAATTTCATCAACAAACATTTCTTAAATTTTCACAAGCATGCTCACATGGGCACAATGCAACGACCTAAAAAAATTTAGGTCTATGTGATTAGTTTCGACAATAGTGGTAGGAATGGACAACAAAACCAGACACTTAAGTGTACACTTTTTGGTCCTCCTATCCTTTCACCAAATGAAAGATAGATTTAGGTTTATGACACTTTACCAGTCTTGCATAACCATTTTCAACCTCTGTATCAACTATCTCAGTCTATTTTCTAGATAAGTTATATTTTTTCTTATTTTTAGAAAGGTGAAAAAGACAAATAGTTACACAAATCAGAACTCTATTTATTATTATATTCAATACCAATTTATTAATCTAGACCATTAACTAAAATAGGAATAAAACTCCATTATTCCCAAATAAATTAAATCATTTGGTGAACCTGACTTACTTCGTTTTTGCATAAACCCTAAAAACCCTAGGGAAAATTTCTTGCTGATTTTTAATAAATATGTTTCTAATTTTTTTAATTAAATCATATTTCACATAAAATAAAAAATCAATCTCAATTATTTAAAAACATTTCTTGGAAATAATAAGGATTCCATACTTAGTCGTATCATGTATATGAATGATGAAGTTTATTATATGTTAATGCAAAGCTTCATTCTTTCCCTTTCATACTTACTATTTATAATGTGGGATGATATTAAAAAATTTATTACTTAACATGTTAAGATCTCTTTCCTTAAAGGCAATGTTTAATTTTATTTCATACAAGGTTTCATTATTTATTTTACATACTCTCTCTCATTCTAATTTAATTTTCAACTCTATCTTCCTAAACATGTTAGAAATGTCATGTTACAAGTCAAAGTTTTTTATGCATTAGTGAAAAGTTTCATGCTCTCTATCCCTTATTTGATATCTCTCAAGTGGAATGTTATTTATAATCATATTTATATGCAACTTATAACTCCAATTACATGAATTTCATCCCACATACATGGTTTTTACCTAGATGTATCCAGCTCTTTGGCTACTTTTGAGTATCTCCCTATCACTACTAGACACAAGAAATCACTAAAGGTTATATCTATTCTTCTTCCCTTCAAACTTGGTTCACCTATCTCTTATACCACACCGACTACTAGCTCTATGATATATTAGATCATGTGGTACATGCTATCACCCAAGTTTATGAAGATAACAAGGTTGATTAAACCCATGGCTATAGTTTTGTCACTCAGGTTAACACCCCTTTTGATATAGTTTAAGCTCCTCCAGTAGTTATAATTCTTCCTCTAGTTGATATTTATAATCAATGTATGCCTTCATCACCAACACAAAGAGTTCATACACTTCCAAAAAGGCATATCTTAGAGCGGCCACTACATCAATGATAGTTTTAGGACTCTAGATAGTTTCTAGCTATAATATTCACACCTAGAGTAGTATTATTGAGGTCTCATGCCTCTACACATAGATAAAAATTTTAGATATTTTATTCTACTAATATATGGGTCGCTAAGAGTCCCATAGTTGCATCCACTTCTCAAAGTTATAGAGGGACCGCACAATAAGTTTATACTATAGAGATTTTAGAGCACTTACAACATACATAGCTTTCAGAGTCACAGCCTCAGCCCTTCCATTATGATTCATGATCATGAATGATCCCTCTCCTTGATACAGGATAACATGATAGGGAATCTCTTATGAGAATCAATAGTTGGTATCTTTTTTCTTAGTCTTTCCTGTACATAATTTCTCAGCTTACTTGTACCTAGTTTCTCTTCGCTTGCTTACACATAGTTACCTTATGATTATTTGTACATATCTTATTTCAAAATACCAAAAAAAATATAACATGTCAAAACACAAAAACATTCAAATAACTTAAAACACCAAAAACTTTTCAATTATATGCATTATCCATGCTTTACATTTCTACTACCATACTAGACTTACATTTTGTTATTCTATGATATTGTTTGTCAATTTATCTACATTGTAATACTTCACTTGATCTTCTTTGAGTGTGTGCAGTGACACCCAAATATTTGATTTTTTCACTATACCCATTAAGGGGGCATCCTAATTTTACATGCAAGACATACATCGACATATCTTTCTATTGAGGGCATCTTATACATGACCACCATCTAGGTTATGTCATTCCTACATGACACACTCTATTTATCATGTTAATATAAATCACTTACTAGATTATATAAATTATTATATTAACACTCACTATTATATATCACTTTTTTATTTTTTAGCATCTACCTAGTCTTGTACTACATGCTTTGCATACTTTCACTTCTTGCTTTCACTAGTTAGATGCAATAGTATTTCCAGTATTTACATGCATTCCTTTCTTGATTTTAGTAGCTAGATGGGAATGTATTTCTTATTTCTTATTTTTTTAATTATGTGTGCCTTACAAAATTTGCCAATGTCCTTTGCTTATACTCTTATATGTGCTTATGGACCTCATGCCAATCTTGCTTGTTTGTGATTGTATGTGTATGTGGGCATTTAAACATGCCTTGTATGATTAATTTCCTAGTTTGAGTGACATGTGCCCATGTCCCTTGTTTTATTGGCCCCTTGGAATCTTTTGTATGCTTCTTTCTTCTTGCCTTGCATGCTTATTTACTTGTTTACTTTTCAGTTATTTGCAATGCCATGATACACATCATGCATAATCTTAAATTATTGGATTCCATGATGGAAATCATGCTCCATCCCTCCTTTATAGATAACTATATTTCTAGTTTTATTTCACTATCCTACACATGTTATTACATTGTTACATCTATCTAGGCATACCCATATTGATCTAACAATTTCCAACATAAACTATGCTATATCTTGAGACATATTTTGGATTATCATTGCTATATCATGTATTTCTTAGCATAACACACTTTCAAGGCTCTTTCTTTCGAGAGTAATTATTATAGGGTCTTTATTCCTAACCTCAGAAGAGGGGGTAAAAAATAGGGGTTTTGTCATAGAGATCATATTTATCTACCAATCAAAATCAGTTTTTATAAACACTCAAAATAATAATAAAAATTTTAAACATGTAAAACAAAAAAAAATAGACAAATAAAGAAAAATCATCAAAAATAGTAAAGGACAAGAGCATCCCATTTTGAATACAACATTAGACACCAAAGTTTCCACTTTTTGGTGCTCTTATCTAAATAGCCAAAAACCCAAAATTTTTAGAAATAGACAGAAAGGTAAGGTCAATTACTTTTTTCTTAGCTACAATCTAGTTTAGATTGGGTAGTTTAGTATGATTTTACTTAGATTATTTAGATATATGGGGCATCATGTATGACATGATGGCTCTAGCTTCCAGTTTTAGACTGGGCAATTGGTACAACTTATAGATTAGAATCCATTTTATAGACACCAATGATTGGGGGAAATGTGCATGACACATTTGCCTTATTTTATTTCTAGTTCCTTGTATTACCCAAGTATTCTTAGTAGTTTCATGCCTTATTCCATCTACAGGTGGTTGGAATTATTTTAGAATGGCTTTAATATAAGCCTAGTTCTTAGTTTTAGAGTGGCTTTCATATAAGACTAATATCCACCTTTCAAAATGGCCAAGATTGGCCTAGTTTTTAGTACACATTCAGCTATCCATGCCATATTATTAGATCATAGAGAATTCATGGGATTTATGAGCCATCTCATATGATACACATTCATACTGGTATCATTTCATAGTTCACACTTAGTAGACAATGATGGAGCCAAAGGACTAACTAGCATTTGTATTCTTGAGCCACTGACTTAGAGGGATTAGACACATAATCCAAACATAGATTAACACATGCATGATCACATAGCTTCACTACATAGTGGGTGATGAAGGAGCTAAAGGGCCAACATTTGTATTCTTAAGCCACCCTTAAGGATTGAGCATTCATCTCCATTCATGGTATTACTCTTGGTGCAACACATACCCAACATCACTTAGCATCACTCAACATCATAATAGGTTTTATATTAGGTAGCATACCTAGTGAGGTGTATTCATTCCTTTCTCTTCCTCTCTTTTTTACCCAACTTTTGTACATTCCTATTTTAGACATAGTGTGTCTAGTAAGAATTGATCTATTCCTTGTTTTCTCTTGCATATTTATTCTTCATGTTGTGCTCTCTCTATGTACACTCAATATCACACATCCTCATGGGCTTCACCCTTATAGGTAAGTTTAGGTACACTTTCTATTTTTATTTTATCATAGTATTTCACTTTAATACATCATTACAATAAAGGGGGGTAAATATGGTCATATAAAATGTCCAAATTGGTATTTTGAGTGTGGCTCATGACACCCCATCCATAGGTCCTTTTTACATGCCCTTACAATCCTTATAGACACTTTTTTGCTCATTTTTATTCATCCATGACCTTCTAAATAGTCATTCCACCTTAGCTAGATAATATTCCTCATGTCAATCATGTTCTTTTAGGTCATAAGCCTATAGGACAGGATCATCCCATTTGGACTATAACACTGGACACCAAAGCATCCACTTTTTGGTGGTCCTATCCATTTGCACTTTGAGCCCCAATGGTCATTTCCACTAGTTCTTATCCTTAATTATGTTAGCCTAACACAAATACACCTAGCCCATGACTAATTATTCCCTATAAAATCCCACTCAAAGCTCATTTATAATGGAGGTGACCAAAATTAAAAATCAAGCAAGAATACAAACAAACCACTAAGATAAACTTCCCTATTCTTTGCACACAATCACCCTACATAGCTTAAAACCTTCTCAAATCTTCAAACCAGTCCCTAGCCACCTCAAAAAACTATAAATTTAGCATTTATATCCACATCACAAAGCACATTAGTTGGGAGAACTACATATGGATTGATCCCTCTTCTGAGTATTGCTATCTAGGCAACATGCCCATATAAGGGGTGTGAATTGCATGTTCAATACATCTTACACACTAACCCCCCTTTTTCAAGTGACTCAAATATTGTTTTATAAAACATGATAGAGGGTTAGGGTTTCAAGACAAAATAAACTCCATAATAAATTCCATCAACAAATAGCACTTGATTTTTCATTAGTGTAACACAACTACCCAAAAAATTTCAAGTTTATATGATTAGTTTGGACAACAATGGCAAGAATGGACAACAACACCAAACACCAAAGCATCCACTTTTTGGTTCTCTTATCCTTTCATCGAATGAAATCTAGATTTAGGTTTATGACACCTTCCCAATCTTACACAACCATTTTCAAATTTTATATTAGTTGTTTTAGTCTATTTTTTAGCTAAGTTATATTTCTTCCTATTTATTGCTTTTTATTAGAAGGTGAAAAAGACAAATAGTTACACAAATCAACACTATATTTATTACTATATTCTATACTAATTTATTAATATATAACCTAAAATAAAATAGGAATAAAACTCCATTATTCCCAAATAAGTTAAATCACTTAACAATGAACTAACATGGATCTCAAATCTCAACCGTATATATACTTAGTTTTCTAAAAAGGAAGAAGGGAAAAAGGAGATCTAAATTGGATTAGTGAAAGGAAAGTATAATGAGATGCATTTTTTTCTAACTGATCACATGGTAATATGATACAATAACCAAAGGGAATAGGGTTTGTATAACCAAGTCACAATGACAATTATCTATGAAAATTAGAGACAAGAAAGCAAACAATCATGAAGACACAAGAAGAGAGTTTTGAGAAAAAACTCAATAAAGAAAGAAAAGAAAATGATAAAGAAAGAAAATCATATATAAATATAAATGATAATATAAGCAAGATATAATAGAAAAATTAAAAAATCACCATAGAATAAAAATATGAATTTGACATAGTGTCAAATGATATAAAAGATAGATAAAAATAAAATTGGAGTACATATCCAATCAAAAATGTAAAAGTAAAGGCACCATGCATATGATCATAAGCACTGATAAATATTCCCACACACATTATCTAAGACATCAGATAAGTCTCTATGAAGATAGATATGAATTATTGCTAATGTCTCATCAATCTTCAATGAAAAATAGGAAAAGACTTCTCTTCTAATTTCCTCAACTAAAAAAGTAGGAATACTCAATGAATCATGTTGAGGAAAATCAGGCAAGGGATGTTTGGGAGAATGCATGGGAGCAAGCTCTATGGGAGATACAAGAATCACTAGTGGAGAAGGATCCATAGGTGAGGGAAGGTCCATAGGTGAAGGAATCATGGGTGGAGGTAAATAAGGTGATGAAGGGACCATAAGAGAGGATGGAAACACTAGATGTGGAGCCAAGGGAGAAGAAGGAGAAGTCCTCTTATGGGAATTATCTATGAAAGGAATAAAATAAGGTCTAGGAATAACTATAAGGTAATCCTTAAGGTGTTGTTGAAAGATATTATAATGATCGGTGTGATGGGTACCACATTGGTGTCACAAACAATACACCTCACCATACGTAGGTATATATTTAGGTAGAACCTTTGGGGAAGGCATGGATTTATTTGAAGAAGGAGAGGAAGGACATAGAGTATCAATATGATATTGTAACTTGTAACAATGGGTAGAAGAAATATTATCTATCTCATGAAAGCAACAAATACACTTGTGAGTGGTCTTAAGAAAAGGACTCACAGAGGGAGGTATAATAAGAGTTAAAGAAGCTGGAGAAGACTCATCAACCCATTTGGTGGGAAATGGAGCCATCTTAGGAAAAGGAAGTAAACCATCACCAAGGAAAGGTAGTGATGGAGGAGGAATGGAACTAGGCTCAATGGAAGAAGCAATGGGATAAAAGGAAAGGGTAGGCTCAACAATGATAGGAGTGAGAATAAGCTCAACTATATCAAGAGAAAGAATGGGCTCCACTATAGTGGGAGTAGGAATGGGCTCTGATAAGGGCTATACTAAGGGAGGGGTGGGATCTATAGAAGGTCTTAACAACATCACACTGATCTTAGGAGTAAACCAACTATGGTGACTAGGGAACCTAGCAAAGTGGTAAGGCCTGATCATAAAATGATCTATGAAGATACTCCTATGAGGCTTCTTAGAAATTGAAGGTGTTAGCACCATATCTAACCTATGAAAGATAGGAAAAACATAAAATTGGGAACTATAAATGAAGTAAGATGGGAATATACATTAAAATACTTAAGTAAATAAGAACGATAATGGATAATCTCAACATCATGGGCTTGTAGAAGACCACCTAAGATTGGATCATCTAAGGAATAACCATCATCATAATCTAGGGTATGAATATCAATGACATAAGTAAGGATGACCTTATCTTTTGAGTAAGTGTGATTAATATAATGTCAAGTCTTAATTAAGACTATGAGAATATCATTGCAAGGAGGATTACAAGAATAAGGATGGAAGGAAGTAGGTAGCTTTGAGATGAGGTGAGATGAGAGATCAAATGTTTTGATCTTTAGGTTAATCTCATTAGAATCATCATCATCAAAATCTAAGAGGTTAGGAGGAATATTCCCAATGAGTTAAGGATGCCCATTGTAACCTTAGGATGAATTAATGAGAAAATTATGATGTTAAGACTCGTGGAATGGAACACTGAGAAAAGGTTCAAGAGTAGGAATTTTTAAAACACCACGGTCTTGGAATTATTTTAAATTCCAAGGTTTAGTGTAGACACTAGAAAACTTCACACTTGGTTCTAGTCATCAAAGTGTCTTGATCATCCCTTTTACACTTAAAGCATCAAAATGACCTATTTTTATCTAACACATTCATCTAGCTTATCTCAACTCACCTTGAGTCCAAATTATCTAAAATTATCTAAATTAACTGACTTTTTCTATCTAAAACCCTTTATCCACCCTTTGACCCTCTTCAAATCCACTTTTGCTTGGCGCATCGACTATCAATGACTAGGGGTAACCATTGATAGTTACCTTGACCATTGATGGTTAGGTCCCCAAGTTGGTAACTCATCACTAGATATTCCTAAATAAATTAGGAACAAAATTTAATACTTTTCTCCACCTCATCCTCTAACACATCACAACACCTTGTTACTCATCATCCTTATCCTTCTTACTCCATCACCTTTTATTTATAAAAGGAAGTGAGAAAGAAGAGAAATGGATTCACAAATACATATCTAAATTGTACATTTAGGCTATTTTCATATAGATGTTTAAGTCTTCTAGGCATTCAAATATTCTTTATGTAGATTTCTGTAGCAACCACCAACCCAAACCTCTGGTGAATTTCTTCTATCTTTCCTTTAAGAACTGTTATGCTACCAAAATCTCTTCAAGATCATGTAAGAATTTTATTAATTTTGTTTATATTTCCTTTCCATCTACTTGAATATATCTATAAAGATCCTCCCCCTTACACCCTTACTATTTAATTTTGGTTACATTGGACCCTCTACCTTCTCACCTTATTGTTATCACATCTCAAATATAATTGTACCATCAATTATACCAAATATAAAAATCTCTTCCAGTGTACATTTTGAGTATTCATAGTCCCATCAAGTAACTAATAACATTTACCCCTAACCACTGATAGTTACCCTTAACTAGTGATGATTACCCCTAACCATTGCTGGTTAGCTCTTCATGACCAAAAGCCTCATTTTCTACTATTTAAACAACCATTGATCGAAATATGTTTTCCCATTTTCTATAACAGGCTAGACCAGAACAAGAAAAAATAAAATAAAATATTTATTTAGTAAATTATCATTTACCTTTTGTTATTTTATTATATCTTTAGATTACATTTTCAAATTATTCATTTCTATTACTTTCATGTATACACCTTTCCTTTCTTCTAATTTCAGCATTAACTTGTATTAGAGAGTGGATTGATAACCTCCATAGATGACTCATGCTTTCTTGGATTTAGCCCCAACTAGGCAATCCAAACTTCATCCTTATCTAAAAAAAAAGCTTGATTTGAGTTATTTCTTAAGAAGGTCATCTTCCCCTAGCCAAAGAAGAGTTCTCCACCTCATCTAGTTTATGTGTGCATTTCTACTAGGTTTTTATACCATATCTATTTTACCCTTTTCCATAGATTTTATCTCTTTATTTCTTCTTAGTCATAAAAGTGAAAATTATAGATTAAACATTTTGGCATGGTTGATGGGACCCTAGTTCCCTTTCTTATTATTGTGGGGCCTAGTTCCCTTTCTTATTTATTCTATGTTCTTCAAATGAAACTTGAATATTTCCTTTTGGGTATAAAATAAATTTTTGCATTCATGGTTTGATTTCTTTATTTAGCTCACCCAATAATTAAATAATCATAAATTAATCATAGCACACTTATGTTACACAAAAAAAATAAACCTGATAACATACTTGAGACAAGGTCCATTTGGATTTCATCAGCTATTGGATCACCATACCTTTTTTGACGATCCTACTTGGATTTCATCACTAAGGTGAGGACCCACTCCATTACCTAGAATATTATAAACTCTAGAAAAAAGATATATATTGGTTAAGTGGCCTAGCTCAAATTTAGGTTCATGAAGTATGGGGAGCAAGGCCCTAGTACCAGGTCACGCACCCAATCTAGTACAGTTTCTTTTTTAGCACCATAAAAAACCTGAACCATCCTTAGCTTGCTTTTTTAATACCTCATTCACAATCTAAAATTATTTCACACTCTCTAAGGAATAAGCCAAATGTTATTAAAATTGAATCCTAGGATTAATTGTGTTTTTATTTTGTGTCTTGTTTACCTTGAAATTTTATTTTCTAGCCCACTATCTGAGGTGAGAGGTTCATTATTATTTTTCAATTCCTCACATGATTTTTACTAAGCATCAACTAAGGAATAAAACCTATCAAACATTCCCTACCTCTTATTATTCATCATCCATGGGGTATAATTTAGAGGTTGAGGATTCTCCTCCTCATTTTCCCCTGTCTACCATGCCTCAGATTGTTGTTGAGGGTGACGCTAATTTCACCACTTTCCTTGATAATAACCCCATTTCCCTTTAACATGATTTTAACACTTTATCTCATTATACCCTAGTTTATTTGGTTCCTATCATGGATCCTTCCTTAGGCATGCCTCATGAGTTTATGGTGTATGTTACTTCTACCCAACCCTTGATTACCCAAGTTTCATCTTCTACCCATAAGTCATTTTCTACTACCACCCAAATCCAATCCAATATTCTGACCCATAATCAAACACCCACTACACCAACCTACAAATATAATGTAGAGGTAACCCAACCTCTTGTTACTTACCCCACACCCACCTTCAGTGTAATTCTACCCCTCTTACCACCATTCCTGCCACCATCACCACTCAACCAACTTATACCCGTTTCCAAAACTTTATACTTTCTATACCTCAAACTCTTCCACCCATCAACACATGAGTTACTACTTAAAATGAACCCTAACCCACTCATACATCTATACCTCCAACTAAAATAACCTCTTAACAAATTCTCACAACCCTTTATCAATATGTGCCTAATCCACAAGGTCACATAACACCTTCAACTCAATTTTATGTACCCATGAATCCTTATGGGGCACCATATCAACCTCTTATTACTACCACAACATCTTCATAACCTCTTTATCAATATGTTGCATCTAACATACCTCAACCCAACCTATCCTAAAATATTCCATCTACCCAACCTCAAACCAACTTGGTCGAAATGTTAATTGAAAAAATGACCAATCTCAAATCATGCATCTCAGGAGCCCATAACCTTCTCTCTTATGATCAAATATGCAACAAACCTATCCACCCATCCATCCTAGTCTGATCATATCCTCCTTAATGGGAATTTCCAAAATTTTCAAAATTTCAAAGCAAAGAGGACCCACAACAACATTTGAAGGCATTTCACCATTCATGCCATTTAATTGCACATGATGATGCCCTCTTCCTTTGAACTTTCCCCATGTATTTGATAACACTCTCTCTTGATTGTTATAGTTATCTCACCAAGCACTCCATTTCTACTTTCAACCAACTCACCCAAGTACTTTTAGATCATTTTTTGATGAAAATATCTTTAAAAGTTTCCATAAATGACCTTTATTCCATTAATAAATTCGATGATGAATTAGTTACCATTTTTATTGGTAGATGGAGAGGTCTTATCAACCAGCTTTCTTTCTCATTACCACAAGCTAAATTGATTTAGATATTTTCATGAGGTTGTGCCAAAAATATTTCAACCACTCTCAAAGTTCAAACTTTTTGAACTTTTGATGAGGCCTTTATCATGGCATGAAAATTGGAAATCCAATCTATCAAGGAAGGAAAATTAAAACTTCAAAACAATAATTCCACCTTTAAATCTAATGATCCTTCCCCATCATCAAAACCCACCAATAAATCCAACCCTTCTAAATCTAAATCATCCACCAAATTAGTTTTTCTCAAAACTACTCCACCTCCAACCAATCCAACCCCTCAATCAATTCCTCTAACTATTTCAAAAAACCCAACCCAAATCAAACCCATGGACCTCCAAAACAATAAACTCCTATTGCAAAATCTTATGCTTCAGTTTTGGAGAAACTACTCAAAGCAAACATCATACAACTTCCACCCATAAAACCTCCTCAACAATTTGACACTACTATCCCCATACCTAGTTAATACAATGAAAATTATTCATGTTCATACTATCTTGTTATTGGACATGATGTTAGTAAGTGTAATAAATTCAAAACAATTGTCCAAAACATGATTGACAAGGGGGAACTCATATATGACAATCCCAATACACCCCCTAGCCAATCCATTGATATTTTTCATAAACCATTTCCCAACCATACACCCTCTACCAACTATAACAAAAACCAACATGAATCATCTCACATACATGAGGTCAATATGATTAATACAATCATTGATGAACCCTTTGTTGAGGAGACCTTTGCCTCAACCTCCATTTCATTTGTCCCACTCGTTGAAGTGGCCAACTTGCCAACCCTTCCTTTGGACATCCAAACTAAGGAATCCACCTCACCCTCCTCATCACTCAAAAAAACCATGGACTTACCCACTCCTCCTTTAGAAAAACTAGAGGAATCAATCATTCCTTCAACCACCTCTTTACCTATTTATTCACCTATGGAGGAGAACTCACATACCACTCCTTTGGAGGTTCAACCAAAGGAAGAAACCATATCCATCCCATCTCTTAAACCTATCACATCTATCATTGAACAACCTAACCTCTCTTTTAAAACCACTGCAAAAGAGGAAACCTCTTTGCCTACAAATTCCATGGTGGAATAATCCTCCCAAAATTTACAACCTTCTCCTAAGAACATTCCCTTACCTCCACTTAAAGGCTTAATGTTTGAAACTAAGGATCAAGAAACTAAGCCCATATACAAACCTTTTTCTATATTGGTTCAAAATATAGAAATAACCTCTCAACCTGTTGGGGATCAACCAACAAAGTTGATTACTATATGAAAGCAATAAAACATGAAATTAACCAGAATGATAAGTAACTAGAATCAGAAATAGCAAAGAACAAGAGATACAAGAAACCACCCTGAAAACTTCTATTAAACTCTTTACAAAAGGAATACAATTGAAGAAACTTCTTTTCTTCCACACCTCTCTCAGATGTATAGATCTCTTCCTAGATCTCTTTCCCTCAAGAGCTCTCTCTCTCTCAATTACAATCAACTCCAACAACCTCAAATGATTCACATATACAATTATGTATTGTTCCTTACACTAAGCTATGAAGAATTATCCCTATTATATAGAATTAGGGATCATGAGCAATGAAATTACAACCATTAGATGCACCTCCTAATCAAGGGCTCTAAACAGTCTTACTAAAGATAGAGATGTGGACTTAAGACTAACACTTAATCCTACCATGCAAACACTCTGTTCTGTCCACAAAAATAGCTTTCTGGACACACAGGTAATTGACGTCGGTTCCTACCTATTTTCCTGTGACCGATGTCAGCCGATCCATGACCGACGTTGGCATCTCCTAATCTGCTCTTGATCGACGTCGGTCACTCCTAACCGATGCCGGTGACTGTCTAATCTTGCAACTTTGCAAAGTGCTCCTTTGGTGAAGATTTTAGCTCCACACCTTAACAATCTCCCACTTGGAGATAAACAGCTGCACCAATACCTGTACAACAACATCTTCTAGCTCCTCCATCTTCAAACTCAATCATGAAGACCAACAAAAGTTGAATGAAGATTCAACTTCTCCTTTGTTACCAGCTTGGTTAACATATCAGTAGGGTTATTATCTTTATCGATCTTCTCCAGCTTCAACTCACCATCCTCCAATACCTATCTTATGAAGTGGTACCTAAGTTGTATATGCTTTGTTCTTGAATGAAAGGCTGAATTCTTAGCCAAATGAATTGCATTCTAACTATCACTATATAATCTACAACTCTCTTACTACTTTCCTAGCTCTTCCATGAACCATGTCATCCATATCATCTCTTTGCTAGCCTCTGTGACTACAATATATTCTACTTCTATAGTTGACAAGGCAACAACCTTCTACAACTTTGATATCCAGCTAACCGTCGTTCCACCAATAGTGAGAACATATCCTGTGGTGCTCCTCCTGCCATCCAAATCACCTACCATATCTGAATCTACATAACCATGTAGAGAAGTATCTGAACTACCATAGCACAAATGCCTACTGCTGGTTCCTCTCAGATTTCTGAGGATCCACTGAACTGCTTTCCAGTGCTCCTTCCTTGGATTGGCCATATACTTACAACTCCCACTGCTTAGGCAATATCTGATCTAGTACAAACCATTGCATACATTAAACTCCCTACTATGGAAGAATATGGAACTCTACTAATGTACTCTATCTCATCATGTGAATTAGGACATTGTTCTTTACTCAATTTAAATTGTCCAGCCAAAGGTGTGCTTATCAATTTTACATCCTGCATATTGAACCGTTTCAACACCTTGTTCACATAATCCTCTTAAGACAAAATCAACCTGTGATTTTTCATATCTCTCCTAATGCTCATGCCAAGGATTCTCTTTTCTGCTCCTAAATCCTTCATGGCAAATGTGTGAGCTAATTTCTCCTTAAGCTCAGAGATATCCTGCATGTGTGATCCTACAACCAGCATATCATCTACATACAACAACATAATAATATATCTACCATTATCCAATCTCTTAAAATACACACAATGGTTAGATTGACACCTACTATAGCCATGCTCAGTCATAAACCTATCAAATCTCAGATACCATTGTCTAGGAGTTTGCTTGAGGACATACAAGCTTTTCTTTAATTTGCACAGTAACTTCTCCTTACCTTTGACCTCAAATCCTTCCAGCTGATCCATATATATTTCTTCATCCAAATCTCCATGAAGAAATGATATCTTAACATCAAGCTGCTCAAGATGTAAATCCTCAATAGCAACTAAAGACAATACAGTCTGTATAGAAGTCATTTTAACAACAAGAGAAAAAATCTCACCAAAATCAATACCTGATTTCTGTGCAAATCCTTTCACTACCAATCTGGCCTTATATCTCATCTGTCCATTCTCACCTTCCTTCAATCTGTAGATCCATCTATTCTTCAGTGTCTTCTTTCCTGCTAGCAACTCAACCAAATCCCACGTTTGGTTCTCTTTCAAGGACTCCATTTCCTCAACCATGCCATGCTCCCATTGATTCTTGGATTCCACCTGTATTGCTTCTTCAAAACTCTCTAGTTCTCCACCATCAATAAGAAATAAATAGAATAATGAAGGGGAATATCGAATTGGAGGTTTACTTACCCTTTTTGACCTCCTGATGGGCATCTGAGACTCATTCACAACACATTGTCCACCCAAATTCTCTGACAGTGACCGACCTCGGTCACCTCCTGGCCTGTAATTGGCCGACGTCGATTCTCCCTAACCGACGTCGGTTCCTGCCTGATCGATGTCGATCACTGTATGACTGACATCAGTTCCTTTATTGCCAATGTTAGTTCCTACCTGATCGACGTCGGTCTCTATGTTTTCCTGTCTGTGATTAATTTTTCTTGCAAGCTCATTTTGGACCGTCACCTCGTCCAATTCTCCATTGCTCTACCCAAATTGATTTAGCTTCTTGAGTTGATCACTATACATCACTTTTTCATTGAAAACAACATCATGACTCCTAATTATTTTGTTAGTTCCTAGATTCCAAAACCTGAATCCAAAATCATCAGAGCCATAGCCAATAAATGTGCACCTCATAGACTTAACATCCAGCTTCTTTCTATTTTCCTTATCAACATGCACAAAGGCTTCACAACCAAAAACATTGAGAAATGAGAGATCTACCTTTTTACCTGTCCATGCCTCTTCTAGAATTCCACCATCTAGAGCTGTAGAGGGTCCTCTGTTAATCAAGAACACTACAGTATCCATAGCTTCTGCCCAAAACTCTAAGGGTAAACTAGCATGCAATCTCATACACCTTGCATGCTCCATTATTATTCTATTCATCCTTTCAGCAACTCCATTTTGCTGAGGTGTCCTTGGAACCATCCTTTGCCTATGGATTCCATGCATATAACAATACTAGTTGAACTTATAGCTACAGAACTCACCACCATTGTCAGATCTCAGGCACTTCAATCTTCTGCCTATTTCATTCTCAACCATAGCTTTCCAAATCTTAAAAGTCTCAAATACATCAGATTTCTTCTTAATACAGTAGACCCATACCTTTCTTGTAGCATCATCTATGAAAGAGACAAAGTACTATGATCTTCCAATAGAAGCAACCTGAGCTGGTCCCCACACGTTTGTGTGAACAAACTGCAACTTATGCTTCTTCTTTGTTGACCCAATCTTGAGAAAACTCACTCTCTTCTATTTCCCAAAAACACATTGCTCACAAAAATCTATATCTATGCTTTTCAAATCTGAAAGCTTACCTCTTGACTTAAGAATGGACATTCCCTTCTCACTCATGTGGCTGAGCCTAGAGTGCCACAACTTTGCATCCACATCTGAAGTAGATAATACAGAAGGAGAATTATCAGTAATACAATTACATAAATAGAGAGTACCTACTCTCTTACCTCTGGCCATTACAAGTGCACCCTTGGTCACCTTCCAAGATTCAACTGTGAGAGTTACTGTACAACCCTCATCCCCTAACTTTCTTATAGAAATCAAATTCCTCTTCAAGATGGGAACATGCATAACGTCTCTCAACACCCATGTGTTGCCATTCTACATTTTCAATTGCACTTTTCCTTTGCCAACAATTTTACAAGGCTCATCATTCCCGAAATAAACTATTACAAAATCTCCATGGACATAGTCACTAAAATATTCTCTATTAGGGGTAGCATGGAAAGATGGACCAGAATCTAAAACCCAAGATTCTATATTATTATGCAAAGAAAATATAAGAGCATCTTGTGCAATACTTGCAACCTTTGCTTCTTCTTTTCCTTCATGCTAATTGTCCTCCTTAGACTTTAACCAGCAATCTTTGCTTATCTATCCTATCTTTCCACAATTCCAGCATTGTGGCTTCCTGCCATTTTTGGATTTGGATCTACCTCTCACCTTTGACTTAGACCTTGATCTCTTTTTATTGCTCTTCTCTTTTTTCCTTCCCCTGCTCTCAAAACTTAAAACATTCCCAGATGTTTCCTCTATGTTTTTCCTGTGAATTTCTTCATTCAAGATTACACTAACAACATCCTCTACTTTTAAAATATTTGAAGCAGATGCAGTATTACTAACTACCATTACCAAGCTATGCCAAATTTCAGGCAAAGAACATAATATTAAAAGATCTTTAATTTCATCATCAAACACTATTTTGACTAAATTTAATTGATTTACAATTCCATGGAAATCATTTAGATGATTAGATATAGATCCACCTTCCTGCATTCACAAATTAAATAACTGCTTCATAAGATACACCTTATTTGAAGCTGAGGGTTTTTCATATAAATTTGCTAAAGTAGTCATCAACTCTACCATTGTCTTTGCCTGTGATAAATTTGATATCATAGTAGATGCTAGACTCAATCTTATAGATCCAAGAGCCTTTCTATCAAGAACTTCCCATTCTTCATCATCCCTTTCTTTGGGCTTCTTTGAAATCCCACTTAACAGTAAGTATAGATCTTTTTGATACAAATAATCCTCTATCTGCATTCTCCAATGTTGATAATTCTTGCCATTAAACTTCTCCATTCTTAGTTTACTTTCTTCTACCATTGCTTTTCCCACTCAAACAGAAATCCCTATAGAAACCCCTGTGAGTACCTTGTAATCAATACACACTAACCAGATCTAAAACACCTGTTAGTCAACCTGAGCTCTGATACCACTTGTTGGGGATCAACCAACAAAGTTGATTACTATATGAAAGCAATAAAACACAAAATTAACCAGAATGATAAGTAACTAGAATCAGAAATAGCAAAGAAGAAGAGATACAAGAAACCACCCTAAAAACTTTTATTAAACTCTTTACAGAAGGAATAGAATTAAAGAAAATTCTTTTCTTCCACACCTCTCTCAGGTGTACAGATCTCTTCCTAGATCTCTTTCCCTCAAGAGCTCTCTCTCTCAATTACAATCAACTCCAACAACCTGGAATGATTCACATATACAATTCTATACTGTTCCTTACACTAAACTATGAAGAATTATCCCTATTATATAGAATTAGGGATCATAAGCAATGCAATTACAACCATTAGATGCACCTCCTAATCAAGGGCTCTAAATAGTCTTACTAAAGATAGAGATGTGGACTTAAGACTAACACTTAATCCTACCATGCAAACACTCTGTTTTATCCATGGAAATAGCTTTCTAGACACACAGGTAACTGATGTTGGTTCTTGCCTATTTTCCTATGACCGATGTTGGCCAATCCATGACCAACACTGGCATCTCCTGATCTACTCCTAATCAACGTCGGTCGCTCCTGACCGATGCTAGTGACTGTCTAATCCTGCAACTTTGCAAAGTGCTCCTTTGGTGAATCTTTTAGCTCCACACCTTAACACAACCTAACCTAGATAGAGCCACTTTTTAGCATCATCTTGGTGTAACTTATCAAAACAAACCCAAACCTTTAACCACACCTCCTTCAACTTATAAACCCATCATACCTCCAACCAACCTTTCTCCTTTCATGACTCTTGGAGAACCTTCCCACCTTCCTCCACTCCAAATTCCCAAATCATCATCTACTACTCAACCTAAACCCATCATATCCCAAACCAAGCCCATCAAAAACCTAGGGATACTTCTTACTTCCAATATTATTCATCCACCTTTTAATTTGGACTTAACCTCTCCTAAAATACCAAAATAAGCACCCACCAAACCCATTAAAAGTATCAAACTAATCAAGTCTCCACCTTAAGCTAGACGCATACCACCTCCTTCTAACTTACATTCTATTTTGGGACCTCATCCCTCAACTCTCCCTATTCTATATTCCTTATCTCACTAGCCTTCACATTGTTCCTTTACCTACATCTTCTATCAAATCATCAACCTCATCATCCTCATTTTTTGATAAACTTTCCCTCGCTACTCCCTCCTATAACCAAGAAAGCACCCTCAACCTCTAAATCCTCCACAAAGTTAACACCAAATATATATCCATAACCTAACCCATTCACCAGAACTATTCAATCATCTTCCAAATATGGGGTGAGACCCTCTCTAAAAGGGACTCCCACTCTACCTCCTAAAACCAAAACCTTGGCACCCTCAACACCTTAGATTAAATCCTATTCAGCTACCTTGTAAAGGTTGTTACAAAATTACTCTATCCACTTACCACCCATCAAACCATTTGATCCTTCTTATAAATTTGACCCCTCATGTCCTACACCATCTTGGTTTAATGACCAATTAATATTTTCCTATCATAAAACACCTAGACATGATATAAAAAGATATAAATCTCTTTAAACCATTGTCCATAAATTGATGGATGAGGATGATCAATTGTCAAATAAACCACCTCTCAACCCATTATCAACTCAGCAATCCACTCAACCCTTAAAAACCATACCCTCTCCCACACCCTCATTTGAAAGTGAGGAGGAACTAGAACAACCATCTAGTCTAACACCTTCTCTTACCCATACTATCCACATGGTTACCCAATCTACGGCCCAAAAAAAATTAAGGAGAAAGCTAAAGCATCCATCCTTTGAATGTACCATTACAACTCTAAACTTACCAACCAACCTCACATACCATCACCTTTACCCACTCCATCACCAAAATCCCAAGATATCCATTTGGGTTGTTCCTTCCTCCAACCGATCTGAATCATTACAATGTGCATTGATTAAATAACTTCACCAAACTTTGGTAAATATGAATATTTATGAACTCATTAACACCTCACACCATCATCACCAAGCACTCATTGAGACCATCCAATCCATTGAGGTTCAACCACATGATCCTTAACCTCTAGCCACCTTTGTTGGAGCTCTTCACCATTCAAACCTCATCACATTTTAGGATTCTAAGATTCTATCTATTCATCCTAAGGATCTAGATCCTCCCTTATTTATCACCACATACATCAACCAAGCCAACATCAAAAGGGTGATGGTTGATGGATGAGCTAATATCAACATTATTTCCTCACATTCTTATAACCAATTAAAACTACCCAAGAACATCATGTCTAAAACTACAATGGTCCTTCACTCTTTCAATGACACTAGGGCCACTACTTTAGGTACAATAATCCTTCACATCTATCTAGGACCTTGCACTATTCCTAAACTCTTCTATGTTATAGAGGCTGAGTTCCAATAGAATATTTTACTTAGATGCCCTTGGATTTGTACCATGAGTTGTGTCCATTACACCTTACACCAATGTGTCAAATTTGAGAATGCAGACCAATTCATTACCATCAAATCTAACCCAAGTCCCTTTTCTTCATGCAATATGACCTATCATCCAAATGATGTCCTTATTCCTACCTCATCCACTTCACTATCCACTAACAACACTTCCACCACTACCCATGATGAAGCTTCAACAATCTCATTTATCCCTTCATCTCAAATTCTCAAAAAAGACCCTTTGGAACCCACATTCTAATGTATCTCACTGGGAGAATACCAATTTTTAGCTTTGGATGTTTTCCCCACTCCTTAAGAGTATGGGAGCCTCATCCATGATCCTATCTATGACCCCAACATTGGTATCATCATTCCTTTTGGGCTCCCTAAACATAAAACCAACTTCATCTATGGGGGATTTGATAATCCACTTATTTCTCCCACCTTTACCTCTTCCACCAAATCCTTTATCATAGACTTCTTGTACCTTGACAAACCAACATTTTCTAAACTATATATTCATAGGTGTGCCTATAAATAATTTTGTCTTGGCCATTATGAATAGGGACCCCATGAGCTACCCATGATCAAAACTCAAAATCCTCAGGAATCCTTCAGCCTTGGGTTTGAACCACTTAAAGGAATTGTTGATTCACCAAAACCTATCACCAACATTGAAGATAAAACCCATTCCTCTTCCAAGTCTGAGTACTTTGAGGTCATTCCTCCTAACTTTTTTTTTGTTAACACTATTATTTTAGGCCCCTTGATCTATCAAAATAATGACCAAACTAAAACCCTTCCTCTCATCCATTATGACATGATTGAACATGATTCTCTAACCATACATACCATCTGATAATGGGATAATGATTATATTCTTACCTACCTTGGTGTAGAAAACTATTATATCTACAAATCTCTTCCTCCTAAGAAGTAGACCATGATAAATTAATCTACCATCGATATTCATTTGGGTACTTAAGATAATCCTTGCATAGTCAAAATTGGTCAATCCTTAGATTTTAGGGAGCAATGAGATTTTCCTTCCTTCCTTCATGACTGTAGCATTGTAATTGCTTGGTCTTATAAGGACATGCCAAGAATCGACCCTTCTATTTCCCTTCATAACATTGTCACCTATATTGATGCCAAACTTGTGCACCAAAAAATTCATAGGATGCATCTTCACATCACACTTATTTTAAAATATGAGATACAACATCTCTTATCTATATACTTCATTCAACCCATAAACTATCTTGAATGGGTTTTTAACATTTTCCCTATCACCAAACCCATAAGGGGACTTCACTTCTACCATAGCTTTTATGACTTAACCTTGCTTGTCCAAAGGATGACTTTCCATTGCCTAGCATCAACCAACTTGTTGACCTTACTACTGGCCATGAAATACTATCTCTTATGGATAATTTATTAAGATGTAATTAAATCTTGACTATCCCTAAGGATCAAAATAGAATATATTTCTTCACACCATGGGGAACCTTTTGCTATAGGGTCATGGCCTTCAGTTTGAATAATGCTAGGGAAACCTACCAATATACCATGGCATAAATCTTCCATGACCTCCGTCACAAAATTATTATGGACTATGTGAATGATCTCCTTGGGAAATATAAACATCACAAGGACCACCTAGTTATTCTCACCATCATCTTTGAATGCCTCATCCATTTTCATGTTAGAATAAATCCCAATAAATGTATTTTTTGGGTCTTATTTGGAAAAATCCTTGGCTTCATAATCTCTCTTTGAGGATTATAAGTGGACCCTACCAAAGTCTGAGATATCCTCAAGATACCACCTCTAACCTAGCTTAAATAATTTCATATCCTACAAGGTAAAATCTAATCCATCTACCATTTCATCTCTCAATTATCTGATGATGTCAACCTTTCCACCATCTACTTAAGAAAAACACTTATTTTAAGTGGATTAAATACTATCAATAGGCCTTTGATTTGCTTAAATAATACCTTATTTCTCCACCAATTCTCACCCCTCCTAAGGAGGATCAACCATTATACCTCTATATATTTTCCATTAACCATTCCCTAGGGGCAATGTTGACACATCGAGATGAACAAAACAAGGAACAAGCTATCTACAATATCAGTCAAACACTTATAGAGTATGAGACTTGGTACACTCATACTAAGAAGCTTTTCCTTACCCTCATCTTCATATCTACCAAAAATTTTCAATACCTCCTCAATCATAAAACCTACATCATCACCGACACTAACCCCCTCAAGTATATTCACTCTAAACCATACCAGAACCAATGTATGGATAAGTGGCTCATGCTCCTCATTGAGTTTGACCTTGAGTTCCTCTATAAGAACTTAATCAAAGGGAAAGTCATTGCCAACCAATTGGCTGAAGCTCCTTTACCAGACCATTAGCACCTTCCTCTTACATTTCTAAACAAATATATTGTGACTCTATCTTAGGAAGACATCACCTAAAAAATGACCCTATTCTTTGATGGATCCAAATGCCAACATGGTGGGGGTGATTGAGTTGTTCTCATTCCCCTTGATGGAGAACCCATTCATCTTTCTTTCAAACTTGACTATGAGTGTACCAACAACATGGCTAAGTACAAATCCTTAGTGATAGGTCTCCAAATTACCTTAGCCTTGGGATTCAAAACCATTAATGTCTTTGTCAATTCCCAACTTGTTATCAACCAAGTTAATGGTTTCTATAAATGTAAAAATGATGTCCTACTAAAGTATAAGCAATTATTTGATGTACTCTTGACATCATTTGGCCATTACTCTATCCAATATGTTCCATGATCCACTCACAAGTTTGCAAATACAATGGCTTCCCTTGCTTCCCAAATCCCAACTCAACCTGCCACTTCTAAATTCTTTATCACCATTCACCATTTCATCACACCCTTATATATCTACTTTGACCTTCTTACCATTTGAAATATGGGAGAATCTACCTTAGACACTTGGTATGAACAAATCTTCAACTTCCTCAACCTCGAGGTAGTTCCTCCTAACCTCTCTAGGAATGCACAATGAGATTTCATCCAAATCACTTCTTGTTATACCATATTAGGAGGAATACTATACAAGCTTGGTTTGGATGGCCTTCTTCTCCATTGTCTTTATGGTCATGAGGCATCTCATGCTATCAAAGAAACCCATGATGAAATATGTGGTGGACACTGGTGGCCTAGCTATTGATAAATTTATCCTTTTCCTTAGCTACTATTGGCTCACCCTTAATCAAGAATGTTATGACAATGTAAATAAGTGTGTTAAATGTCAATAATATGCTAATTTTCATCATGCACCTGCACATGGCCTTCAAACATCCAAATAACTTTGGCCTTTCTCACAATCCAGACTTGACCTCATTAGAGAAATCAACCCTCATTCTTTGTAATTTCACCACTCTATCATCATCACTACCAAATACTTCACTAAGTGGGTAAAGGCTATTCCTCTTATTTCCACCAAAGCTAAAAATATCATTGACTGCATCAAACACCATATCATCTATTATTTTGATGTTCCCCATAAGATCATCACTAATAACATAAAATATTTCAAGAACATGGAACTTCAAGGTATTTACGATGTTTTTGACATCAAACTTAGATTTTATTTACCTTACCATCCACAAGAAAATGAACAAGCTAAGGCTTCCAACAAAATTTTGAATAAAATACTAACCAAAGTCGTCAATGCTTCAGCTTAAGATTAGCACTTGCATATCCCTTTTGCTTTGTGGGCTTATTATACCAACATTTGAACCTATATGGGTGCTACCCCTTTCTCCCTTATCTTCTGGGTAGAGGCAGTCTTGCCTCTCAATGTAAAAATTCCCTCTCTTCACATATCATTTCAAGACATTATTTCTAAAAATGACTATTACCAAGAACATTTAGCCCAACTGAAGCTACTTGATGAGCATCACCTCGTATCCCTTTATCACCTTTGTGTCTACTAAATGTGCATTACACATGCATAGAACAAAATTTTGAGTGAGAATTCAAAATCAAAAATCTCATCCTCAAATAAAACCTACATGTCACTAACATGGAGAAAAGCAAAAGAGGCAAGTTTTCCTTTATTTGGCTTGGACCCTATATCATCACCCATAAGTATGGATTAGGAGCATATCACTTGTCCTCCATCAAAGGTAAAAAATAACCTAAGCCTCTTAATGTTTCACATCTGCATCCTTTCTTCTATTAAAACTAGGATTGAACTCATCTTCTTATCTAACTTAAGCTCATCCCTTGATTCACGAGATTTTCCACCCTCACATTCTTTTTTCCTCTACTTTATAGGACAACTTGAGTAAAACAAAACCATGTAATTGTCCATCACAATTATTACCTAATCTTGAATATGGATACCTTGGCTCTACCCATAACATGGTTTTCATGGATAATTTTTGTCTTTTATGAGATGAAATCCCATGGTCTTTTGTCTCTCAAAACCCATTCCTTTCTACCCTCCACTACCTTCTTATGCTAAAAGTTTTCCCTCATAATGGTACACCTTTAAGCCTTGTTAGACTAGTCCATGTCTAAAAATAGCATTCAGACTATTTGGGATACCAAAATATATCATTTGGGTCACAAAATTTCTAGTATTATATAGACTAATCCCTTGAAGAATAGTTGCCCCATTTATTGAACATTGCTTAATAGATATACTGATCCCTTAAAGGATAACTAACAAAAATAAAAAACTTAGACCACTCCCTCAAAGGATGGATAAGTCAAATATATATTAAAAGTAATTCCTTAAAGCTTATTTCATCGATTAGCTTCAAAAACTTAACAAATAGACCTTTTCTCAAAAACAAAATAAACATCCCAAGAAAGCTACAATCAGCTTTCCCTTTAGTAAACTTCCTGCATTGATCAGTTTACACCAAGCGTAGGGCATGGACTTATCTAAATTTTAGTTATTATATCACCTATAGAAATGGAAAGCTTTCCCATATAATTTTATCTTCCCTACTTACCCATAAACCATTTAATTACCACTTATTCCGCTTCTTCCATTCTCTATGAATCAAGGGATTTTGAGCTTACTAGACACAATATGATCAAGATGCAATTTTATCAACCAAAGTATGCTTATATAAATCATTTAAAAGGATAAGGTTCATTAATCCCCACCTAACTTTGATGATGTTTTTCAATATTTATCAATGAAAAGACATCATCTTTCTTTTTCTTTCCTTTTTATTGTTGACTATTGGAAACATTCATCTCCTAATTCTCCATTTCATAACCTTTCCACCTTTTCATAACCTCACCCCCAAAATAAAAAAGGCCTCTATCTTGGATATTCCTTCTCCATCACTTAGTTCTTGGAGATTATTTCTCTCCATGTTTTTTTTTGACCCACTTTCTTTAATTGGAACCAACACTACCTTCAATAAAACCCAGACCATGTGGTATGTCAAATTGGGGAAACTCATTTAAATACCACCTCGACCTATTTGGGGAATTTTCTTCCCTAAAATTTTTGGATATTAATCTTCTCCTTCTTCCTTACTCTTTTAATAATCATCTAATTAGAACAAAAACTACATACGACCTAAAGTTTTTGTTGGATCCTATGTCCATGAAACTATGTAGGCAATGTTCATTTGCCTAGTGCATCTAGAGTCATCTTGACCACCCTCTTTCTAACATACCCTTCACCCAACCATTAATCATTATATTTATACCCACCTTTTAACCTTTACCATTTAGAGATATCACTTATCCATCCTTTTTTAACCTTTTGAGAGACATCATTTATCCATCATTCCCACTTGGGAAAACTACATTTAGCCTAAAGTTTTTTGTTGGATACTATGTCCACAGAACTATGTAGGTAGCATTCATTTGCCTAGTGCATCTGGAGTTAGCTTGACCATCCCTTAAATTTTAACCATCAACCATTAAACATTATCCTTAAATAATTACACCACAACATCTCAATGTTGAGTATTTTAACCTAAAATTTTTGCATCTTTTTATGATGACCTTGTTGTGGTCCTTTTAACCACACTAATTGACTTTACCATGTTGACCATTTAAACATTTGAACATTTTGCCCTTAGTGCATGACTACAACATTAGAGTTTTCTATGGGATCACTTCTAATTTTAGATACCCACACTTGGGATCACTTCTAAATTTGATACCCCCATAGATACTGATCTATTTTGCTTAGAAGGCTAACAAGTGTACCCAACTATCATAATACGGTCATGTGGTCCAGTGGTCACCTATCTTATTTGCGCTGAGATTATTTTTATCAACATTAACATCTTGTCTTTACAAGATCTTGTTTATCACATGTTTGTTGCATCTTGTGTGCATGTTGACATCATAAATGACCAACTTTGAACCACCCTGTAGTCACCTAACTTAATGAATAACCATACACCATTTATCAAACCCTGACCCCATTCAGCCTTTCTTCATCATTTCCTAGTTTGAGGGGGAACTCCCCCATAATTGAGGAAAACTGAACTTCAACCAACCTTCAACCACATGATTTTTTTGTAGCTTAAAAATACAAGTCACATAATAAAAAGGGGGAAAATGTAGACACTAAAAAACTACACACTCGATTCTAGTCATCAAAGTGCTTTGATCATCCCTTTTACACTTAAAACATCAAAATGAGCTATTTTTATCTAACCCATTCATATAACTTATCCTGACTCACATTGAGTCCAAGTTATCTAAAATTATCCAACTCAACTCACTTTGTCTAGATGACAGCCTTTATCCACCATTTGACCCTCTTCAAACCAACTTCTACGTGGCACCTTGACCACTGATGGTTAGGGGTAACCATCAATGATTTCCCTAATTATAAATGGTTAGGTCACTGAGCTAATAATTCATCACTAGCTATTCTCAAGGTAATAAAGAAAAAATTTAATACTTTTCTCCACCTCATCCTTTAACACATCATAATGCCTCATTACTCATCATCCTTACCCTTCTTACTCCATCACCTTTTGCTTATAAAATGAAGTGAGAAAGAATATAAATGGATCCAAAAATATGTATCCAAATTCTACATTTAGGCTATCTTCATACATATATTTAAGTCTTTGAGGCATTCAAAAATTCTTCATGCAGGTTTCTCTAACAGCCACCAACCCAAACATCTGGTGAATTTATTTTAGCTTTCCTTCAAAAACTATTATGCTACCAAAATATCTTCAAGGTCAGGGAAGCATTTTATTGCTTTCATTTCTATTTCCTTTCCATCTACTTGAATATCTCTATCAATATCCTCCCCTTACACCCTTCCCATTTCATTTTGGTTACTTTAGACCCTCTATCTTCTCACCTTATCATTACCAAATCTTGAATAAACTTGTACCATTAGTTTTACCATGTCTACAAATCTCTTCTAGTTTATGTTCTGAGTATTCCTAGTCCCATTAGGTAACCACCAACAATTACCCTTAACCATTGATAATTACCCCTAACTACTGACAGTTACTCTTAACCAATAATGATTACCCTTAACTATCGATTGTTAGCTCTTTGTGACCAAAACCCTCATTTTCTACCATTTAACCAACCATTTATTAGACTCTATTTTCCTATTTTTTGTACCAGGCTAGATCAAAACAAGCTAGAATAAAACAAAACATTTATTTAGTAAATTATCATTTACCTTTATGTTAGTTTATTATATCTTTAGCGTACATTTTCAAATTATTCATTTCTATTACTTTGATGTATGTAACTTTTCTTTCTTCTACTTCAGCATTAACTTGTATCAGAGAGTGAATTGATAGACTCCATAGATAACTCATGCTTTTTTGGATCTTACCCCAGCTAAGCAATCCTCTCTTCCTCCTTGTCTAACAAACAAGCTTGATTTGATTAATTTATTATGTAGGTCATCTTCCCCCTAACCAAAGAATATTTCTCCACCTTATTTGGTTCATGCATGCATTTTTACCAAGTTTTTATACCATATCTATTTTACCCTTTTCTACAACTTTTTTCTCTTTATTTCTTCTTATTCATAAAAGTGAAAATTCTAGCTTAAATAGTTAGTGTCACCAAAAATACTATAAATGGATCCATTATGAGGGAATTTAATGTATAATTAGACTAAATAAGCAATAGATCTCATACAATGAGTCCACAACCTACCAAACAAGATGTTATAAGGGGAAAGTTAAATATCATCACCTTCACATGAATGGTGATAGGTGGGATAGTAATGGGAAGATACACAAAACCTAGAGTAGGAATTTTCCTTCTATCATATCCTTCATAGGTGTTGAATGTATAATTGATATTTCATTCTAAATATCCAAGGGTCTTAATGCAGTTGAGAGAGTCAATATAGGTGCTAGAACCCTTGTTAATCAGTGCACACTTAACTTGGATATCACCCATTTGAACACTAATGAATAAGTGAGGATCATCCAATTGAAGTAGAATCTTGTCAACAATTATAAAATCTATGGGAAATTTTAAGGAAAGATAAGTATCTATAGTTTCATCAATATTGATAGACATCTCTTCACATTGTTGTAATATACTATCTTTGTATTTAGATAAGGCTTCCTCCCATCCTATGAAGGGAGGATGAGAGACATTCATCTCAAATAATAATTACATAATATGGTTTATATGATGTCTAAAAGTCCTCATAAGCTCAATGAATATAATTTGTGATGGGAGATTTGTGATTTTTAGGAATATCCAAAAATACCCTTAAGGTAGAGCAACACCATATAATATTCCTTTAGGAAGGAATAACTCCACAATGTCTCTCAAGGGGATAACCTCCAATATCCTCTTACAATAGAAGACTCAATGCTTGATTGATATCTTTACCATGATAATCATGTCCTTTATATAGACCTCTATCTAACCAATGGATGGGTAACCTCCTAATCCCAATGTAGGCCAACCATTACCTAATGTACTAATTCCACAAGTTACTCCATTATCCTAATATATTGTACCCATATAACTCACTAAGGGGATGTGTGTCACATGTCAGCATCTCCATCAACCCATATATATTAATATATAATATCCTCAGCACATAGCATTACTTCCCTCCTTGACATGTTTCGTTCCTGAAACATAGGAAGAAACCAAATAATGATTGTGATTTAAATCATTGCACACTTGTCTCCAATTTTGATCATCTAGCCATCCATATGTGATCTTGGAAAGTGATAGATATCCAAGATTGTTTCCAAATTCCATTGTGCTCCTCTGATTTTTTTTATGATCATAATTATACTGCTTTGGTACCTAAGCATAATTATTCCTTTTTAATTCCATGTACCATATTCCTTTGTGCTACTCTGATTCCAACCATTACCATAGTAGGTATTCCTCCATGCATAATCATAGTCATTTCCCCATTCATTTCATGTGCCATAGTATTTTTTCTTTGGATTCCATGCATATCCATACTGATTGGAAATTTTTATTTCTTGTATAGACAAAATGATTGTTGTTATGACACTTCCTCACTTGGTTCCATGATTGTTTCCTCTCATGATGATGTGGGTGTCTATATACCTCAACTTTCTCCAATATTTTGACCTTATCCACCTTTACTTATACTTCTTCTACCTTTTCCTTCTTTGTATCTTTAGTATATGAAAAAAGTGTTCATTTCTAGTTGTAGTGTGTTTTTATCTATGTCATCTGAATCTTCATCATCTATTTCAATCTCATTCTCATGATCTACCTGGATTGTTATTGGTGCCTTTTTCACTATGATATCTTATAAAGTGATCTTCTTTTTCCTATACCAAAACTTTATTAATTTTTTTTTAACATTAATATTCATTGTTACCAAAGTCTCTAACCATGGATATCCAAGAACTATATCCACATCATCCATATCCAAAGCATAAAAATCTAAATGCAAAACATATTTTCCATAATGAGCTTCAAATCTTCAAACATTGAAATATTATTACCATCTACTTGAACCTCCTTGATATTATTTGCTTGAACATGTAGATGTTTGGTGACATTCATGTTAATGAGGTTATACTTGCCGGTAGGGTTTATGGACACAACCACCTTCTTCTTTTGAATGTATCCATGAAATTGAAAAATTGACTCAAATTTTTTTGGAGCCAAATTATTTGAACCCTGCTCTTCTTCTTCTTCTTCTTCTTCTTCTTCTTCTTCTTCTTCTTCTTCTTCTTCTTCTTCTTCTTCTTCTTCTTCTTCTTCTTCTTTATCATCATTATTTTCTTCCTCTTCTACATCCTCTTTTTCTTTTATATCCCATTGATCTAGGAAGATTTGTTCCATTGCTTCCCATGAATAATACTTATGTGCAAAGCTTAATTGATTAAACCACAAATTTTTTGTAGGCCCAGACAAAGAAATAGATAATTATATTTTACATAAATTTTTTTTAGTATTATTCTCCTTAAAAATGAGCCACCATTCTCTAGCATCAACATCATCTTCCCCTAAAATTTTTTGCAACTTCATGATCCACAAAAAAAATTAGGGTTCATGAAACCCTAAAATGTTAATAACTCATACAAAACTAATCTGAAAAGTCCCAAATTTTTAATTTAGCATCCTATTATTATATTAGAATCTTAATAAAAAAATTTTGAAAAAATGTGACAAATTTTGACCTGCAGATTGAATATATGAAAACCATAAATTCACAACAAATCACAAAATACAACTCCAAAAATTATGAAATTTTTATTTTAATTATTTTATATCTTATTAAATATTCAATAAAAATTTACAATAAAAATTCCCTATATTGCAGAAGATATAGTGAAATTAGTATAAACCCTAAAATAGCAATAACTCCCTCAAAACTAATCACAAAATCTCAATTTTTTAACTGTGACTTATTTAATATATTATCCATATCCAGTAAAAACATTATGGAAAAATTAACAACCAATAAAAATATATTGATGACTAAAAAAATAGGGTTTCACTCCACACAAATTACCCAAATTGAAGCTCTGATACCATTTGGTATGATCTTGATATGATTCAAATATTCAATATATGCATAAATACCCTTAAGGTAGGGGAACACCATATAATACTCCTTTAGGAAGGAATAACTCCACAATGTCTCTTCGAGGGGACAACCTCCAATATCCTCTTACTATAGAAGACTTAATGCTTGATTAATATCTTTACCATGATAATCATATCCTTTATATAGACATCTATCTAACCAATGGATGGGTAACCTCCTAATCCAAATGTATTCTGACTATTATCTAATGTACTAATTACACAAGTTACTCCATTATCCTAATATATTGTACCCATATAACTGACTAAGGGGATGTGTTCCACATGTTAGCATCTCCATCAACCCATATACATTAATATATCATATCCCTAGGTACATAACACAGGATGGGATCCCACTCATCATAGCCCATAAGAAGGTTTTTAGATATAGGTTCATAATGATTAAGGAGGTCCTTAGAAGGAGGAGCTAAAGTGCATTGGAAATTATTTTGATATGAAGAGGAAGTCTTAGAACAAGGTTGTAAATCATGTTGTGATGATGAAGTGGTTGATTTGAGTTGATTTTTAGAATTGGTAGAATAATTGTTAGTAAAAATTTGAGTATCATTAGTGTTAAAAGATGATGGAAGAGTGGTAGAAATATAAAAGGAATGTTTATCCAAGGGAGAATCAGAAATTGGATCATCAAAAATAATAAGGTCATCTTGCCTCAACTCATTTAGATGAGTTGGAGAAGAATCTTGGATAATATGATATGTTCTAGATTAAGGAAGAGTGTAGATATGTCAGGAATTGATAAATGTAACTACCCTTTGCATATTAGTCATGTTAACCACATTCTCTTCGAAAGTGGGTTCAACAAGACTTTATACATTACTGGTGGAATGGGTGGCTTTATTTTTATTGTCTTGAAAAGGTTGATGATTAGGAAGAGGGTATTTATAGATAGCCAAGTGAGCATTAGCTTGGCTCAAGGCTTGAGTTTTATAATGTGATTTATAATATTTAAAATCAATTTCATAATTTTTTTGACACTTTTCAATGATAGAATCATGATCAAAATTTGGATTAAGAATAAATTCCATAGCTAAATTATGATGTTGTCTATAGGCCTCATGAAAATAACCCCAACTAGTGTGAAACCAACACAACTTATTAGGATCACACCAGGATTTCATAGGATGGGTAGGGTCAAGATATCTTGGAAGAGGCCTAGGTAGATGCTTAAGAAATTTAGCTGAAGATAGATATTTATAAACATCAATGTTGTTTAGTGAAAATAAGTGAGGATTGGTATATTTTTGAGAAGGGGGAGTTAGTTCAGATGAAGGGGTAGAAATGACATCTTGAAAATTGTGAATGGTGTTAGAATAATTTGTAAGACCATCATTGGTAACATTACAATTTTCGTTCTTAAGAGATGAGGACCCACAAAAGGTTGGGGTGGCTTGAATTGATGCATAAAGAAATATTGTCATTTATCTTGATCAATAACCTCCTTTAATGTATATGGAGAGAGAGTATCAACCTGATATTGAAGTTTAGGAAAAAGGGCATTGGTAAAGAGATGGAAAATATTATCATTAGCCATGTTATGCTCACATTTATTTGACAAAATTTTCCAACTTTAGAAAAAAGCTTGAGTAGTTTTGTTTTCAAGTTGTTTGCAATTTATGAAGTGGGCCAAAGTATTTTTAGGAATGTCACTAGTTTGGAATTCTTGGACTAAAGCATTCACTAAATCCTCTAAACTAGTAATGGAATGAGTTCTAAGTTTGTTGTGCCAAACCAAGGCATCACCTATGAGAGTTTTGGTTAAGATTTTGGTAGCAGTAAAGGTGTTCAATTTGACCCAATCCTTATAAAGATTTCCAAATATTTTAAGATGAAGGGTGGTATTAGTTGATCCATTATACGAAATTGTAGGTGTGATACCTCCCATATCAATGTTAGGAATTTGAGTTCTGAGAGGTTCATTTTATATATGCTTAATGGTTTTATTGACTAAATGAGGTTGAATAATGAGATTGCATTGATAATATTAAAGAGGAGGAGGGGGAACATTATTCTTATGCGAGTCCCAAGCCATTGGTTGAGGATGAGATTGAAGATGAAGAAGGTGATTTTTCATTCTCATCATTTGATTTGTGTTATGAGCTTAAAATGTATTCATTTGATTGAGTGTTTGTAATAATAGCTGATGTGTTTAATTACAATTATTAGAAGCATTAGAGTTGGTATTTGTGGCTTGGCTACCACTATTGGTGTTAATAGGAACTTGAGAGGAATTATGATAATGTGAGGAACTAGTGGAAAAATTTGATTATGTAGCAAAATCTAGACTACTAAATGGTTGAGAAGATGAATCAATATCAACATGATTACCTTGGGTAGAAAATGATGCACTAGTAGAAGGATTAAGGATAGTGGATATACTAGGCATGGAGGTGGACGAAGTTTGAGAAGAAGAGGTCATGGTATGGGAAGGGGTCATAATCAAAGGAAAAGGCTAAGAATCAAAGAAAGTAGTAGCCCTAAATCTAGTTGAGAATGTAGGAGTAGGTGAGTGAGGATCTTCAACTTGACCATTAATCATAAGATTGTAAATGGTGGAAGGATACTTTCCTTGATGTTGAGGAAATTTGGAGATAAATAAGAGTATTTTAGGGGTATACTCTAATTTAGGTTGGTTTTCTAATGAGAAGAGAGTATTACATTATAAAGAGGTATTAGGAGGGGTCTTATATTTCATTGTGTGAGTGGTAATATGAACACTACTAACATCCAAGAAAGGAACCCAACTTTGTCTATGGGAGACCCTATGAGGGTTGGTAAAATTCATCATGTCTATTGACTACAAATTAGTATTATCATCAAGCAAAAAATAAAGGAAAACAAAGAGAGGAGAAAGGAAGGAAACAAGAAATGACAAAAATAATATAGGGTTGACTAGGTCAACCTAGCATAAAAATATGGTCTAAAAATAGTATAAGGTCAATTGGGTTGATCCATTAAAATGAATATATATTATAAAAATAGGAAACAAGGTCTACAAACTATATAAGGTTGACTGGGTCGATCCAGTACAATGAATGGAGGCTATAAAAAGGTAAAGGGTTGACTGTGTTGACTCAATACAATAGAGAGGGAAAATTAAGAAACCTATAAAAGATTTGTGAACTAAAACAAGATAAATTTTTCAAGTAATTTAAAAATAAATGATAAAAATGAAACAAACAGTCAATTGGATTAATTCTAGCCAATCCAATTGAAGTACACAACACAACCAATACTAGCTAATGCAAGTTTCTATAGTACAAAATAAAATTGAGAAAAGAGAAAGAAATCAAATTTAAAAGTAAATAGATAACTAATTGGTTATCTTGAATGTTTATTATATTACTAATATTTGATTTTAAATGTGATGGGAAGTTTCCTATAATCAAGGAACTAGAATGGAAATCTAAGGATGGTTTCAGGTAGTTTGGGCTAAAAGGGATTGTAGTGTAAATGATATAAGATTTGTATTGGGCCCTACCCCCTCACTTTACACACCAAAATTATAAAGCTATTAGGTGATTATCCAAAATATACCATTAGCCATGCTTTATACTTGACTAGAGTATCAAGTCATCTTCCCCCTTGTTAGTGAAATCAAAGTAGGTTAGCTTTAGGTATGAAAAAATTTAAAATTCTTGTTTAAATTTTGTGATTTGTCCATGTGTGTATAAAATAGAAAAAATAAAACTAAATGATTAATTGAAAACCACCTAATTAAACTATGTGATGTATTCTAAGCATGAAAATAATAAGAAAAGAAAATGTGAGCTAATTAGTAATATATAAGGTTAATTCCAACTTTGAAATAAAGTAAAATGTTGATATACCCAACAATGTATGCACAAAATACAAATAGGGTCAACAGGGTTGATCTTATACTACAAAATTAAGGTCTAAAAATGGACAAGGTCAACAGAGTCAACCCAGTTACTTAGACAACACATATAACACAAAACTAGGTCAGTAGGCTTGATCCATTTGATTATGCAAGGGTAGTTTTAAAGACTAAAATGAAAGATTGTAAAAAAAGAGATAAAAAAGTAGAAAGTAACCTTGGTGGTTTATAGATGTAGAGAATGAAGATTGTTATTCAAGAACCTTGGTATATGCTTTAAATTCTGCTAACTAGGTCGATTGGGTCAATCAAGCTTTACAAAAACTTTATACTAAGTGCTTGAACATGTATAGGCTTGAGTAGGTCAACCTAGTAGTCTAGATTGGATGTCTGAAAAGATAAAAACTTGTAATGGGTTGATAGGGGTGATCTAATAGCCTGTACCTAAAATCTTATGCAAAAAGTTAGATACTAGGTTGACAAAGTCAATTCAGTATGGTAAATATATGATAAAAATAATGATGAAAGAATGAAATAAGGTGAAAAAATCATATAAGGGTTAGTTCATGTCAGGTTCACCAAAATGTATGCAATCAAAAATTCATCATGTCTATAAATCAATCTTGGCTTGAACAAGATAGATCATACCTACACTTCTGATTGGGAATATATATTTTTAAGTGGGGGAATGACCAATATGGGATCCATTAGACCTGATTAGGGGATCACTTGTCATAATATACCATTATAAGAATGGTTTCAAAGCCTATAGTCTAACACAATCATGCAATAACCCTAAAAGAGTGCTAAGTTTAATGTTTAATTTATACATAATAAATAATAAAGTAAATCTAATCTAGTGTACACTAAAGCTTGTGGCACAAAGTGGCGGTTATAAAAAAACAAACTAAACAAAACATTTATAGAAGACATATACTCATGTCAATGTATACATAGTCCTAATGCATGGGAGAGAAGCACAAGTACATTATTTATCTATTCTTATAAAAGAGAATTAAAGTTAGGAATACTTACCTTTGAAGATGAACCCATTGAGCTTCAATCTCTCCCTTGGCCAAGGTGCTTTCAAAGAGAATATTATGGTATGAAAGGATAATAAAGACAAATGAAATCTAGGCTACACAACCTATCTATAGATCTAAAACACTTCTCCAAAAGACAAGATCTATATCTCCAAAGAAATTATGGAACCATAAACTTTATTCCTCAATTAGAATGGTCAATAAATATATATTCATTCACACTTGTTCTTCTTCACTTCTCTTCTTAAAAATTGTTAGAATAACTTGTATATATGGGTGGATCTTGACCTAAATCCTTTCAAATATGTTGGCTGTATAGGGTCGACCTAGTTGACCTTGTATGTTTTCAAGAGATAAATCACTAGGTCCTGAGCTAGGTCATTCAAAGGTCTAACAAAATGCAAGGTGACAAATACAGCTAAACAATACATGATTGACCTAGTCAACCCTATATAATAATCAAAGGCTAAAAATTGTATAGGGTTGACTTGATCAACCTTGTATAGTCAATTAGTGAAAGGGGATAAAGGTAAGAACAAGGAGGATAAAACATGATAACTTACTAGAATGGGTACAATAGAGAAGAATAATCTTAGGGAAAATGGTTTTAGGAGATGAGTGTGTAGATGGAAAGTAGAAAAAGGACAAGAATATTATGAAGCCTTAATTTTCTTCCCACCCCTTTCTCAATGCACCCCTTAAGTCATGCACTTAGAAATATTGAGACTCGATGGGTTCCTACAAGCTACAAAGTGTTAGTAATCGATAAAAGTTTGAAAATATTATGTGGATACAACTGAGATTTACAAGGTTAGGCATATAAGGTTCTAGATGGAACCTAGATATAGGTTTAGACCTAATAGTGACCTTAGTCCCATATTTAGTCTTGAAAACCATGTATGACCAGTCAAAGGACAAATAGTTACCAATCTTTACAGTAAAGTCCCTAGATAAGCATAGGTAAAAATATGGGGGTAGGTCTATAACTATTACATCGAGAGATGACATAATTTGGGAAAGATCCTAATGTGATCTTAAGTTCTTTCACTATGCATAACATGTTAGTGGGGATACCATTCAATTAGAGAACACCTTTTTTAGTAGGTACATATTTAAGCCCAAACTTATCTACTATGGATTTAAGCACAAGTAAGGTTTAAGAACCTAAATCTATCATATAATTATGCTATAAATAGTCTCCTATGATGAATAATAAATATAATGGATGGGGTTTGACATCTTAGAGGGGATGAATAACATTATGGACTTGAATTTGATTAGGAACCTAACTAGGACCATGCTAACTACTATTTGTAAAAATAATGTTCACTTTTTTAGCTATCTCTTTCATATGAGAAGGCTTAGAGAGTTCTTGTTGAAGAATCTCTCTCTATCTCAGAATGGATATAGTATCATACATATACATATTGGCATTATCCTTTTTCATATGATCCATAATATTGAAAGGAAATCTAGTACCTTTGGATTTCAACTTAGAAGTAAAACCATCACTTAAAACTTGAGTGACACGAGGAACAAAAGGAGACTTCTACTTCTATCTCTAATGTTGGGGTACTTATTGATTTGTAGGAGATTTATAATCTCTATTTGAAATGGTAGGCTACTAACTAGTTTGTGGAGATGTTTAATAAGCCCTATTATACTCCAAATTATCATCTAACATCCTCTTTATATAACTAGTATAGGTTGCAACTGATGTTAAGCATGGAATATACTGAGAGGGGGGGTGAATCAGTATATTATATATCTTATAAATATTTCCTTTAACCAAATTCCACTTAATCAATCATTCAAGATATGTAATAAAAATCAAACAATAAACATCACACAAGACAGAGAGAGATAACAGATATAACGTGGAAACCCAATGTGGGAGAAGCCACAGAGAATCAATCTCAAATATATTCATGAGAACAACCCCACAAGAGCACCATACCCCTTTTCCAAGTACAAACCTCAGCTACAATTCATGAGCACCAACCCATAAGAGCTTCAAACCCCTTTGCCGAGCACCAACCCAGTACCTATTTGTGAGCACCAACCCACAGGACCACCAACCCCTTTGCCGAGCACCAACCTAGCAACAATTCGTGAGCACCAACCCACAAGAGCACCAACCCCTTTGTGTATACCACACACCTATCTCTCAATGTTGCTATCTCAACAAATGATAGACCAATACAACATCTCCTTCCTCTCTCTCACCTTTGCTCTTCTAAGCTAGATATAACAAATACAAATCATCTCTCACAATTGCTCTTCTAAGCTAGATATTACAATGTCAAATCAACCTCTCACCATTGCTCTTCTAAGCTAGATATTACAATATCAAATCAACCTCTCACTCACACATTAAAAATGGCTACTTAATCCTTTATTTATAGCTTCCTAAATGACCTTTGGCCTTCCCCCTTTGTGACCCTTCAATCCTCATGGAAAATGGCACCAATCTTGGATGACCCTTCATAGCCAATCATTTGAAAAGTCATGTGGTGACCCTTCATGACCAAAAACATCTTTCCCACTTTTGTCCTTATCTTTGGTGACTTTTTGTATTCCTCAAAGTGTCCCTTCATGAAAAATTTGCCCTTTACTCTTTTGTCTTCACTTGGTGACTCTTGGTATTCCCCAAGATGACTCTTCATGGGAAAATGTGTCCCATCCTTCTTTTGTCTTTATCCCATGACTCTTAGACTTCTCCATGGGCCCTTATTTTGTCTCATATGTAACCAAAAATATATTCATTAATATTAAATAAATATTAACTCATATTAGCCAAGATAAACAACATTAAATGCAATGGGGCCTTTATCACCAATAATACTAAACCTTTGACATCAATGACAATATTTCTAACAATCTCCCCCTTTGTCATTGATGGCAACCTCAATCCTAAAATTTCAACATCCTATCACCTACACATCCTATCATCTAAAAACATACAGTAACTCCCCCTTATTGTAGCAACCTATATCTATTCCCTGTACCTTTTTTTTTGCACCTATACTTGTACATGTTATTCTCCCCCTTTGACATCAATGGCAAAGGGCCTACCTAGAGCTAACACTCAGCTCCCCATCACTTGATGTTGAACATCAATGGTAGGAAGTTATAGAAATTACTCCCAACTCCTCTCACTGATCTGTGAATGTATCCTTTGATCGTGCCTTTGAGAAGATATCTGACAATACATACACATTATTCCCTATCCTTTGAGCATCTACAATCAACTCATTTGAATCTTTTCTTCTAATCTCACAACCTTCAGCATGAAACCTTAATGTTTATCATTGATCACAAATTTGACTAACACTCAACAGATTATGCTTAAGACCTTTTACATACAAAACATTTTTAGTCTTGTTTCTACCATAATCCAAACTCAAAGTACCTTTTTCGGCTATCCTGGTAGTGGTTTTATCTCTGAACCTCACTGTACCACCATTTATCTTCTTTAGAGAAATGAACTTACTTTTATCTCCTGTCATATGCCTCAAACATCCACTATCAATTAACCATGGCTGATCTTTACCTCCCACATGTAGAGTTGTCTGCACCATCATATAATCTTCATGTTGTTTCTTCTGCCATGTACATGTCTAAAACTTCTTCTTGATGAATGGATCTTTGACACTCTGATTCTTCTTCTTAATGAATGGAGCTTTGAACCTTTGTTCCTTCTTGACTGATTCAAACATGCTTCTACAATATCGAGCTATGTGTCTGTAGTTGTTACACTTGTAGCATACTATGGTCTCTTTATCAAAGCTTGATAGAGGAGCAAAAGAGTTGTGGCTTCTGCTTGACTCTACTTGACTTTCCTTCTTATTTCTAAAATTATTAGCTCTTATTCTACATTCTAATTTCTTGTGACCATATCCATTACAATAAAAACAATAGCCATAAAAATAAGACATGTCTATATATCTCTGACCTGATTGTCTTTTGTAATTTTGTTCCTTCCAGCCTTCTCTATTTGGAATGTCCTCTATGTTCTTCACTTCTCCCCTTTTTGTTTCTTCTTGTGTAAGAGCTTTATCATAGCTCTTTTTCTTTTCAAATCTTATCCCTATTTTATCTGAATATGCTTTTTGACTTTCCAATATCTTATTCAGCATGTTAGTGCCATCTTAAAATTTTGAATCACTGGCTGCTTTCTTGATATCTTCTTTTAAAGAGGCAATTTCAATAACATACCTTTCACAATATTTTCTTGCTATTTCCAACTGTGTTTTGAAATCTTATTCATTCTTCTTAGCTTCTTCAAAGTGTGCTTGTAGATCTTCAATTATTTCCTTTGACTCTTGTTCATTTTTCTCGATTTGGTGCTTTAACCTTTGATTCTTCTTCTGAACAGCTTCTAACTCTTCTAGGGCACAATTGAGTTCTCCTTCCATATCTACTTCAGCATCCTCCTCTTCTTCTTCTTTATCATCATCATGTATGGCTATGAATAGAATCTCTTCTTCTTCTAAATTGTGGACTCCACTATCTTCACCTGAGCTAGGATCTTTAGAATACAGGCTCTTCTTCTCGAATCCCTTCTTTGATTTTCCTTTGAAATTCTTCTTGTATGTAAGCTTTTCTTCTTCATCATCATTAACCTTATCTGGGCATCTAGCTAAAAAAATTCCAATATTTCCATAATTAAAACATTTAAAAGGTAATTTTCCTTGATATTTACTTATTCCTCTTTTTGGCCTACGAATGAAAAGTGCCTCATTGTCATCCTCACTAGCACTTGATTCTTGAATATTAGCTTTCTCCTTCTTTTATGTCTTGAAAGCCACTTATCTCTTTGAGGGTTTATCTTGTTCTATTTGCATCTCATATGTTGTGAGAATACCATGAAGCTCATCCATCTTTAGCTTGGCTAAATTCTTCATCTCCTCAATTGCCAAAACCTTTGCATCATATCTCACTGGTAGAGATCTCAAAACCTTTTGCACCACCGTTGACTCATCCAATGTTTCTCCAAGACCTTGAATCTGATTTATGACTTGATCAACTCACAAAAGATAACTTGCTATATCTTCTTCTTCTTCTTCCATCTTCAAACTTTCAAACTGCCTTCTAAAAGTTTGCAACTTAGCTTGCTGAACCTTTCCATCACCTTTGTAAATATTCTCAAGTTTTACCCAAGTTTCATGAGTAGATTTACATTGCATAACTTTAACAAATTTAGATTCACATAACCCACATAAAATAGCATTTAAAGCTTTAGCATTACATTCACTTGCCTTCTTTTCTACTAGAGTAATTGTAGATGTTTGTGGCTCTTCATATTCCTCCACCACTAATTTCCATATGTCAAATCCAAGGGCCATAAAATAAACCTTCATTCTCATACTCCAAAAAGCATAATTAATCTCATCAAACAAAGGTGCCTTATTTATAGAAAATCCTTCCTATGACCTAGCCATCGTTCCTTCCCGATCTACCTTCAAGATGTAAAAGTTTTCAAAAAAGAACTTGGTCTGATACCAATTATTAAGCATAGAATATACTGAGAGGGGGGGTAAATCAGCATATTATATATCTTATAAATCTTTCCTTTAACCAAATTCCACTTAATCAATCATTCATGATATGCAATAAAACTCAAACAATAAACATCACACAAGACAAAGAGAGACACCAGATATAATATGGAAACCCAATGTGGGAAAAACCACGAAGAATCAATCTCAAATATATTCATGAGAACAACCCCACAAGAGCACCATACCCCTTTGTCAAGTACAAACCATAGCTAAAATTCATGAGCACCAACCCACAGGAGCTTCAAACCCCTTTGCTGAGCACCAACCCACAAGAGCACCAACCCCTTTGCCGAGCACCAACCCAACAACAACTCATGAGCACCAACCCACAGGAGCACCAACCCCTTTGTGTATACCACACACCTATCTCTCAATGTTGCTATCTAAACAAATGATAGATCAATACAACATCTCCTTCCTCTCTCTCACCTTTGCTCTTCTAAGATAGATATAACAAATACAAATCATCTCTCATAATTGCTCTTCTAAGTTAGATATTACAATATCAAATCAACCTCTCACCATTTTTTTCTAAGCTATATATTACAATATCAAATCAACCTCTCACTCACATATTACAAATGGCAACTTAAGCCTTTATTTATAGCTTTCTAAATGACCTTTGGCCTTCCCCCTTTGTGACCCTTCAATCCTCATGGAAAATGGTGCCAATCTTGGATGACCCTTCATATCCAAGCATTTGAAAAGTCATGTGGTGACCCTTCATGACCAAAAATGTCTTTCCTATTTTTGTCCTTATCTTTGGTGACATTTTTTATTCCTCAAAGTTTCCCTTCATGAGAAATTCACCCTTTACTATTTTTTCTTCACTTGGAAACTCTTGGTATTCCCCAAGATGACTCTTCATGGGAAAATGTGTCCCATCCTTCTTTTGTCTTTATCCCGTGACTCTTCGACTTCTCCATGGGCCCTTATTTTGTCTCATATGTAACAAAAAATATATTCATTAATATTAAATAAATATTAACTCATATTAGCCAAGATAAACAACATTAAATGTAATGGGGCCTTTATCACCAATAATACTAAACCTTTGACATCAATGACAATATTTCTAACAACTGATTCATCTAGAATTTATGAAGTCTACCCCAAGTTTACTACTACATGTTCAAACATATTCTACCCTTCATAAAATTTTATGCACATGGTGCTAGCTAGTGCATTAACCATGATTCCTTGCTATTGAATTTGAGCTTCTAATGATGTCATGGTAGGCATATTACCTTGATTCATTGGAGGGCCTTGCGATGGAGGCATGGTGGCATGGCCTAGGAATAAAAGAGCATACTACCAATTAGGGTCCTGATACATCTCTCCACTTGTAACCATTACCATCTCATTATACTATTCCCCTGATTGTCATTTACCCTCTTGTGCAAAATTATTTTATACAGAGACCAAGGCTTTTGAGCTACTTACATCTATAGGGTTGTAGCTATTAGAAGATATACCTTGAGTAAGTTGGCCTTGGGCTTGTTGGTTTGATGGATAAGAGGGTTTATATAAAATTGAATAGGGTATTGGGTTTAGAATGGATCTTGGTATGAGTAAGGTGTATATGAAGTCTATTTCTATCTCTTTAGAGCCACTAGCTATTATTTTGTTCCTTTAGCAAGATCTTAATCTTTGTAAATTTATCCACTTAGCCATCATTAGGTTGGGCTTAGCTATTTGAAGTGGGAAGTGGAGAAATTGTAAGTGGGGTTGGATAAAATTTAGGAAAAATTGGTATAAGATTTATTTGCATGAGTTTACCTACTTCTATCAAATAGTTTTATGCACTTATAGCTATCTCCTATGCCCTAGGCAGAGTTGTCCCACCCATGGAGTCGATCATGACTACAATTTCTAAATTCAATGCTCTAAAATAGTAAAGGAAAGCATAATTAGGTGTGGGATTAATTATGATAGGGATCCTATCCCAAGTCTTTTGGAATCTATAGTTGAAATAAACCATATATTATTAGGGTGCCCTTTTAATTGAGGTATATTATTCCACAAGTAATACATGGTTACTTCTATATTCAAAATGTTTACATAGGTACTCACCAAACTCATCCCAAGTATTTACTGAGGTAGGAGTCAAACCTATATACCATTTTAGGGATTTTCCTTTCAAGGATGTGGCTAGTAGTCTCATGGCTACATTCTCTTGTGTAATGTGATGTATTACACAAAGGTTTGCAATGTCAACAATGTGATCTATAAGAGTGGTGGAGTTTTCTCCTATAAATTATGGTAGACTCTTAAAAGAGGTAGTAAGTATGTCATCATATTTTTGAAGGTTAATATTTATCCCCCCATTAAAGGGTATAAAATCTTGATTCCTTAGTAACATTGTGAATGGAATGGGAAAAAGGCCTCGCATAGAATAGAACCTTCTAAATGGTGATGTATACTATGATCTTGTTCTTCTTGGAATGTAGGTAAGGGGATAAATTTTGTGGATCAGAGATGTTTAGAGTCAATAAGTTATCTTGCTAAGTGTCTGTTACACTTTTTGGCCAAATATAACACCAATTATTTAGTTTCTTCTTCAAATAGTCCCACTAGGTATGCCAAAACTGTTATGGGCATAGATTTCACCCTAGATGAAAGTAGAAATTTTCAAGTCCTACTCTAAAATATATTCCAACATGGGAGTGGCCCTAGGTTGTGGGTTACCTAAACTTAGGTCAGACCTCTAGGATTTTTAATGAGACTAGCTCTTCAGATATACCAATATAGTCCCTTTAACTAAACCTATGCTATTAGGATGAAAAGGGAGATACATACATGAATGGAAATATATAATAAATGTGGTGATGAACCAAATTTTCAATAATCCACTTTCATCTTAGACACTTCTATGAATACTAATGAATTCAATCAAGACAAGAACTAGTCAGATTTTATGACAAGGTTGGAATCATGAGTATTTTATATGAAGGCTGAAAAAATACCTACAAATTGAAGGATAGAAAGAGATAGATCTATATAAGACAACATGTACTTATGACACTTCAAGAGGAATGTCACTAGATAACACTTCACACAACCTACAAGAAACCAAAATAATTGAAGAAAGGTATATGAAAAACATATAGATGATGAATATGAACATACACTATGCACATCAAACTTCAATAAATCACACTTCACATACAACTAGAATCTAAAAATTGTCTTATATTTCTTCAAGAGAGTGTTACAAAGTGATTTTGATAGTGCTTTGACATCTCTAACTGAGGGATACAAATTAAGAGTTCAAAGCCAGTATATATAGGAAGAGAAAATGTGGGAGAGAGAAATTGGCATTATAAAGAGGGAATTAATGAGCCCAATCTCATTCAGAACAACCATCACCACAATCCTCCTCGAGCTTACTCCTAAATTAATGTCACTCTATCCTTTTTTGGTGTGATGGAAGATATGAAAGTCAAGACAAGTTATAAGGAATAATGTTAGCTACCACATGAACCTTCTTGATAATTTTTATATCAAAGTCCTTTATTACAAGGGAAAAATATTCATATTTAGGACCATGCCTATGTCTACTTTTACCAGTTTTTTGACAAGAGTATGAATATGCTTAAGGATGGGATGCTCCTCCATTAATTGCATATATATTCCCCACTTTGAAATATTCAAGCATAAGTCCATTGTAGCTTTACTATAGATTAAAAACCAATCTTATTTATTGGTTTTACTATAGCTATTATATTAATGAAGATCCATGGATTGTACAATGTCTAACTATTTTAGGTCTTAATATACCTATTTTATCTATTTTATTTTCTAATGGTGGTTTTAAATCCTACTAATTCATTTTGACTCAACTCAGACCCTTATTTGAGCTTAGTTTCTTTGCATTTTCCTTAGTAAAAAAAATACCCCTTTGACCTCCATCAAAAGTCCTAGGCTTGCCATATTTACTCATTAGCTATTAAAAACCAACTAAAATCATTGACCTATTGACTCTCTCTCTCTCATACCATTTGATCTTTAATTGTCTAGATGACTATTGGTCGTCAATCCTCTACTAATTCAATGTGATCATGAGAATTATCAATCATAACCTTGTACTAAGGATCCAATAACTCTTCGACATAATCACGTACCTATATTTGACATCTACATGAATGTATTTGACATCCATGAAATTATCGTTATGATATTTGAGATCTCATAGTTATTTACCTTGAATTATATTTGATGTCTATGCCCCTATCAATTGACATCCATGGGAATGTTAATGACATCTATGTGACCATCAATCTTTGGAACCCAATGGATGACTATTGAGCTTGAACTTTGACATTTGCACAATGTAACTCTGCTAAAATAATTTCCCAAAGCCAATTTAGCTAATGTAATTATATCTTCAGGGGAATTGTTGTGGAATAATTTCCCTAAGAGAAGTCTATATTTGTCTTCAATAATTTTGGATACAAGATTTTGTATTAGGAAATTTGTTGTGGATAAAATGTCAAAAAGTATTTGAACTTCAGGATTTTTGTTTTAGACAAAATGTCCAAAATAATTCCTAAAACTTAGTCAAATAACCCAAAATAATTTTCCTAAAGGAAGTATTAGCACTTACCCTAAAATATTAACACTTATTCAAATGAAAAGGTATATAAGAATTTAACCTATCCTACTGAAATCCCAAGACAATATGCCAAGTAACGACTTATCCAAATAAAAGGTTATGGAATTAGATTTTAGTCTGTAGGCTCTTCTAATTTTTTTCTTGAACCATTGTTGGACCTTTAAAAGCTAAAATTAAATATGAAAAATTGAAGCTTGTGCAAACTTATTCCATGACCTTGAACTTCTTTGGTCACGATGAAGCTTGCTTCTTCAAAATTGGACCAAATGCACTTTAAGTAAACTTTAAAGTGTTTCAAAATCTCTTTAGGCTATGGGTGATCCTTGAACCACTCACTCCATCTAGAATTTTGTGCACCTACTCAAAACATTTCCAAGCAAAGATCTCTATGTGGGATAAAAGTGGCCAACATTCACATTTTGTGATGGCAAGGGTGATCCTGAACATTGTATTCAATATTTTAATGTGGCATTCCCTAATTACACCTCCAATGATAAAATTTTGACCAAATTATTTCTATGGAGATTAAAAGAATTTATTTTAATTTGATTCTATTATTTACCAACACAATAAGTAAATACATTCAAACCTATTTCAGATGAATTTTTAGCATATTTATCTATAAATATCACCAAAAAGTTTTCCTATGCTCAAATTACAAAAATAAAACAAGGAACCAATGAACTTGTAAATGAATGTCTTAAGGTACAAGATAATGTTAGATTAAATGACTAATCTAATGGTGGATAAAGAGTTGCAAGATATATTCAATAAAAATTTTCTTCTCCTATAATATGAGTTTATTGGTTTCAAAAAAATCAAGGATTTTAATGACTTATACCATATTGTTTGTGATTGTAAATGAAACTTATCTCATTGAAAAAACTAAAGTATGTAGCAAACAAATCAACTAAATCTACATATAATACAAAGTTTACTATTAAACCATGATACAAGGTAAAGCTTCCCAAACCCAAAAATGAAACAACTATCATGGTTAATGTGGTGTCACAATAACCTAATTGGTTTGTCTTATCTAATACACCAAGGAGACAATTTACACACTTACTTGAGTCTCCCACTTCATTACTCATGTAGCTTGTAGAGTTTCATCCCATATCTCTCCCTCATCCTATAGATGTTGATATGAGTATACCTCTACCCAAAGATAATGATGCAAATGTTGATTTTAACTATCACTAATGCCTTGGGCATTATATGAATATATGTTTTACCTTAAATCATAAGATCCAAGAATTCATTCATGACCAAAAGATTATATTTGATGATCCTCCAAAGGAAATAGGTTCATAACCTAGTGATCACCAAAACAATAAATTATTTAACAATATTTTGAAAGACCATTTTAAGAAAGATATAGAGGTACACATGGAATATAATGCACAACCTCCTCCATCATAATATGACACCCATTGGATAGGATTATTTTTTCTTATACATAGAATAAACATCCTATGGTTCATATATCCTTTATTATTTTTTATGAAAACAAGATTAGGGATGATGATTCAGATCATCATTCCTTATCCATTTGAGCACACCTTGATCACTAGCCTATACATAGTGTTATGATTGATAATGATGAAAACATGAATGTTTTTACCATGACGTTACTCACGCATTTATGTTACAAAAATAATGAATTGTATCCTTTAACTAGATCAATTAGAAAATTCAATGGGAAATCACAATCGATTCTTTGTGATATTGACTTAACTTTACAAGTGGGTCCCACACATGTAGTTACTACATTCTTAGTTATACCTTACATTATTTTCTTTGATATTTTATTGGGCTAATATTAGATATATACACTTTAAGCAGTACCTTCTATAGTGCATGGGTGTGTTGAATATATCCATGCCAATCAAGTAATTATAGTTTTTAACATTCCATATGACCATCCACTTGAATAAGAAAAATTTATGCCCAGGTAGTTAGTTATCAAACCTACTAAAATTATTGTTCTTTAAAATGGTAAGCAAAAATAAATACCCTTTACTCAATGGATAGTACTTGAAAGAACATTACATCAAAGATCCATGGTGGGTTCCTTGGGATCCTCATCTACTACACACCATATTCAAATATTTAGAACACCTACACATGTTCATATTATTTTTATTTCATAAAAACCATAGCTAATTCAATGATAGCTTCCACAAACCCCTATTCCTATTTTTTATTCTTACCCATATAGTATTATTATACATACATAAAGCATTATAGATACTATAGTGCCAAATATTATAAATTCTCCTTAGCAATACCACCAGCTTATTTCAATGGGATATTAGTGGGGAGATACCTATTATCATCCATTAGCTAATATCATAGTGTGGTTCTTTCTATGAAAATATTTATAAAATACCAAAAAAAAACTCTTCAAAAAATCCATTTATTTTAGAATTTACATGTTATATTAACTCCTTTGCATATATGTTGTTGGTTCCACATTGGTAGATAAAAAATAATTTACACACACACACACACACACACACACACACACACACATGTATGCACTCATCATTTGAAATTATGATTGATGAATACAAATATACATGATCTATGCACTTTTGAATGTCAGGCCTTCCATCTGCTCATATCATGTGGAATTCAAGGACATATATTTACTTGATCATGAAACATCCAAGTTATATTATTCTATGACAACTTTACATGATCTTGTTTGAGATTATATACTTACACATGAATATATCTATGCCTATACCTTTTACAGTCTACTTGATATGTATGTAATTAAAGTTTTTTGTTAACAAATGTATTTAGGGACTAGTATGTCATGTTTATGTTGGTTGCTTATGTTACATGCTTCCCATTTATAAACTTCCTTGAGTTTTTTATCTTGTGATTTTTTTTACTTGTTCAAGAATTTAAATATGCTCCATTGATTCTAGACCTCATGCCTATGTTTGCCTATTATGACATTTACATATGTCATGGTTTGTTGTTTTTTGACATTTAAATATGTCATTCATTGCTTTGTGGATATTTGAATAGGTTTTTTCCCTTAAATTTTGTGTCATTTGAGGATGGCCCTTATTTGAGGTCCCCTTGGACCATTATCTTTTGATTTACTTTTGAGTGATCTTGTGTGTGTGATTGATTGATTTTTTATCTTGTATTATTACTATATAGATATTTCCATGATCTAGATCATACATCTTAGGATTTTATGTGATCATATTTTGTGTGCTTCAATTATATATCTATAAAGACATATTTATCCTTTATGTTACATGATACATTCATAGTTTACATGGTTATCTTATCCTTTAGAGGTAAGGTGACTGCCATTTTCTACTTTCCCTCACCTAAAAATGGTAGGCATATTATTGGGGGCATGTCATAGAGGCATGGATTACACATTATTAAAATGTTTATATTGAGGTGGGGCTATGATTTAGAAACATGTTCTCCACACTCATACCAATTATCAGTTTTAGATATACATTGGAGGCATGTTTTGAAAACATGTTTTCCACACTTGCACCAATTTTTTAGTTTCAGATTATAGTGGGGTATTTCTATGGAAACATGTTCTCCACACTTATATAGTATTCAATTTGGCCAAAATTATACAATTATATGATTTAGATACAAATTTATGGCATATTTATTTACATTGGTACACATATATAAGGTACACATGATATCAAAAAGAGCACCTAAATTTAAAAAAATCAAATCATCTTTTAGATTTCAAACACTTCTACAGGCTTTAGCTCATCAAGTTGCACTATTAACAACTATATTGAGACAATCTACTATATTATTTGGTTCACTCTTTGGTATGGTTAAGGTGATTAAATAAATCAATCTCACCAAGTATATAGGTTGACCTTGGTTACATCATCCAATATCACTATATTTATAGTGTGTGTTTACTTGGTTCACTCATGCTCACTAGGTTAAAACTATGATTGGGTTGCACGGTTGAGCTAGTATCAAATTTCAAATGAAAACTCATATTTTTCTCAAAGTTTCAGGGAATGTGTCCTCTAATATTTCTATATTTATAAACTTTCTAGATTTTATGTTTGTCCTAATCTCAACTCTAGTGGTTCATAATGATACATGTTTTTCAATCAAGTTACCAAAAGATAATGTAGTTGTATCGATACATAGGTGTACTCCTAAACCTTGATATTTTAATTTCAATCATTCCATGTTTTTGATTTTACATTATATGAATTTATTATATACTTTAGCATGATTTTGGTTGCAATTTTGTCTCCATCAAAGTACTCAATTTGGGATAATGTAAAAGCATGGTCTATTATATACACCTAAGTATGCATTTTTTCATTTAAACTAAAAATTGCATTGATATATTAAGGGGGTAAATGTACACACTATTTATGAATTATATAGTACCTCAATCTTGTACACTTATAAAATGCATATCTTATATGTACCTTAAGATTCTAGACCTTTTCATTTCTAAAAAATTCACATACATTGTCTCATTGTGCCAAATCCATCCTCTCTTAGTCTAACCAATGTTACCCTAATGACTCAGGCCTTCTATCATGCTCATATTAATATAAGCCTACTATCTTCTATCTTTTCAAATTTGGGAGATATGCATATTTTCCATTTTCTTGAATAATTGTGTCATATTCATATGGTTATGTTGATGATAGTGTCTTACCACAACACAAGTGTCTATTTCCCTAAAGTCATCCAATTTTCAAATCATATGTATCCCTATATTTGGCCTAAATTAGTTGATTTGAGATACTCTCTAAAAGTATTGGTATATATGAATGATCAATCCTCATTCATTCCACACATAACATAGATATAATAACTCACAAGGCAACTTACCAAAAACATTCAATACAACATTCAAGTGATAAAAGATTCCCTATTTTCTCTTAGTTCCATGTTAGTCATAGGGATGGTACATCTGTAAGTTTGAATAATTGAATGAGAATTACTTGGGCCATATTTTATAAGTTACAAGTTAGGTCATTTTTTAGTTCCTTATCATATATTTCGTCCTTATGTACACATAAGCCCACATGTCAGGGAGAACCACATGATTTTGAGGTCCTCTTTGTAGTATTGGATATGTAGTCATCACCCACTAACATATGTATCTTTAGGGTTAGTTTGACACTATGATAACACTAAACCATAATTCTAATAGTCACTATGAAGATGAAGAACTAGGGTTTTAGATTTTCAACAAGAGTGATAATCTATGAGCTAGATCTCAATACACCATAATGAAGATGACATAGAACCCATAACATTTTAGGTAGTCACATATAGAACCATCAATTATTCCATGATATAAACATGTGTATAAGTTAGATATAAGCATCAACACAACTATTTGAGGTTGATGCAAATCTTTGAGGTCACATAAGTTAACTTTATATTATCTAATGACTGATCTAGAATCTAGATCCAATTTATTTCAAGAATGTTCCATATCATATATGAATGCACATAGTAATCTAAAAAACTACCATTGTTTTTTTAATTATTTTAACATCAATCGTTCATTGTAATTACTATTTTTAGCATATTTTAGAATTTAAATCTATAATATTATTTATCTAATTTTGCAAATTAATTGGTCGTTATAGAGATAATTAATCACCCTTTTTCCCTAGGCTATCCCCTAGATCCCTTTATCTATATTTTAGGCTTACTAAATATATAATTGGGGTTAAATGGTTAAAGGGGTAGGGATAACCTATGGCACAAAGGTTATTAACTATCTCTATAATAGGACAAATAATTTCCAAACTTAGATAAACAATATTTTGAGATTAAATACTAAGATTTACTAAAATTAATAAGTAGAACCAATGATTAATATTACAATAAATGGAAAAATGATATTTAGTTTGATTAATTTATACATTTAAATCCAATATAGAAAATGATAGAAATAGATTAGATTTAGATTCTAGATCAGTCGTTAGGTTATGGAAATTTTACTTTTGTGACCTAAGACACTTGTGTCAAACCTAGATGGTTACATCACTACTTATAGCTAACCTAGACATAGGTGTCTAATATGGAATACCTACTAGATATAGATGCAACTAGCTAGGATATTATAGGTTTCATATCGCCTTCACTATGGTGTGATTAGATCTAGATTATGGGTTATCAATTTGTGTCAAATATCAAAAACCCTAATTCTTCATCTTCATATTATGGTAAAAATGCATTAGTTAGATCATAGTGTGGAGTTAACCCCAAAGATCCCTATGTTAGTGGGTACTACCTACATAACCACTAATCCTAAGAGGACATCAGTCTTGTTGGCATGAAAATTTGTAGAGGGATAATAAGGCATTTATTGTCAACAATCAGGGTATAAAGTCTCTCTCATATTAGTAGGTAGATATACCTTTATTGAAATCCAAAATGATGCAGTCAAATAAAATATTTACAACAAAATTTAGTTTCATTAGTGTAGTAATTTTAACATAAAAGTATGAAAAGGTTGGATAAATAAATAGGGATTGAGATATTTAAAAGAGAAATATGTTTTTTAAGGATGAAAAAGATAACATAACCAATTGTCCCAATTCATAAACCTATTGGGAACATCAATAAGTTTGGTATAATTTCTAATGGGAAACCTCTCTCATTCAATGGATAGGTAATGCATATATACATTTATAGAAATGCATGATATGCACCAAAACAACCATATAACCTGATAACTTAAAATAATGAACCCTCTATATTTTCTTGCTAAAAAGAAAATAATTTCTCTCTAACTCCACTGACATAATATAGATTAAAAAATAAATTTTATAATGAAATTTTTGTGGTTTTTGACTAGTTCATAATGATTGTGACAATATTTTAAAAATGAATATTCAAATACATACAAATAGTAGATACATACATTATCTGCATAAAAATATTAGAAGAAATTTTTAAAAAAATCTCCTTTGTATTAATCTTAAATGGATTAAAAATATAATTTCCACTTTCAAAATATCACACAGAAGTTCTAACTGTCAATACATTTATAAATGAACTATTAATACCAATTTATAACTTGAACTGGATGGTTATGGTGTGTAACCACCTTTTCTACATATTCGAGGGCTTGTAAAAATACATTGGTAAATTTGCACACTTGAAAACTTGTAAAAATGCATTGAGCAATTTGTACAACTTGTAAAATTTCTTTGGTGTTTCTTCAACTTGCAAAAGTATGTTAGCAAATTCTCATGACTTGAAAAGGTAAAATAGAAAATTTGCACAACTTAAAACTTGAGAAAAGATCTTAACAAAATTACATGTGATATAATGTGAAAATCAATAATACATTATACAACTTGAAAATATTGAATTGGAGACATTAAATAAGGATTTTTGACAAATTAATTTACTTATTATTCAATGAGAACAATGGGAATTTCTTCTTTCTATTGTTATAACTTCTTGTGCTCACACTGATACTTATCAAATATCTACAAGACATCCAAAATGTTTGCATATGTGAAATCCACCTCTACATCACAATGTAATTCCACCATTCTATTAGTTATGGCATGATGTTTCTTCACTACTACATTGAAATTATCAAAGATGATTTGGTATTTAACCAATCATTGAATTGACCTAGAATTGAAATTAGACTTAGGAGTTAGAATCTCCTTGATATTTTTATTAGACTGGTTAATGATAATATCTAGAGAGACCAATTTCCTATCATCATAATTTTTTGTATAATTCAATTTCTATAGACTTCTAACTATTTCAATAATAATATCTCCTCCCATGGAAATAGAATTGTAGAATTTCTTGGTACCTTCTCTAGTGATATGACTCTTGAACCTTTTAGCTTTAAGAAATTTAGTGAGATATATAACTTCATTTTTCTGAATGAATTTTACTTGAATAAGATCATTTGAATCAACATTAGAAAAATATTTTAACTCATGAAGTAACTTTTCCCATTTATATACCTCCTTATAATATATATTTTTTGCTTTCATTACATCCTCATAGTCTAATTAGAATTCAAAACATAAATCCATTGTAACTTGGATATAACTAATTCCAAGTTGTATAATTTCTTCTTACCAATATTATGTTACCTTTCTCATGGTTCCGATTTCCTCTTCTACATTCAATGTTTCAATATTTAAAATTTGATGAACAACTAAAGAAGAAGATTGAATTAGCTTTATCAATTTTTGGACCTCTATTTTCAATTACTCAACTTTCTCTTTTAGTTGATCTTTAGTCACTTTATCATGATTCATATTTTATAAAAATGTGTCAATAGAATTTTGAACATCCTCCTTCATTCCCTCCCTCATAGCTTTTCCAAAATGCATTTTTATTATTTTATAATCTAAAGTATCAACACTATCCTTTCCTTTTTCTCTAGGGGGAACAACCATTTTTTCATATCTTTCTCCTTCTTCTTCAATTATTATTATCATAATGTTAGGCTTCTTAATTATCTATGGAGGAAAAAAAGTTATTGAGCTAAATTCAATTTATTATGGTTATACAATCTTCTTTCTTTTGTTCACCACTTCATCAAGCTAATTAGGAACCCTAGAATAGAACAAATATTGTTGCATTTCAACAAACTCAGATTTTATGAAGGTATTAAGAGAGGGAAGGATATTTTATAGAGGTTGGATGTATTCTGATATTATTTCATCTTTTAAATTCTTAACTAAATGAATTGGAGTTTTGGGTGAAGGCTTAACTGGTAATTCAATATTTTTTGAAGGAGGTAGAAAAATGAATTATAAGGTTGAGTAGAGGGTGATATCAAAAACAAAGAATCAAATGTAATAAACTATTGAGTCGTGTTTGTCACTAATGTTTTATATTGAACAAAACTGTCAAAATAAACATCTTCAAAAATAGATGTAATCAAAGAATAAGAAATTTTCTTTCACAACCTTTTGATTTTTAATTTAAGAGGCCTGAAGCTTGTAGCAATTATGGAGATAGTTTGTTTTTCAACTTCTTATTATACCACTAGGATGTCTTCATTTTCATTAGTTGATTTAGATATCTTTGATTTTGGTTTTTGATGTTAATGAAAGCTTCCTAGTTTAGCTTCTATTGTTAGTGGTGGTGGGAAACCTACCTAATCAACATTGACTCATCTATTTTTTAGCCATTTCAATGTACTCTCAAGTACGCCATGAATTTTTGTCATAAGAGAAGTTTATTCCTTTTTAATTTAATCAATCTTGGGAAGTAGTTCAGATTCACATTTTTCTTTTTGAAGACTGGGATCTAATGTATCTTCATCATTAAGTATTTTGTTAAGGACTTTTGAAATTCCCAAATTCAACAAACTATTTCACCATGAATCATGATTAGTCTATAGTTATCATGTCTTTTACATCATCAAAATCAATTAAATAGTCTTAAAAATGATGTACATGTTGATATGAATCTAACTTGATGTGTTTCATTAAGCCTCTTATATCGAATGAAACCCTGATTTCAAATGGAATTATAGAAACACATGTCATTTATTCCTCAATTGACATTATCTTATCCAATGATGAATATGTGTATCTATGAATGGAGATAGGAAATTTTACTCCATATTTCTATTTACTGGCTTTAAACTTGTGAGTTTTAGTTAATTATCTTACCAATTCCAATAGGGCCCATTTATCATCAACATATTTAGGAAGCATGTATGGTGATAACTCCCATCTGAAAACCCTTAAATAATAAAAAATAGGAAAATAAATGATCCAAGCTCCCCTCTTTGAAATATTTCTTGTCTCTTCCTCATATATTCTCATGTTATAGGGTTCTTTATCAAAATTCTAAATGACATACTAGTTGAATGCATCATTTACCCTTCAAAAATGATGAACACTTTCCTTTAGGGAAAGTTTAGGTTAGAATTCATATATATTTGTAGCTTTGATGTTCAACACCTTATTCAATCCACCATATAATCTTCTCCTAGTGATTGTATAAATTAGATATGAAGTCATGTAGAATTTGGAAGTTATTTTGACTTAAACTAGCTACTTATGTATTCAATCATTGATTAGCTTCTCCTAATTGATATATTAATTATTATGATGAATGATCCATATATATTTATACATCTAAGTCTAGAACTGTCTTATCTTCAAGCTTCCAACTACCCTATTTAAGAGTGTAAGAGTATCATTCACTTTAATCATGAATTTAAACTTGGAAAGATTCTTTGGAAGCCTTATTGATGAATGTTTAGGTTTTGTGAGCCATTGCTTATTCAAACATTTTGCACAAGAATTGACATTATCATCTCAAAACTTCTAAGTTGAAATATGAGACATGTTTACATATGATTCACATTTTGGTAATTGTAATAGCTTGTTAATATGTTATGGATCTAAACATATGGCATATCATCCTTTGGGATTTAACACTTGTCTCTTCTTAGTGTCATAGTGTTTATCTCTATTTAAGACCAATTCTATGCTCTACACTAAAGATGGAAAAGTAGTTAAATTTTCCAATCCAATATCATGTATACTCTAACCATAGTTTGTCTTATTAATTCCATTGATTATGTTTAAAAAATATTCCATGTTGATGTGTCCAATATCAATGTCAGTTATGTTACAAAATTTAAATCTAATATCGATAGAGGAATGACACATTAAAACAAATGCTTCATTTATAATACCTCTTCTCCATATATAATCTTATTTTGTGGAGTTTTATTTAGAGTGCCATTGGTAGGAATCTTAGATGTTGACATATAGGATAATTACACCTCCTTGTAGTCATGCCCAATAATGTATTGCAATTGACATGGAAAATATGTTGAGAATATTATAAAAAATCTAACTTTCCATACACATTTATCATAAAGAAAAGGGAATTAAATGGGGTTGTTTACATCAAGGTCTAGTTTTAGTGGTAGTACAAGCACTACTATCAGGTTATAACGAAGGTGTTTACAAAACCATCAAATTTTGATGGGTGTGTTGATAATATCTTAAGGTCTGATAGGTTTGTAAGCATGTATTCTGGGGTCTATTTGAGATGCAAGAAAGGATGTGGTGATCTAGATAAGGTTTAAACTAGGTAGGAAAATATATGGAGAGAGAATGAAGTCTTGGGGAAGGAGAGAAAAATGTAGAATTTTAGGGTTTTGAGGTTTTTTAGAAAATGGTTCAACTTAAACAAATCCATATAAAATATAAATAGGAGATCTTCCAAAGTATGAAAAATGAATTTCATTTATAGATGAAAAAGGAGGATTCAAAAAGTCTTACCTCTTATAAGCTTTAAAACCATAACAATCGACTACAAAGGTTTGGAGAGTGCTGGATGATGGAAAACATGCAAGTGGAGGAAGCAATAGAAATAAGTAGGATCTATGAGGAGGTGTTCAAATTCATAGTAGATAAGTGAGTAATAAATGCTTGGGTTAAAACTATATATAATGGATCAGCACATGTAGAGGTAGGATGCCATTAATAACTAAAAAAGATATTCTCTACAAGAAATTTAGGATTTTAAAGTGCTTAATTACATGTGTCAAGTCCCGATGATGGTGTTTACATACACATTGGGATTTGAGGGTGGTGATTGTAGGGCAATCAAGTCCTAAAAAAGGTGTTTACAATCCAAGTAATATTTTTTGAAGGTTTTTTCAACACTTGAGACTCTATAGGATGTGTTTGTACCCCTATCAAGATTCGAGGGGGTGTAAAGCACTTTTATAAATTTTCAACATAAAGAAGCAGAGTAAGATTTTTTTTGAAATATTTTACACCACTTGACTTCATGATGATTAATTTTATTGAAAAAGGAAAAAAAAATTACTAAAAAACTTTGACTTTCATTATTTTTACCCTTTTAAACATTGTTAAAAAATCATGATAATAGTTGTTTCTAACTGGGACCTTGATTTTTAAGTAACAAGAGATAAAATAAAGAATCTAATTTTACAAATTAGTGCCTTCCACATTTGATTATGGAATCATATTAATTTTTTTGATGTAAACTATTGATAAGTGTGATATTACTTATCCTGATTTAACCAACTACCAACTAGTTCTCAAACCTTAATCATACGAGAAATAAACACGTGCTACTAGGTCAAATCATGTTGAAGAAGAATATGATTTTCATTACCCATTTAGTTAAAGATGTTGATGAGAATTTGTTAAATCTAAAACCTGAAGAAGCTTTTGATCATGAAATTTGATATGAATAAATATTTATATCTCCTTCAGGTTTAGAGAATGTGCTTGAAAAGATTCAGTGGAAAAGAAGACCAATACAAGGAAAGGAGAGGAAAAACAAACAAGTCATTATGTTTATTGAAAAATATCACACAAAAAATAAATATGATAGGGAAAGGGAAACAAACCAAATACATATTTACTTGAATGGGACTACTCATTTTCACTTGAATTAATGTTTAAAATATTACCCATTATATGAAAATGATAGATGTGTGACATCATAATAAGCCAAGTTGAAAGTAGTATCTCCATAGAAGTGCCTGATCTTCAAGGGATTCATCCATGATGAGTCAAAATTATCATGAATTCCTTTAGGATTTATATGTTTATCCCATAAAAGAACAAGATCTCCCATTAGAAAATCTCTCTTTCTAAAAATTTGATGCAGAGGTTACACCAAAAATCTTAATCTATCTCGATTTTGTCTTTGTTTTTGTTTCACTTCTTTTGATAATGGCTTACTGAGGTTCACCTAATTTTCCTATGACTTTATTATGTTTAATATAACCTTATTATACCATAGTTTTATTAACAAAATTCAAGACTCATTTTTCAAATGATGGTTTCTAAATGAGAAATAAGTTGACTAAGCTTGTTTAAAACAATGTACATCTCTACCTAGAGAATGGTCTTGGAAAAAACCATTCATATCACTTTTCTACCTTTCTTTGGTTCCTCTATCTACACAATCACCATATACAAAATTTATGAATATTCTCTTGAGGAATTTTGGTCTCTTTACAATCAATCACTATTTCTTATGATGCATTTTTTATACACATTGTAACATTTTCTTTATTCATAGGTTGTGCAAACTTAGTCTTCATAGGGGTGACAACCTTGTTTGAAAAATGGATTAGAATTTTCATAATAATCACTTTTCCATCTTAATGAACATAAAATTAAACTCAACAATAACAAGGTAGATCTTAGAATCAACTCAATGAGGATTTACATTTACTTCACATATCAAACTCAGTCACAATTTGTTAATATCGAGAAGATTATAAATCTTGTTTAAATGTTTTGGATACTCGGTCCATCACATCTGCTAAAGACTTTTACCATATTTTTTTTAAAACTCACTATGAATATAGTCATGTGGACCTAAGAAAGGGTCAATATCACGTTTTAGGTATTCCCACAGGTTTCAAATGACTTATTGATCAATTCCCCATATTAAAATATCTTTTCACCCATTCCAAAATTTATCTACCTTATTTGTGATCATTGGTATACCTTCCACTTAACTCTACCTTAGCATGTAGGACTATATTGATTCAACCAAGAAACATAATAAATGTTTTGGTGTTATACAAGTTTTCAAATAACTTATGGATTTGCCTTAGTATAGATTCCATTCACTAAGGTATCTATAACTAATTTTACACCTCTATACCATTTAATTAATACACAGTCATTTTCATAAACTTGCACTCATTCCCTTCCTTCACAGAATGCAAGCTACAGGGGTATGTAAGCATATACATATAGTCTTGATCCCACTCAAAGGAGGTTAATAAAAAAAAATTAAAAACTTGGAAATAAATGTCTATTTACTCAAAACAATAATATAATCATAATCTCGTTGGCATCAAGTCTCTCAAAAACACACCTTCAAATTTTATCACACAAAGTTAACAACACAATGATAACAGAGTTTGTATTAAGTTTCCAAACCACACATTTGAACTCCAATTTAAATAATATAATAATTTCACAGCATAAATAATCACTTACCACATTTAAATAATACCAAAAACATTCCTTGATCAAATTTATTCTTTATACATCTTTAGTTGCACACTTAATCTTGTTACTCACATAGATAATGCAATCCTGTCAATAAGATTCTTTCTATAGAAAGAACTATACATTCATATTTTTAGGGTTTTCCTCATTAAAAATATTAATTCATCCCCATCATACCTTATTATATCTTGAATGAAATTCAAACACAAACAAATACAGTCTCTTTTATTGGTATACAACTTTTAACTAACTTTTGTAACTTCGTATAGTACGTTGAGGAAAGTTCCTAAACTACCTAATCACCAAATAATTACCCAAAGTGACTAATTACATGTTCATAAGTATGTAACAAGGTTTTATTGATTAATAAATACCATGAAAACATTTTAAGACTCCAAACATGAAACTAAACTAGTATTTACATAAGAGGTAGTGATGCTCCTGCATCATACAACCAAGGAGCAAATAGAAACTTTCCTTGAAAGTTATAAGTGACATGGATTTCATGTTCTATTGTATAATCATTATTTTGAGTGTAAGTCCACCTAGATTTCAACACCTATTTGAAACACATAGGCCCTTTTGATGTTTTTTAGCTCCTCCTTGATTCTTCTCTTTCTTGCTTTCTTCTTTGAGGTCATTATTTTACATATTGATCTCCAACTTGATCATCTTCAGTACTTTCTTCTTGTCCTAAAACCATCATACACATGGAACATACAAGTTAACAAAAATAGTCTCCTACTAATCTTATTGGAAACCACTCTCTTGCTCATGTTTGCTTCTCTCATTCATGCTTAGTTATATTTTTTGTGTCCTCTTCTCTCCTTCAAACCTCTTAACCTCTACAACCTCTTTATCCTCTTCTTGATACTATACCTGATTAGTAACTTCCCTATCTATGGCCAATTCCCTCAACATGCTCACTTTTTCAACAAAATAGCATCAATTTTCCTCATTTTACATGCATGATAAATGATTTGACAAACTTGAAAATAATATTTCTACCTACTCATCTAAAAGTATCTCACCTCTCTCTTCTTCTCTCTATTGGTACTTCATATTAGGTAGTTTTAATCTTCTAAGGAAGTCTATTTAAACTTGATCCATCCTAATCAAGTCCCTTATACCTTTCTTCATCTCTCATCCAAGTTATCTCCTTAGATTAATGAAATTATTTATCTCTTTCTCTCTCCTCAATCCTCTTTTGGCTATTAATCTACCTTGACCAACTTGCAATCACCTACAATGTCCCTTGAGTAGTCTCTTCAAACAATCTCTAGCATACTTTCATTGAACTTGAGAAAATTCACAAAATGAAAATAAAACAAATTGTACCTTTTCTTCATGCTAATATTATCCACATAATCTTTCTCACTCTGATACCAAAATTATGTAGAGGTTACACCAAAAGTCTTAATCTATCTCAATATTTGTCTTTGTTTTTTTTCACTTCCTTTGACAATGTCTTACTAAGGTTCACCTAATTATCCTATGAATTTATTATGTTTAATATAACCTTATTAGACCATTATTTTCTTAATAAAATTCAAGACTCATTTTTTAAATGATGTTTCTAAATGAGACATAAATTGACTAAGCTTGTTTCAAAAAATTTACATCTCTTCTTAGCAAATGGTCTTAGAAAAACCCATTCATATCACTTTTCCACCTTTCTTTGTTTCATCTATCTGCATAATCACCATATACAAAATCTATGAATATTGTCTTAAGGACTTTTGGTCTCCTTACAATCAATCACTATTTATTATGATGCATTTGTTATACACTTTGTCACATTTTCTTTACTCATATTTTATGCATACTAGTCTTCATAGGGGTAACAACCTTGTTTTCAATATGTATTATAACTTTCATAATAATCACTTTTCCATCTTAATGAACACAAGATCAAACTCAACGATAACAAGGCAAATGTTAGAATCAACTCAATAAGGATTTACATTTACTTCACATAACAAACTTAGTCATAATATGTTAAGCATGAGAAGCTTATAAGTCTTCTTTAAATGTTTTGAATACTTGGTCCATCACCTCTACTCAATAATTTTACCATATTTTTTTTAAAAACTCCCTATGAATGTAATCATGCAGACTTGAGAAAGGGTAAATATCAATTTTTAGGTATTCCTTGGTTTCAAACATCTTAGTGATCAATTCACCATATTAAAATCTCTTTTCACCCATTCCAAACTTTATCTACCTTCTTTGTGATTTATGGTAAACCTTCCACTTAACTCTACCTTAACATGTAGGATTGTATTCATTCAACCAAGAAACATAATAGGCTTTGATGTTATACAGGTTTTCAATGAATGTATAGATTTGAATTAGTATATATTCCATTCACTAAGGTCTCTATAAGTAATATTACACCTCTATACATTTTATAATACCATTCAATTAACATATTCATTTTCATAAACTTGCACTCAGTCCCTTCCTTCACAGAATGCGAGTTACATGGGTATGAAAGCATATACATATAATATTGATCCCACTCTAAGGAGGTTAATAAATAAAACTTAAACACTTAGAATTAAATGTCTATTTACTCAAAATAATAAGATCATCATAATCTTATTAGCATCAAGTCTCTCAGAAACACACCTTGAGATTATATCACATAGAGTTAATAGTACAGTGATAATAGAGTTTGAATTAAGTTTCTGAACCACACATTTGAACTCTGACTCAAATAACATAAGAATTTGAAATTGAAAATAAACATTTACCACATTTAATTTTTTTTTTTAAAAATGATTTTATCAAATCTATTCTTTATACATCTTTGGTTGCACGCTTAATCTTGCTCCTCACATAGAGAATGTAGGACCTATCAATAAGATTATTTTTACAAAAAAAACTGTACATTCATATATTTGGGATTTTCCTCATTACACTTCTGAATTCATCCCCATAATAACTTATTATATCTTTAATGACCTACAAACACAAATAATTATTGTCTCATTTATTGGTAGACAACTCCTAACTAACTTTTTAAATTTCCTCTAGTATGTTGAGGAAAGTTCCTAAACTACTTAACCACCACATAATTACCCAAAATGAATAATTACATGTTCATAAGTATGAAATAAGGTTTTATTGACTCCTAAAGACCATAAAAAGATTTTATGACTCAAAACATGAAACTAGACTAGTATTTGCACAAGAGATAGTGATGCTCATGTATCACTCTTTTATTAAAAAGTATTTTTACTTGGGCTTGATATTTATAAATCATATCAACTAATAAAAACCTGTCCTCTTCAAGTTTTTTCAAATAGAGAATCATTTTATCTAATGAAATTTCAAAATTATGATTCTCAACTGTTATATCTAACTAGAGTGCAGTCAATTCAAGTGTTGTCAAAATTATTACATCAATCCCATAAAGTAAATGGAATTGGGACATACTTATTAAATTTGTATGTGTTATACAATCTACCCACAATGCATCATATAAATTCTTATGCCATTTTCTCTTATTCTCATCAACCAACTTTGGAATGATAGTGACTAAGTTTTTATTGCTTGACTCAGCTTGACTATTTCCTTATGGATGATAATTTGAAGATGAGACAATGAAATTCCTAACCATAACATAACTTAATCATTTATAAAGAATAAAAATTGGAAGCACTATCTATTACTATCTTTTATGGGACACCATATCTTACCAAGATATTTTATTTGATAAATTTATAAATTAATTCTAAATTTGTATGTTTGATAGGAATAGCTTCTACCCATTTATTAAAATAATCAGTAGTGGTAAGAACATGAGTATGTATTTCAATCGATTAGGGATTCACATATCCCAAAAAAATTAAACCTCATTATTGAAATGGTTCTTCAATTACTTCTAGCTTGATAATTTCTACAAGTTTTATCCTTCCAATGAACTATTGACATGCTTCACATTTCCTTACCTAGGAATATGAAGTGTAGGCTAATAATAATGAGCTCTTAGGATATTATAAGTTATTACAATAGAAAAAAAATTCTCCACAAGCTTTATTATGAAAATATTGTAAAAATATTTTATCTTTTTCAGTATCAACACATCTCATGGAAAAACTATCAATAATCTTTTTGAATAATGTTTCATCCTTGATAATATACATTTTGGATTGTAATTTGAGTGTTCTGCTTTGTTTGGTATCTACATAGGATAACAATTATCTATAAGTTAGAAAGAAGGCAATGTATGTAAAACATTAATTATTAGATTTAACAAAAAGAATAAACTGATTATCTTTCTTATTCTGATCATCAAGATCTATTGAAGAGATTAGCTGAGAATCTATTTGTTCTACTATGAGTTGACATAATCATTTTCCTTGAAATAGTTTTATGGGTTTGATGTCAAGATAATAATCCTAAATTTTTGTTATCTAATTACCTCTTTTTAATCCTAGTTCTTTATAAGTCAAAATGGATTTGAAATATGTACTTGGGACCATTACCACAGAATGTGAATGCAAAATGTAATATTTAAAATCCTTAATAACTTTTACAACAACATATGCATGTTTCTCATCTAGATTTCAAATCATAATATTTAAAATTTCAACTCATGAAATAAATGGGGGATACCTTCATCATTTTTTTGAATCTATATGGATAAGAGAGTATGTTCTAAGGCATAATAATAAATAATGAATGCCTTTTTAAAGTCTAGACAAACTAGAGGTGGTGCATGAGAAATAGCATATTTGATGTTCTCAAATACCTATTTGCCATCATTATTCAATCTAAATGTGGGTTTCAATTTCATCATTTTATCAATATGCTTGGTGAGTTCTACAAAATTTGGAACAAATCTTCTTAGAAAATTGACCTTTCCAAAGAATGAATTAAAACCTAGTTTATTGGTTTATAGTGACAACTTATAAATTACTTCAACTCTCTTAATCAATAAAAATTACTTCTTTATATATAATGATTCTAAGGAATATACCTTCAGTTATGCCAAAACATTATTTTTAGGGTTGAGAGAAATTCTATGTAATAAAAAATTTTCAAATACTTTTTCAAGGTGTTTGTAGTGATCATGGTAAATTTTAGTGGCCCATATAAATATTAACTTGGGTTTTTTTTATGAATATATAAGTATGTGTTTCAAAAGTATAGAGAAAGTTAATAGATGTTGTTTAGGTGAGAAGGTGAATGGATAAGTGAATCATAACAGGGCATAGAATCTAGACATGCATGTGATTGTATAGAAAACCCATAGATGGACTATAAATTATTTTTCTTTGGATCACACCTCTTCACCACTAAATGATAGAGTTGATGGTGAATGACAACAATGCTACCAAATGATAGGTATGTTGTCATTTGATGAAAATGTTGTTGATGTTAAGCACACAATATATTGAGAGGGGGAGTGAATCAGTATATTATATATCTTATAAAACTTTCACTTTATCAACTTCCACTTAATCAAACATTCAAGATATGCAATAAAACTTAAATAATAAACATCACACAAGAGACACCAAATATAACGTGGAAACCCAATGTGGGAAAAACCATAGAGAATCAATCTCTAATATATTCATGAGAACAACCCCACAAGAGCACCATACCCCTTTGCCAAGTACAAACCTTAGCTACAATTCATGAGCACAAAACCACATGAGCTTCAAACCCCTTTGCCAAGCACCAACCCAGCACCTATTCATGAGCACCAACGCACAGGAGCACCAACCCCTTTGTCGAGCACCAACCCAACAACAATTTGTGAGCACCAACCCCTTTGCCAAGCACCAACTTAGCAACAATTCGTGAGCACCAACCCATAGGAGCACCAACCTCTTTGTGTATACCACACAACTATCTCTCAATGTTGCTATCTCAACAAATGATATATCAATACAATATCTTCTTCCTCTCTCTCACTTTTTCTCTTCTATGATAGATAAAACAAGTACAAATCATCTCTCATAATTGCTCTTCTAAGCTAGATATTACAATATCAAATCAACCTCTCACTTCCACATTACAAATGGCTACTCAATCCTTTATTTATAGCTTTCCAAATGACCTTTGTCCTTCCCCCTTTGTGACCCTTCAATCCTCATGGAAAATGATGCCAATCTTGGATGACCCTTCATATCCAAGCATTTAAAAAGTCATATGGTGACCCTTCATGACCAAAAACGTCTTTCCCTCTTTTGTCCTTATCTTTGGTGACTTTTTGTATTCCTTAAAGTGTCCCTTCATGAGAAATTTGCCCTTACTCTTTTGTCTTCACTTGGTGACTCTTGGTATTCCCCAAGATGACTCTTCATGGGAAAATGTGTCCCATCCTTCTTTTGTCTTTACCCCATGGCTCTTCGACTTCTCCATGGGCCCTTCTTTTATCTCATATGCAACCAAAAATATATTCGTTAATATTAAATAAATATTAACTCATATTAGCCAAGATATATTTATTACCAACAACATTAAATGTAATGGGGCCTATATCACCAATAATATTAAACCTTTGACATCAATGAAAATATTTCCAATAGTCGAATGAAAATAATGTATTCATTGGATAGTAATACTATTGAATAAAAGCAAGTTATTCCCTGATATAAATGATGTCATTCAACATCATTATTATTGAATGATAGATATTGATATTAAATGATAGAATTATTTTCACTTGGTAGCATTGTCATCATTTGACAACATTACTACGAGAGATAAAGTTACTATCATTAGGTAGAATTATTATCATTTGATAGCATTGTTATCATTCAATAACTTTGTTGTCACTTGGAAGCATATTGCCATTTGGCATCATCACCTAACATTTACTTCATCTCTTTTTTGCTAATGAAAGTTGCCATTATGAGTATATGAGTGGACATCTATTTACATATAATGGTAAATAATCTCATATTGACATTCAATAGAGTGTCGATCTATATTTATATGTATGAAAATTATTTTAAATAGTAGGTGATCCAACTTAGAAAACTATTTTACACCTACATAATTTAGGCAAATCGATGTTTTTCTCTACCCCCTAAAATAGCCAAATGCTAACATCTAAAACCAAAATATTCATGAATTAAAGAATAATAGCTAATAAAACTTACCCTATTAGTGATATCCTCTCTTCCTAAAAAACATTTTTAGGTCATCTAAATATACTACAATTGTTTTGGTCTTTAATTTAATGTAGGATCCATAACTCTCTGAAATGTAGCTCCTATAGTTATCAAGATAAAAGACATTTATTGATAATCAAAATTTACCCATGGTGTTTTGAAGGATGTTTTATGTTCATTTTATCTTTCAACTTCAAACTGATTGTAGCATGAAAAACCATGTATCATCAAAAGTATTTCTAAACCCATAACTTCTTGGAGAACCTATTCTATAATAGGTAATAGATAGTTATATTTGAGAGAAACCTAATTCATATTCTAAAAATATACATATATCTTGAATTTTACATTATTTTTACAAACTATAGCTATGTTAATAATCAAAGTTTAATGATGATTTGGGAAAATGATTAGTGAATTTGCAAAAATTGTACCTTCTATTTTTGGGTTATATTGTCTCAGTTTCTATTTAAATGGCTTAACATCTAGTTTTAATAGAAATGTGGGTTGCATATATTTTAGATGAAAATATTTGAGATATTCATATTAATATTCAATTATGTCAATGAATTTTTATATTAAAATGATGAATCTTCTCTTTTCTTTTAGTGAATAACATTTATCGATATTTACCAGCTTGGGTTGCTCTTCAGAACCAATATTTACTTTTTCATAATATACTAAACTGAGAGAATGTTTATAAATATTCTTCTTGATAAAAAATTTATGATTATCAAAGAGTTATTCTAATGAGACTAAACCTTTTGGAAATTTATTCCCTTTTAACTTGATTATGCCTTCTTCATCTTTTTCTTCAACTATGCCTTCTTTTTGAGTTTGTGAAGAAGATTCCTTATACAATGAATCAATGCCTTAAAAGTATAAATTCCTTAATATATCAACCTTATTGAGAAATTAAATGATTTGATGATCACTATTGAAGACCTTCTAATTTTCTAAATTATTTGGTACACTAGTTTGATATGTTTAATTTTATATTTATTTGTATCAATTTCTAAATGCAGAATCAATAAGGAAGATGATACTTCAAGTGCATCTACTTTGGATTTATATTCTATTGGGATAAATTTAATGGGTAATTTTGATGTTTAAAACTCTCACTCTTGGTTAACACCTTCCTATGGGAAGCTTTACATATGTGGGATGAACATGCAGTCTGTAAAGCAACCTCTAGGATTTTAGAAGTCAGATCTTCAAATTGATTAGGGGTGAAAAGAGGGCATAAATAAATGTAAATAAAACTACAGTAAAGCTAACTAAGGCAATGCACCACAAATTTTAATGTATCTATCTTTAAAATTGCTTAAAATAACTTGAACTCTCAGAATATTATAGACAATTAAAAGATCATGTACATGATTTAAGGCCTACAACATAAGTGAAAGCCAATAATATAGAAGAAAAGAATGGAAATAATAGACATCAATATATTCCATTCAATTTGACCCATAAAAACACATCCTCTTCATTTTTAGGTGGATAAAAATATACAAAAGGCTCAAGGGCATAGTGCACAATATTTAATCCTTCTCATAAGGGGCACCTGCTAAGGTCACGAAGTCAAAATAAACTACTAATACTATTCCTATTCTTAAACTAAATAATACAAATGTATGCTCTTTAATAATAGTCACAAACATTAAATTATTAACAATTACCATTCGCTTCTAAAAGAAAAGATCCCTAAATATATAGGCACAATGACCTCATGAAGAAATTTCATCTAGAATTTTACACTCACGTTCATGATGAAGCTGTTACAACTAAAAGGGAGAGCTTTGGATCATGAGTTTAGATAGTTTTCAAAATCCTAGATATGATGTAACTGTACTATTTCATGATTCCCATGATGCTTAGAATACGTGATGAGGTGACATGTGTTTAACTTTAAACTACCTCTAAAACTATTAATGGAAATGGGACCCACTTCCCTCAGCCAATGACACACCTTTTATTTAAATAATAACTCTCTTTTTTCTTGAGGAGTGTCATGACAACACATGTCATTAGTAGAAGGGATTGAGACTTAGCCAAAAATGAAGAAGTGGAACCCAAGAAAGTGGAGGCCAAAACACCACCTTCCAAACTCATAGAATATGTCCACAACAAAAGTTGACTACCCAAAAATAATATGAAACATGTTACGATCCATAGTTCCTGGTGACTTGCAGGGGAATCTACTTGTGAATGGAAGAACCCAAAATTTTATGGTTTCATAGACCAGTTGAGGAAAAAATACAAAAAGGGGGGAATCCTACAAATCTTATAACTTATAAAGAGTAGTCTTCAAAGGAATCCACTCTTCCTCCCTCAGTCAAGTCTTCTTCTTTAGATCCTCAAAGGCTCTATCTATATCAATTATCTCCTTGAAGGAGATACTACTCAGGAACTGTATTACTACCAATATCTAAAACTACAACTAGATAAGATTTTATAAACTAGTCTTCACCTTAGAGATTCTTAGCACTTGATCAAGAGCTATAAATATGGCCTAGTCATTTTGATTTTTTATTAGTATCTCATTTATATTATCCTTTAAGAGGACTGTGTTTTCTTCAAGGAACAAGGAAAGGAGTCCCAACTAGACTAGTTACTCAATATGCCCCTTCATATCTCATACCACCTTCTCTAAGGCATCTAAAAATGCCTTGCATTTTGATGCTACCTTACTATATATCTATAATTCATTCACCTTCTTTTCCATCTACCCTTTATCAACTACCCCTACTTCCTATAACATCCCATCCATCAATCTATATAGCTTCTAGACTAGGTTCTATGAATATTGAACTTGGGAAATATAAAGGCAAGGACTTGATCCATAAATGTCACAGCCTATATACTCAACCACTATGAATTTAAAATAAATCCAAGCATTGGATTTAAGGTTGTATCTACATTCTTTATCCTCTCCTAATAGGATATATACAATTTTTGGACCATGGGGAGGATACCTATGATCTGGGAGTGGGTGGTGAGATCATTCTTCAATTATTGTATTTCTTGGTCCTTGGCTGAGGACTCTTTTTATATCTATTATTACATCTATTATTGCATGCTTATAGAGTCTAATAGGCTCTTATGGGTCTACATGATCTCAAATTCCTTTTCAAATAGCTTATTATTTGCAAGCTACTTCTCTTTTTTAGGCCATCAATTTTGGCTTTCATTTCTATAACTTAGATCTGTAGTTGGGCCTTTTGGTTGGATTCCACTTAGAATTTCTCATTGGTGACACATCTTTATAGGTCACACCTCATGTTGGTGAGATCCACATATTTGGCTTTGGCATCTACATTCAAGTGGTTGACATTAAATTTCACTCTTACAAATTCTTGCTCTTTATTTTTGAATTGGTGGCCCACCTTGAGATAGTCTATGGTGATGGAATTATAGTTTTCTTCCATTAATAGGTTGGTTTAACTTGGTTGAGGTTAAGTTTGATGACATGTATCAAGTAATCCCCTAGTTGCATCTATTCTTGGGGCTTAATTGCTTATGGTACCATGTGTAAAATCATCAGAGATTGTTACGTGGGGTCAAAGAACAACCACATATGAGGTACCATTAAGGCTTTGGCCATTTTTCCTCTTTTATTTTCCACCTAAGCCTCTTAGGCTTTTATTTTAGTCTCTAACTACTAGTGTAATTATTCTTGTGATTGAGTCATTTCCCCCATGAAAGTGGTTCCTTGTGGTAGTCCAAAAGGAATGGTTACTTGATACCATGAAGTAGTGGATGATGTTCCCCTAGGGATGAGTTTGTGAAGGGTTAACTTATAAGGTGAGAAAGGTTGGAGGACACAAAGATGGGTGGTTGGAAATTACACCAAGATGGATATATATGTGTTGGATGAAGGTGGAAGAGTAAAAATTGGTGTAAGTGATGTGACTGGTTGAGCAATGGAGAAAGGCACAAGCATGGTGGAAATGGTGGAAGGTAAAGATGAAGTTAAAAATGAGGTAGAAGTGGAAAGGAGAGGGTGAGAAAGCCATACCTTCTTATATTTTAGCTCACGAGGAGGGCTATAAGCTTGCACCTCAAAGCTTGGTTGTGATGACCTTACTTTAGGCTATTCTAGGGTGGCATATAATTACTATCAAGGTGTCACGTATAGAGGATGAGGCTAGTTCATAAGCATCTAAATCATTGAAACTTCATCCTCTTTCCCTAATGGGGTATCCTCCTTTTCTTCTTTAATAAAAACCTCTACCTCCTCCTAAGCCTCTTCCTCATAATGCTCATCCTAGAGGTTCTTAAATTGCTTATCAAAGTCCAAGCCCTTGAAATTTATCTCCCTTTTGTCAATTTATTGCTTATACTCCCAATAGGCATCTATCTTTTCCTTGGTCCATCCCCTTAACATGAGTTATGCTCTCAAACCCTTGGTCATCTTCTTCATGGGATTAAAATCCCATAATGGTCTATAAAAGCACTCCCATAGCTTGAAAGTGTCTAAAGGTACCTTGGACAGATCAACATAATGATTAATTTCATCTTCTATCATTGACTTCCACTTCTCAAAGTATGGTTATGGCTCATGGATGAATGGGGCAGCGATCTTTAGGGTGACTATGTGGTTAGCAAAGTCATAACACCATTGGTCATTGATTTGGTCTAGGCTAATCTCTACTAGTTTGAGTACAAACAAGCACTCCTATGATATTTTTATAACTATAATGCCTCCTCTTGAAAATGGGAAATCATATATGGCCTTTTTATTCCATCTCATGCTGTATATTAAGTCTAGTATGTTGAGTTGGTAGGCTAACTCTATGGCCAAGTTTCTATCTATGATCATGCACAAGATCCAAAATAGATCCTCCTTGAACTCGTAAACTCTGATGAAAGTGAAATGGGATTAAAGAACTAATTTAATAGGATTATATAGCTAGTGAGCCATGATATCTAATAGCCTATCATTCTAGAGGTGATACTTTCTTGACTGAGGTCAATCAGGATTGGAGATGAAACATTCCATAAATTCATGATAATCTTGCATGGTTGATAGGATGTGGATCATCATGTGAGGATACATGTCCACATAAATTGTGTTGATAGTGAATTATGGTCAGAAGAACCTAGAGTTCTAATACAAGATCAGGTGAAGGAGGAAAGAATAATAATTGCAGGTATTCTAGGCTAAAATGTTTGATAGCTAATTGTGAATGGCATTGGCGATGACATTTTTTAACTCCATCTTGTAATATTTCTCCTTCATAATTGTCTTCAAAAGGAATGATACACCCAAATAGAATTCATGGACATTAGTGTTCAAATCCATCTTAAAAAGAATGCTAGCATAGAAAGGTCATCTTTCATATCTTGTGCTGCAAAGCTCAAAAGAGTGATGGGCAAAGGGTTCATCTCATGTAATTTCTATAGAGAAACAAGTTGATGAAATTTTGATTATGGAACCAAGTGTCCCATACATTATATAATCTATTCATATTATAGATTTTTATATAGGGTTCACTTAGGAGTCAGAGCATCTCTCTCACTATATTGGTACTGATGTCCACTTTTAGGTGGTTACATGAAATAATGTAAGTGTTGGAATCATAACACTCTACACATAGGGTGATAATCTCTTAGCATGGGTGCACTAGGGTCACCATGTATTGGGCTAGGGTAGAGCTCCATATCTTTTAGTTTAATGACTCAAAGTTATTGTTTCAAACCTTTTCAAGCATGCGGGCATGGGCACCCTCCCTCAAATTATTTGTCTTATTTGTTAATTTGGGATATAAAATCCCATCTAAAAATTCTAGGACTAGTTTGGGGTCCCTGTAATGCCCTTTTATGACAATTTTGACATTTATTATTGTAGGCTTCAGCTATGCATGGGTAGAAGCATATGATTTGCTCCTAGTAAAATGTGGTGAAGGGTCTTCATGACCACCTAATCTATGGGTTATTTGTTTCTTACTATATTTGATACCAGATGAAGATGTAGACGTTTCGATCTTATATCTCTTTTAAAATAATTTTATCTTTATTCCAAAGAAAAAACTAGATATCAGCTCCTGCCCATAATTTTTCACAATTCCTTGCTCAATTCTTCACTCAAATGCTCTACTTAGCTCAATACTATTGGAAACTCTTAGTGTGTTTAAATGTTTGGCTTGTTTAGGAGACATGTATTTATAGGTGAATACTTTTAGTGTGATCATCATGAATTTTTTTTGAAATAGGCACCCATAAATTTTAAAGGCAACACATAGGCTTGAGAAGTGTCTCGCAAGAGATGTGCAGTGATCCTTATCAGAGATCATGCAATATGGATTTCTTGGACATTAATTTCATGGGGAGTGGGGTAGATAACCATATGTCAATAGACAATTCAAAATTAAGGAGAGCCAAAGTTTGAACACCTAACATGAGACAAAAACTTATACCAGTGGCACTTATTTTTGAAGGAAATAATAACAAAGAAAGGAAAACAAGATAAAAAAGGGGAACTAACTATGTATAAGGGGAACTGATAAATTTAGTTAAAGTGATTTAAGTAGATTCCATTAACCATAATCTATAAGGCATTAACTTATTCATCTGCCAACTTGAACTCATTCCCCTACCTATTACCAATGATGAAAAAAGGTCCCTTCCATAGGGAATCAATTTTTTCATGCTGGCCCAGCTTCATAACCCTTTCATCATACCTTATAACCAAATCTCCTAGCTTGAAACCTATGTCAGATGTCTTCTTGTCAAACCATCTCTTGACCACTCATTCTTGGGTAACCTTATCATCACTAGCTTATTCTCTCACTTTCTAGAGGCTAATAATTTCTACCAACTTGACTCCCATCACTCCATTATCCTCTATTTTGACACCTTTCAATAGATATAAATTTGGAATATCTATTGAAATGGGTATGACCACTTCTTTCCCATATAATAGTTCATATAGGGATGTTTTCAAAATTTTCTTGGGGGTGATTTGGTCAGCCCACATAGCTATCTTCACATGATGATGCAACTCCTAGTGTCACACAGTGCCTATCCTCTTGATTAACCTTATGAGGTTCTTATTTGTTGATTCAAAAAAACCATTCCCTTTTAGGTAGTAATTGGATGTAGTCTTTAAGAAGATGTCATTCCTAAGTGATAATTTTAAAATCTTGGAATTGAGGAAGGCCTTCATGTTGTCAGCTATGATTATTTTGGGAGGGTTGAACCTTGCCACTAGTTCCTCCAAGAAATTCGGGATCACATTTTCTATTTCTTCCTTCAACAAGTCTATTTTGGTCCACCTTGTGAAGTACTCCATTGTCATAAGTATCCATTTATGACCTATGCTAGATATAAGATTTATCATCCCAATGAAATCCAAGCCCCACTACATGAAAGGTTTGTTATTTACAATCAAATTCAATGGCATGGCTGAATTATTTTACTTTCCTATGAAGAGATAGTAGTATAAACATTTCTTCACCACCTAATGGCAATCTAAAAACATGGTTGGACAGTAATACCCATCACGCATGATCTTGGTCACAGTTGTTTTCACTAAAAAATGACCACCCAAAGGGGTAAAATGCATGTCTTTTAGGAATTTTTTAACTCGGTGATCATTAACACATTAGAGCATTTATTCATCAAAGTTCCTTTTGAAAAAGACTCCTTAGATTAGCATGTAACTAGCCCCTTGTATCCTATAGAATATTTTTTTATGTGTGGGGAGATCTTATGGATATTAGCTAGTTTGCATAATGTAGGTGCTATTGGAAACCTAATACTTATTGGTTTCATACTAATTTACTAAAACCATTTTTGATGTATCTTATTCTTCTATCAAAGAATTTATGCATTGGAATAGATGCTCACAAACTCCTCTTCCTTGTATCACCTTGTTTGGCCTAACTTCCACATCATATTCTAGGATCTTGGTGATCTAATTAGATCTCTTTTTTGTCATCTCTCCTTACATTATGTACTCTCTAACACTATAATGTGCCACATATATCACTATTTTTCTTCCCACCACCAAGTGTCTAATGTTTTTGAGACCTTTGATGATGGAGAAAGCTTTTTTTTAAATGAAATTATACTTGGTCTTATACCAACATAATGTTATTGAATATAAAGCAATAGAATGTTTTCCCTTATTTCATCCTCCTTAGTTAACACAATGGTTAGGCTATGTTGAATGCCATAAACATATAATATGAAATCTTTGGAGAAGTTAGAATTAACTAGCATGGGAGCAATAGAGATTACTTCCTTGATCTTGTCAAATGTTGTCATCCATTGGGTGGTTTATTTGAAATCTTGGTCTTTCTTTATCATTAATTTTATTGGCCTTACTAGCCCTATAATGTTGGATATGAATTAGCTGATGAAATCAATCTTTCTAAGGAAAGACTAGATTCCTTTCTTGTTAATTGGTAAAGTTAAGTCCTTAATGGCCTTTACTCTATCTGGGTCAATAGATATGACTTTTTTGGATACCATGTATCCTAGTAACTTGCCTTTTAAGACATTGAAGACACATTTTTTAGGGTTGAAAGATACCCCAAACTCTTGGGACTTTTAAAAAAAATTATCCAAATGATCAAGCAGATCTTCCCTTTTCTTGGAGAATACAATCAGATCATCTAGGTAAATGAGGATGATTTTTTTGATTAGGCATTATAAGGATATTTCTATGGATCATACATTAGAGAGGCCAAAATTCATCTCTGTATATGTGAAGGTTCCCCACTTTATGGTGAAAATGGTCCTATGCTAATCCTCTTCATTAACCCACACCTAGTTATATCTAGAAAACTCATCTAGTAGGGAGAAAATTTCAGCACCTACTACTATTTGGAGGATCAATTTCATAGAAGGGGGTAATGATATTCCATAGATGATTTTTTAAAATCCCTAAAGTACATGAATAGCCTAATTTATCCATTATTTTTCCTTGTCAAAACTAGGTGAGACACCCAAGTCAAATTCTTGATTTGGTATATGATATTTTGGTCGATCAATTTCCTTAGTTCTTGAGCCATGAGAGACTCGATTTTTGGGTTTTGTAGACACTAGAATTTTTCACATGAATTTATAAGTTTTATGAACCCTAGTATAACCCTTAGACTTTTTTCTTTAGCTAGGCCTATTTTCATCAATTTATCTTTACTAGGCTTAAACATGGCTTTTGAGGCTATTTTGACATTCAATCTCGACTGTCGATGCTCAAGCTAACCATTAATGATCATCTCAATCATGGACGTCATGCTCAACCACCTAACCTTCTACATATAAACACCATGCAAACTTATAGCTACATTTTTAAATATAAATCATCCAAATCTCCTTGTGAGGCATTACATGGATGAATTATATTTAGAAGCCCCATTTACACTCCCTCTTGAACCTTTGGCCCTTGCCTATAAGAAGGAGAGAGATTTAAGAGAAAAATAATTTATAATTATTATCAATATCTTAGGTACTTAGAGTTTTCTTTTAAAGGTCAACCAACATCATCTGTATTATCAAGCCATTTTGTTAAGAGTTGATTTTCCTCTCAATCAAGATTTTTGGCACCATTACTCTATCAAAATCAAGCTTGATCCTGCCTATGGGTCAACCATGCCAACTACTCATCCAAACCACTTCTGGTAATAAAATCCCATGTTTATTACTATTCATGTGCTTTATTTCCATTTCATAACAAGTTTAACCTTTGCCCAATCCCCAGAATTCATCCTTCAATCCCATCAACCTACTATTGATCAAACCTAATTTTAGACATAATCAATAGTCGATGGTCAACCCAACCAATGATGGTTAGACCTAACTATCGATGATCAACCCAACCATTGATGGTCACTTATGGTAGAAAAATATAGTAAGCTAGTTTCACCTTTGCCTGACCCAATTCACTTTTTAGAGTTTTTTATTATTCACATATCCCTTTCAGACCTTCTAAGCCATACTTTGACCCATTATCACTAGAAATAATTAGTTTATCACTAATTTGATCATTCTAGCAAATATTTTTATCAAGTAATTCTCAATATTAGTTTTAGTACCTTTTGATCATTGATGCAAGTATTTTCTTTTTATTTTATTAACTTAATTGTTCTAAAATGGTGGATTGATAGCCCCTAAGGAAGCTCTCACTTTTGTGATCTAGCTAGCATTAGGCAATCCACCTTACTATTTGTCTAATAAATAAGTTTACTTTAGTGCTTTCTTATCTGTCAGTCGTCCTCCCAAGCCAAAAATGAGCTCTCCACAATATTTTGATTTAATTTCTACACTTTTATTAGGTATTTATACCATAACCCATATTTTTAGTTTTACTACCTTCTTCTAAATAATAAAAAAATTGAGTGAAACATTATGGCACACCTAATGAGACCCTTATCTCTACTTAGGTTTTCTTTTTATCTAAATTTATATGCTTATTTCTCTCCTTATGCTTATAATTAAAGTTGAAATTTCATTTAGGTCTAAAACATATTGCATCCATTGATTGTCTGCTTCTTCTAGCTCACTTAGCTTAATTAACAGCATTATGATTAATCATAGCACACTTATGTTACACAACCAAACCACATAATCAATAAAACATCATAACTCACCTGAGATAAGGCCCAACTAGGATTTCATCACCTAATGATCATCTTACCCATTTTTGACAATCCTACTTGGAGATTATTACGAAGAGGAGAACCAACTCAGCTCTCTAGTTGAGTACAAACTCTGGATATCAATATATATTGGCTAATCACCCGACACCCTTATTTATATGGTACTATGAAGTGAGGGGGTAGGCACCAATACCAAGCCATGTATTGATTCCAATATATATTATTTTGAGCACTAAAACTAACCCAAAACTATCCATAGATTGCTTCTCCAGTACCTGATCTACAAGATAAATTCTATCACACATTCTCATAAACTAAGGCATAAGCCAAAAGTGATCTTAAAACTAAATTTAGTCTTACATGTACTTTCTAATGTGTTTGTTTATTTCCTTGACTATTTTATTTGTCTTATTTCTATTTGAGTGGTGAATCTAATCTATTGTATTCTCTCCAACTTTTTGTATGGTTCTCACTCGTCAATAGTGAAGAGACCTGGCAAAACAAAACCCATCACCTAAATCAACTTAATCTATCTCCTCATCTGTGGAGTACATATATAAGGTGGAAGATTCACCTCATCCATTGGGAATCCCTAATTTCCCTTGGGTATTTGCCCAAGGAGACATGGATTTTACCAATATTTTAGACAACAATCTAGTGGCCCTTTAGCACTATCTTAACACCTCTTCTCACTATATCCTGATTTTAACTCCATCTCAAGATCTTACTTATGGCATTCCATCCCATCTTATGGATGGTATCCCTATTTCCTTATTCACCACCCAACCTTTAACCACCCAGACATCTTCATCTACTAACCCCTTTAATGCTATGGTTGAGAACCAACCTATCCAACCAACCTTTACCCTTACACCTTTCACCCCTAATAATAACTCCTCTACCTTAGGTAAAACCCAATTATAAACCCATCATGTCCCACTTTTAGATGGGTTACCCACCACTAGCATCTCTAATCTCCTCTCTATCAAACCTAGCCCGTCCATTAATACCTCTGTACCAAGCTTAGGGGCACCTATCCCTTCTACCTCACCACCCATTAGTACAAAGGTCATGACCACACCCTAATTACCCATCCAACTATAGATCAACCTACCTAATCATCCCAAAAATTATCGACATCATCTAACTTTGGTTATACCCATAACCCACAAGTGTATATATCTACTACCCAATCGCGAGCAACTACCTATCCTTATATATCATCTACCCAACCTCCCATAACTTCCTGTCAGTATGGAGACATCTCCCAACCTCATATAAATTATAAATATATTACCCAACCATAATATACACCTTATAACCCCTCAGGTGCACCACCTCAAATAGACTTAATGAAAATGATCATGGAAAAAATGTCAACTCTTGAGTCATCCCTTTCAAGAGCCCATAACATTTTATCTTATGACCAAATCTATGATTATCCCATTCACCCTTTGGTCCCTATAAAACATTATCTAAACTAATGGTAGATTCCTAAATTCACCAAGTTTAATAGTAAGGAATACCCCCAAAAACATTTAAGAGAATTTAGGCATTCTTGTTACATGATTGCCTATGATGATGCCCTGCTTTTACACACATAACCTATGTCTTTTTCTAGCCTGGTACTAGACTGGTATAGTGCCATTACCAAACACTCCATCTTCTTCTTTAACCAAATAGATCAGATCTTCTTAGATCACTTCTAAATCAACATATCCAAGAAAGTCTCTATCACTAACCTTTATTCCATTCGCTAATTTGAGGATGAGTCTATATCTAATTTTGTGGCTCATTAAATAAATTTGATTAACCAATTATCATTCTCATTGCCTTAGCTTGAATTAATCATGTTTTTTATCCATGCCTGTGCCAAGCACATCTCTTCTACATTACATGTACAAATATTTAGGACTTTTGATGAAGATTTTACCATGGTGCATAAGTTAGAGAATAGGGATATAGACGAGGGTAAACTAAAGTTACAAAAAAAGAACTCTACCTTAAAAAATAATGAATCCTCCTCCTCCAAAGTAGGTAATCAAGCTAACTTTGGGGCTAAGAATAAGGACATCTATAAAGGCAGCCCCACCATCTAATTTTAATCAATAAAAATTTCCTAATCCCTCTAACCAAAGCTCACAGAACCCAAATCGAAACACCCAAAAAAAAATTACTCCACTTGGAGAATCTTATGCTTAGATGTTGGAAAATACACTATAAGCTAATATTGTAAAACTTTCACCCATCAAGCCTCCCCCTAATTTGATTCTTCTCATCTATCACCTACATGCTATAATGAAAATAGCCTTTATTTCTTTGATCGAATGATTAGACATGACATTATTTGGTGTAATGCTTTTAATAATGTTGTTCAAAGCCTCATTGACAAGGAGGAAGTTGCATTGGATAAACCCAATGCCCCTAAAAATCAAACCCTAGACATCTTCAAAAATCCCTCTCCCAACCATGTCCCTATCAAATATGAGGACATATAGGCTGAATACTCTCATGACACCCACACAGTCAACATGGTTCATGACACACCTACCCATAATGACCCAACCATCCAATCTACTCACTCTTCCCCCACCTCACTTATGGGGGTAGAAGAGTCATCTCCCCTCCTTTAGATATTCATCTTGAGGAGGTTCTTTTTTCCCTATCCACACTTATAGAATCTTTGAAATCACCATATTCCACTCAAATAGGCATATCTAGACAAGTAAATGTTCTTAATTTTCCACGTCTACCAACTACCCAACAAAACACTACTCCTATGGATATTATTCCTAAAAGAGAAGCATTTATACCAATACCTCCCATGGATGATCCATTTATCTCAACCTTACTTTCCTCACCTCAGGAGGTCAACCAACCTATCAACCAACATCCCCAACCTACAATTCTATCTCTTGCATCCACTACCCATGAAGGAAAATTAGTTCATAAACCTTTTTACACATTAGTGTAGAAATTAGAATTTGCCTTGAAACCAAATATGGATCAAACTACCTCTTGGAAACATTTAGGCCTCCCTTACATCAATAAATCCAAACCATATAACACACCATTAACCAACCAATTTATCATCTTTTCACCACCTCTCAAACTAATCAAAAAATTTACCAACCCCTCATGTTCCCCACTAATAGAGGCAATCATACCTCAAATAAGTGAACCACCAAACAAACCTATTACAAACCGAAGTACCTTCCTCATACTAATTTTGGTCTACCCATCTCTTAAAGTGAAATTGATCCCATCTAAACCTCCACCCAAACCTCAACCCAAACCAACCAAAAAAATCAAAACCATTGAGTAGCCACACGATTAGGGTTTTTCTTTCTTCCACCCTACCTTCTATCTTGGGTCCTCATCCATCAACTTTACCCAAAAATGAAATTCATTTTAACATATGTCATCTACCACTACTGGTTACACCAACCCAATTATTGTCTAATACACTGGTATTTTCCAAACTACCAATAACCAAACTATAAACCTCAAATCCCCCAACCACTAACATGCCCAAACTAGAACCATTACCTAAAAACATCACGTCACTTAAAATTTATCTTACCAAACCCACTCCCATTAAAACACCCCACTTACCAACCACAATGACAACCCTTAGGCCTTTCCCACCTCTCATTGAATATTATTCAACCATTTTTCAAAGGTTGTTACAATATTCATACCTCACCCTACCTCCTATTAGACCCTTCAACCTTCTTAGTTCAAAATTAGCTTGGTATAATGACCATCAGATCTGTTCCTATCATAAGACACCTAAACATGACACTAAGAACTAAAATCTCTCTAGACCATTATTCATTAGCTCTATGATGAGGATGATCTCTTAATATAAGAGCTTCCCTTAACCCCCTACCAAGGCACCCATTGGCCATTTTCCAATGTATACCAAATCCTCCACTCTTACCTCAAAATAATGGAAAACCTACCCAACCTCCTATCACATCATTCCCCTATATCAATACCATCAACATGGTCATACAACCACATAAAAAGGATAAAGGGAAAGACAAGGTGTCTATTCCATGCACATACCCACCTACTCATCCTAAACTAAACTCTATCCAACCCTTTATATCCTCAGCTCTACCCAAAGTAACCATCTTAGGAACTTTTGAGGGTAATCTTTTTTTATCCATTAGGAGGGTTATTCTTAAGCAACTTCACCAAAATACAACTAAGATAAGCCTCTATGAGCTCATTTCCACATCATATTACCATTTTTAGGCCATGATAGAGACTATGTAAGCCATTAAAGTCCAACCAAGAGACTCTCAACCTATAGAGGCCTTTATCATCACTCTCTAAATCTCCACCCTTTTCACCTTTAAGGAATTGAAGATATCTTCCATCCACCCTAAAGACCTTGATCCACCTCTCTTTGTCATGCCCATATCAACCAAATCCACATCAAATGGGTTATGATCAATGGGAGAGCCAGTATCAACATCATCTCTTCCCATGCTTATGATCAACTTTATCTATCAAACAATGTCATATCTAAAAATCTATCCATCTGTAGATCCTTTAATGACACTATGACCACTACCCTGGGCACCATTATCCTTCACATTTGTCTAGGACCTCATACACTCCTCAAACTTTTCTATGTGGTCAAAGGTGAATTCTAGTACAATGTTTTACTAGGGAGACCTTGGATCCATGTCATGGAATATGTACCTTCCAACCTCCATTATTATGTCAAGTTTGAACATGAAGGTCAAGTGGTTACCATACAAGTTGACCTTGGCCCTTTTGTAACATGAAACGTGACTTATCGACCTAATGATGTTATCCTACCTCTATCTAGAACACCATAAAATCCACCACCCATGGAAGCCAAAGCCATTATTTCCCCTCTTATGGAAGCATCTACCAGTTCATCATTTTTTTGGACTAAATACCCAACACTAATCCATTGGAGTCTACCTTTTAATGCCTTATCCTTGGAGAATACTGTCTCTTCACCTTGGATGCCCTCCTCACTCCCCAAGAATATGGAAAACTCAACCACTACCTAGGTTATGACCCTAACATTGGATCCATTGTCCCTTTAAGTCCTCCTAGCTATCAAAATCACTTCATCTATGGGGGAATCAATAAGCCACTTAATGTTACCATTACCCACCCTTCACCTCAACCATTTACCTCTAACTTCTCTTACTTGTACAAACTTGACTTCACCAAACTATACCTTCCCAGGTATGCCTAAAAGGGATTTAGTTTAAGATGGTATGAGAATGGCCCACACATGTTGGCCTCAATCAAGACCCACAAGCTTCATGAAAAACACAACCTCAACTTCATTCTACCCAATAAGAAGAAATCCAACAAACTTACTACCACCATTATTATAAAAGAGGGTCCTTCCCTACTAACATCCCCTGAACCTGAGAGTGAAGATGAGGACATCATCCCACCTAATTTTTTTCATCAACATGATTACCCTCAACCCCCTAATTTACCAAAAGGAAGTTGCACCCATATCCATCCCTCTAAACTCATAAGAGATGAATTTCCTACCATTAACACCATTTAGTGTCAAGATGATGATGTTATTCTCACCTACCTTGGTATACTAGATTCCTCCATCCATAAATATTTACCTCTAAAAACCTCAACCATTTTGACTGAATCTACTATGAATATTGACATAAGAACTCTAAATAACCCTCATATCATCAAATTTGGCCAAACTCTCACCCCTGAGGAACTATAGGACTACTTGAACTTCCTCCATGAGTGTAGCATCACATTCACTTGGTCATATACTAACATGCCTAGTGTTGACTCAACAATTTCCACCCATAACATCATCACCACTTGTGACACTAAACCTGTCAGATAAAAAATTCACCAAATACATCCTCACATAGCCCTCCTTGTCAAATTAGATCCCTAACACCTTCTTTTGATCAAATTCATTCAACCCATAGACTATCCCCAATGGGTTTGAAACATCGTACCTATCACTAAAGCCATAAGGGGAGTATGCATCTATGTGGAATTTCATGACCTCAACCTTACCTATCCAAAGGATGACTTTCCTCTACCTAGCATTAACTATCTTGATGATCTTAAAGTAGGCCATGAGATGTTGTCACTCGTAGATGGATTCTTGAGTTATAATTAGATCTTGATTGCACCTAGAGACTAGCACAAAATTAACTTTATCACACCATAGGGCACTTTATATTATAGAGTCATGCCCTTTGATCTTAAGAATACTAATTCAACTTGCCAACAAGCCATGACATATATTTTTCATGACCTTATCCATGTAATCATCAAATACTATTTGGATGACCTTCTCAAGAAGTCCAAGATTTGCAAAGACCATTTAGATATCCTTAAGATTATCTTTGAGTGACTTATCCATTATCACATATTCCTAAATCTCAAGAAATGTATTTTTTGGGTCCTATCAAGAAAACTTCTTGGATTCATCATTTACCCTTAAGGAATCAAAGTTTATCCAACCAAAATTAAGGCCATCCTTGAGATGCTACCTTTGACCAATCTTAAAAAACTATGTAGCTTATAAGGGAAATTTCAATCCATTCATAATTTCATCTCCTAGCTCTCTAATCAGTGTCATCCCTTTCACCACCTTTTGAAAAAGAATGTCTCTTTCAAGTGGAACGTCGATTATCAAAATGCCTTTGATGCACTCAAAGAGTACTTGCTATCACCACCTATCCTTACACCTATTAAGGATGATCAAACTTTCTACCTCTATATCTCTACCACAAACCACTCCCTAGGGGCAATGCTTGCCCATCAAGATGAACAACACAAAGAATAAGTCATTTATTACATTAGCCATACATTGGTTGAATAGGAGACTTATTACACATATACTAAGAAACTATGTTTGGCCCTAGTGTTTGTGGCCACCAAAATTCACCATTACCTCCTTAACCACAAATTTTTTATCATAACCAATACTCAACCCCTTAAATACATGCACTCTAAACCATACCAAAACTAGTGTATGGCTAAGTGGCTCATGCTTTTAGCTAAATTTGAGCTTGAGTTTCTCCAATAAAAATTGATCGAGGGGTAGGTTATGATCAACCAATTGGCTGAAACACCCTTAGAAAACACCTAACCTCCCCCTCTTGCATTTCTAGATGAGTCCATCACAAACTTATCTTAAACAGATTTTACCAATCAGGTAACCATGCTTTTTATGGTTCCAAATGTAGACATGGTGGGGGAGATGGTATTGTCCTTATCTCCCTTATCAGTGAAACACTTCCCTTATCCTTTAAACTCAACTTTGAATGCACCAGCAACATGGCTAAATATGAATCCCTAATAATAGGTCTCCAAAATTCTTTAGCCTTGAGAGTCAGAATAATCAATATCTTTGGTGACTCTCAACTTGTGGTCAACCAAGTTACCAAAATTTACCAGTGTAAGAATGAGGTTTTATATTTGTAAATCCAACTAGTTATAGACCTCCTAGCCTCATTCAAACATTACCATATTCAAACCACCCCATGATCTACCAATAAATTTATTGATACCATGGCTTTATTTGCCTCTCAAATCATGTCAATGTTGTCAGACTCCAAACTATCCATCATTGTCCATCACCCCACCGAACCTTCCTACACCAAAGCAGACACTCTAACCATCTTTATTATAGAGGAGATCCTACCCAACCTTTGGTACTATCAAAATTTTGACTACCTTCACCTTGGCATAATTTCCTCTGACCTCTCTAGGAATGCCCATCAGGCATTTATTTAGAGCACCTCTAGTTATACCATTATGGGAGGAATCATCTACAAATGAGGCTTTGATGGCCTCCTATTCTGATGCCTTTATGGTCTATAAGCCTACCATGATATTAAAGAGACACATGATGATATCTATGGGGGTCACTCTACTGACCTTAATATGGCCAAGTACATCCTCCACATAGGCTATTACTAGCCCACCCTCAACCAAGATTGTTGTGATTATGTGAAAAAGTTTGTTAAGTGTCAACAACATGCTAATTTACATCATGGACCTAGTAATAGCCTACACGTGTCCACAAATTTTTGGCCTTTTTCACAATGGGGTCTAGACGTTATTGGTGAAATCAACCCCCACTCTTAATAATGACATCATTCTATCATTACCGAAACTAAATATTTTATGAAAGGGTTGGAATTTATTCCCCTTATCTTGATGAAAGCTAAAAATATTGTTGAATTCATCACCCATCATATCATCTACCATTTTGGTGTTCCCTATAAGATCATCATTGATAATGGCAAATATTTCAAAAACAAACAAGTTTAGGGCCTTTGTGATATATTTTGTATTAAACTTAGCTTTTCATTACCTTATCACCCACAAACAAATTGACAAGCTAAATCCTCTAACAAAACCCTTAACAACATGCTTACCAAAATGGTCAATGCCTCAGGTCAGGATTAACACTTGCACATCCCCTTCACTATATGGGCATATTGTACTAGCATTCAAAAACCCATTGGTGATACACCCTTTTCTCTCATTTTTGGAGCTAAGGCCATTTTGCCTTTTGAAATCCAAATACCTTCTCTTCACATATCATTGCATGACCTTGTTTTGGAAGATGATTATCATTAAGAACATTTAGCCCAAATTGAGATACTTAATGAGCATCATTTAGCTACCCTTTCCCATCTTTATGTCTATTAATAATGAATTAAATGAGCCTATACAAAAAACTTAAAGTTCCAAAAATTCAACCTTGGAGATCTTGTCCTCAAGGAAAACCAACATGTCATTAACATGGAGAAAAACAAAAGGGGAAAATTTACCTTCAATTAACTTGGACCCTACATCATAACCCATAAGTATAGATCAAGGGCTTATTGTTTTTCCTCTCTCAAATTTAAACTAGAACCTAAGCCTCTTAATGATTCACATCTATTTCCCTTTTATTTTTAGATAAGGATCATAATCATCATTTATCTAACTTCAGCTCATCCCTTGCAACCATATTCATTTCCCTTTTTTTTATGGAAAACCAATTAACACTAAATCATGTGATTATCCATCATAACTATATATTAATATTGAACCATGGATACCATAGCTCTATCCATGGCATGATTCTCATAGTAACTCCCATCTCTTTGAGATCAGTTCTTATGGTCATTGTTACCTATACCTCCTCTTCACCTACTGACACCCCATGTCAACTTAGTTATATCTTCATAAAGTTAATCCATTGAGTATGTATGAACATAACTATGTCAAAAAAACTCAAATAAAATAAAAAACAATATCAAATAAAAAACAAACTATGCATCATCATTAGCATCCATAGATTGCTCTCTTGAAAGATAGCTATTGGAAACACATTCTAAAATTGCAAAATGTAAGGTCGACTGCTCCCTTGAAGGACAACTATCAAAAGCATTTGAGCTAACCATATGAATCTACACCACTCCCTTGAAGGATGGCTAGATAGAACATTAGTCAAAGCTAATAATTTATTGGAATCTTCCTACATCGATTAGGTTCCCTAACCCTTGAGCAAAAGTCAAAAGTAATTAAAAGAGAAAAAATAACAATTTTCTTTTGAAGTTGTAATTAGCTCTCCTAAATAGCAATAAAATTAGGAAAACCACAATCAAAACTCTTGGTATACTTCCTACATTGATCAATTTATACTTTATATATAGACATAGACTTGTTTATACCACCTCTTTGGACACCTATATAAAATGCATACTAATCTCACTAATGATTCTAGCTTCACCCATTTCTCCCTCCGCATGTCATATGCACAGGACTATGAGCTTAATTGACACAATGTTATAAAGATCCCTATCTATCAACCTAAGCATGCTAATGAAAAACATTTAAAAGGATTAGGTTCACTAAGCTAATTCAATTTTGGGTTTTGTGTTGGTCTTTACCAATGAAAAGGCATCATGTTCTTTTTCATATCTTTTATTAGTCTATGTAAGCCTATAAACATGAGCAACAAACAATATACCAAAAGCATGAACATCATGAACTATGTCAACAAGAAACATTATCTATCCACTAATGAGCCAATCACAATGTAAACATGTAGTATCCAACCACAAACATTCACCTATCCATCACATTATGTAAGCTTATAAACATGTTATTACACCATACACCAAGAAGCAAAATATCATAACATATACCATTAAATACACATAACCATAAACATCAAACATGATATGTATCCATGCATAACATATACTATCTAACCATCCATAGAATTAAAACATCATTATTCAACTTTCTACATATCACATGCCTAAGCTACTAAGTCAAATAACAATAAACCATGAACATCCATAACCATAAATCACAAACATGGGCATCACATAAAACATCAAATGTTATGTACATCAAATAGTCAAAAAAATAGTACATGTGACAATGTATCAATATCAGCTCTCTCTCAAAATATACATTTCACTACATCAGTACACAGGCCAAAATAAAAAATCATATACATATCATTTATAAATCAATCCCCTAGAACACTTAGACTACCTGCACCACTACTACTGGCCCCATCTATACCTATACCTGATGGTGGTCCCCCTAGGACCCTTGTCTAACCAACTATAGTAGCCCACTACCCAAGGGTAGCTAGCACAACCCCACCCCCCAAATTAGTTTTATATTCTACAAATCTCATGACATGGGGCAACTAATCCAACATCATCACCTCATAGTATTTTAGATCCTATACAGTAGCTAGATACCATGCTCATGGCATAGAATTTGTTGGCCTTCCTACTTCTATATGTGTCACACTCATACTAATCTACCCCTATAATGTGCCCATCTAGCCCTACAAACTAGCTACCTACCCTTGTAGAATGATAACTTGGGCTCGCGCCTAGTCCTTCTACACCATCATAGCCCCCACATTTCCTATAATGCCATAATTTAGCCCTATAACATGGCCACTTATCCTTGTAAACCAACTATCTAAGCCTAGGCTATTGTTATAGTTGTTACTACCTATGGGTCACCTTGCACCTGTGTTACCCCTAGATTGACATTTATGGGCTAGTGGCATCCATCACCCCTTCCAAAATCTAGTGTAGTGTACCTCCCCTGGTATCAGGGCACATAGTCATTAGTTATGCTTGTATCATCAATCTAGGCCCCCATTGGTAGCTCCTCAAAATCACATGCTATATCTACTGGATGAGGCTTAGGAAGTATAAAATTGGCCTCCTCTCTCCTATATCTAGGAGTGTTAGATGGAGTCCCCTATAATAGGACAAATTGTCTTTATATCAAATCAAATAGGATCATCTCTATCTCCATCTCTCTCCTCTCGTACACCCACCTCAAAATCTGTAGCCTTATGGTGTGGTACCTAGATCCTACCCACTATGGCCACCCAACATATGGTCACCATGTAACATCCCTTGACACCAAACCCTCTAATATATCATGGAACCATTCAATATCTCTAGCCCCACTACCTACTCTTATGTAAGCCATCACTCTCCTCCAGTATATGAAGCTGGTAACATACGTCGTTTGTGCATGTGTATCATATGGTAGCCCCAAGGGTCTTAATACCTAAATGTGCTCAAAAACCCAATAGTGAAAAATAAGCCATATGCTCAATCCATAGAATCAATGCACTCTAAAACCCCATAGCTCCTTGTAAATCTATGCAAGCAACACATATATTGATTTAACAAAAAATTAAATCTAAGGCATCCCCCTAAGCACAAATAAATAGGTTTTTTTCCTAGTTATTCTAGTACACCCATTCATTTCCATTTAACATAAATAATCATCTATTTTAAAAACACATCCTACCTCATTCTATGAGTGATTCTATGGTCAAAGCTTGAGTCCCTCTACCTGACCATGCCCTCCTCCACCATTCATCTTGGTCAACACAAGTAAAAATCATAAGTCCCTACCTCATGGTTACCTCAATCAAACTCTAGTCCAAAAAACCCAAAGTAATAGACAAAAATCTCAAAAAAATGAAAAGCATGGAGTGAAATTTATTATTACATTTCACTTTCACTTTTTATCTTTTTTGTCCTTTTAGGGTTTCCCCTTGACTACCGATGGTTAGGGTGACCACTGACGGTCGACTCTTTTGGACCCTAACCATCGATGGTTAGGGGCCCATATTTTTATCTCTAACACAAATCAACCGAAAAATTCTCTTTATGGGATTAAAAACATGACCCTCACACTCTAATAAATCAAACCTTTCCTGACCAACCCCATTTGACCACGTCCACCTTGATAGTGGCCATTGTCCTCAAGTAATTTCAGCCCTTAGTCATATATTGTGCACAATCTCAGTGACCTATTCACATAAAAATCAACCTCAATACTACCCTTTGAGTAAGAACTAAATTTGGCCTAAATTTGTTGTGGGATGTTAAATCCCCTTCACTATGTAGGCAACATCTACATGCCTAGTGCATGTGAAGTTAGCTCAGCCATACCCTAACCCACCCATTTTCTCATGTTCGCGTCGACAATGACTCTATTATGTGAATTGTGTACATGTATTGGGATGACTTTGCCTAGAACATTTTTGACCATAGTGATAACATTGCCTTGTTGAAATTTTGTATTTTACACCACCTCATGCATACCAATCTTCTTATGTTTCACTAACAGAACTTCCTACCTTGGATACCCATGACACTTGACCCATTTGTGTTTTCCCTAGGATCACTTCCTATCCTAGATACCCAAAAAAAACACAATAATTGGTTAGGAAACTAATAAGTGTATCCAACAACCATGCCTACAATAGTCATGTGACACATTGGTCACTTATCTTCTTCATATGAACCTTATTTTTACTAACATTGTCACTTTTTCTTTGTGCAATATTGTATATAAAACCTTTTGTCTCATTTTATGTACACATTTTTGCCTCACATACTCGAGTCACCACCTCCTGACTCTACATTTACCCTTTATCAAACCTATACCTACTTTAGCTACACCTCACCAACTCCTGGTTTCAGGGGGAATACCTCTTCCCACTCTCATGGAAATTAGACCCTTGACCTATACTCCATTTTTTTTGTTTCTCATTCAAAAAATCAACACAAAAAAGGGGCCAAATGTAGACACTAAAATTATGCACATGCATTTCCAAGTGTCATGACCCCTAACAAACCCCTCAGACTTTTTTTCCTTACGTAGGCCTATTTTCATCTATTTAGCTTTATTAGGATTAAACATGGCCTTTGAGGCTATTTTTATGCTCAACCTCAACTATTGATGGTTAAGTTAACCATTAATGGTCAATCTAACCATCGATGATTAGGCTCAACTACCTAACCTTTTACATGTAAATTGTTATCTTCCTTTTCTAATTATAAGTCATCCAAATCTCCTTATGAGGCATTACATGGATGAATTATATTTAGAATCCCAATTTACACACCCTCTTGAACCTTTAGCCCTTACCTATAAGAAGGAGAGAGTTTTAAGAGCAAAAACATATATAATTATTATCAAGAACTCAATTACTCAGTGTTTTATTTTGTAGGTCAACCAGTGTCATCCACATTATCAAGCCATTTTGTTAAGAACTAATTTGACTCTCAACTAGGATTTTGGGCACCGTTACTTTATTGAAATCAAGCCTAATGCCACATATGGGTCAACCACACCAACTACTCATCCAACTCACTTATGGTAAGACAAACCCTTATTTGTTTTTATTCATGTGATTTATTTCTATTTCTCAATCAATGTAGCCTTTGCTTAATCCCCATAATTCATATGTACATCTTGTCAACCTACTATTGATCAAACCCAGTTTTGGACATAGTCAACCATCAATAGTCAGCCCAACCATCGATGGTCAACCCAACCATTGATGGTCACCTATAGTAAAAAATACCAAAAAGATAATTTCACCTCATTTGCCTAACCCAATTCACTTTTTAGAGTTTATAATTATTCATAGACCCCTTTCAGACCTTTTAAGCCATACCTTGACCCATTAGCACTAGCACTAATTAGTTTATCACTAATTTGATTATTCTATCATATCTTTTTATCAAGTAATTCTTGTTATTAGTTTTAGTACATTTTGGTCATTGATGCAATTATTTTTTTTCTATTTTATTAAATTAATTGTTCTAAAATGGTGGATTGATAACCCCTAAGGAATCTCTCACTTCTAGGATCTAACTAGCACTAGGCAATACACCTTACTATCTATCTAACAAATAAGTTTGTTTTAGTGATTTATTATATGTAGGTCATATTCCCAAGATAAAGAGGAGATTTTCATAATATTTTTATTTAATTCACACACTTTTATCTGGTATTTCTACTACAACCCTTATTTTTAGTATTACTACCTTCTTCTAAATAATAGCAAAATTTGAGTGAAATAGGTTTATTAAGCTTTGCTTTTTCCAAATAGACTTAGAGCCTTTTATTAGGTTTATAGTGTGCTAGATGACCTTATGTTCATACCCTTTCAAATCATCATAAGTTCAAGTCATAACCCCTTCATATTTTCTATAGAAGGATATTAATCACTCCATGTTTTTTGGAGAACTTCTTTCCCTACTTTCAATTTTATTCCACCTTTGACATCAAGCTTAGATTAATCACCTATTTAAGGAAAAATTTCTTTTGTCATTTTGGGAATCATTAGAATCAAATAAATTCTCTAGGTGATCAACCCCTTTGGGGGTTTATTGGACTTCAGTTGCATGATCTGATCCCTATAGGCTTCTTACATCTTTGGCTGCATTTACTCTACAAACTTGCATGATTGCTGAAGAAACATGATAATTTGGGCATCACTCTTAAATAATTTCTAGTTATAATCATTTTTTTGGATGGAAAGTCTAATAATAACCCATACCACTCGTTTATTTGTCAAAAATTTAGTCTATAGACCAAACTAGGAGCTGATTATTATTTGCTTAAGCATTGTTGGACTTGGGGATGATTTAGATATTAAATGCTTCAAATGTTTTGATCAAATCCCATATCTAATGCTGGTAAGACCTCATACCAAGTTTCATTTTTAAGAGGCCATATCCCAAACCCCCTTATATTCATTTAGGTGAATCTGATTCATAGCCTTGGTGAATCGGTATGTCTAATTTTTTTTCAATTCATCATGCTACCACATAGATTTAGGTACCAAATAGATTACACATTATTTTTGACATATACACCTTCACTTACAAATAAGGTATTTTCAAGCCAAACAAGGTATTTTTAAGCTAAAAATTTAATAAAATTCCATTTTTCCCTAAATATCTTTAATAATATTTTCTCTTCTATATTAATCTTTAATCTATCAAATAAATTAAACATTTGGTACCCCACTACATTAAGCCATTCCACCATATAAATTTAGGTGGTATTATCTAGTGTAGCTCAATTCTAGTTGAGCCATTTGACCCTTGTGGTAGAGCTAAATGACTCTACCTAAGCTCTTCCCTTAGTAAAGCCAAATGACTCTACTAATGGGAGAGTCAAATGGTTCTACCCATGGTAGAGTCAAATGACTCTTTCTATAATAGAGCCAAATAACTCTTCTGGAGGTAAAGCTAAATGACTCTACCCATGATAGATCTAAATGGCTATGCTACATTTGGATCTACAATCAATGGCCATTTGGCTCTACCATGGATAGAGCCACTTGTGTCTCCCATTGATAGAGTCTTTTAGCTCTATCAAGGGTAGAGTCATTTGGATCCAATATTGGTTAAGCCTTTCAACTCTACCATTCGATTGAGTCATTTAGCTATAGCATTCATCTCTAACATCTGGCTCTAACATTCAACTCTACTATTTGGCTCTATCATGAATGTTTTATAACTACAACCAATATTTTTATATGATTTACAGGTGTGGTCATCCTACTAATAGGTGTATGCCCTTGGGTCTCAAGCTTTAGTTATCTAGAATCCATCTAGAATATATGGGCTTACCAAAAAAATGGTCAAGAATGTTGCAATTTCACAATGTTCAATCATTGAAAAATATAAAACCCTTGGTAACATAAAAATTAAACTATTGCATTGGTTCAATTTTTATGTCACCTAGCGTTTCATCTTTTTTAATGTGAACCATTTTTTTGGCTAGTTTATATGTTTTTGTATGAATTCTAAAACTATCCAATATATCCATGACATGATTTTTAGAGACAACTTCACCACTTCCTGATTGAAAGGTGCACATACTAGGTTTTATTTTTATATTTAATGTTTGTCTTTCAAGGTTTGAAATTTTGGTTTCCTTATTATTTTATTTGTTTGGTAACATCATTCAGCACTATCATTTAGGATTGTCATTTAGTGTTATCATTCAACACTATCATTTGGTACTGTCATTCAGTGTTATCATTTAGCATGGTCATTTGGCTATGTCATTTAGTTAATCAATGTTTAAAAATGTTTTATTCTTTAATATCAGGATCAAAGGGTATATATATAAAATTAAATTTTTTTTAAAGATAATTCCATAAAGGGTTAATGATATGACCCCTAAAATAATATATATCCCTAAAATTATGGTAAGTCAATCCCATCTATCGACCCTAAAAATCATCAAAACAAAAATCTAAAAATTAGAATATGCATGAATTAAAAAATATTCACCACAAAAAAAAACCTTGCCTCATACATACATTCTTTATAGATGCAACTTCTTGCACTTGCCTTACTACTAGTTCATAGTCTTTAAACACTTTTAACCATTTCACACACATGTGCTGGTTGAGGCTGAGGTCATGGATAGGGCTTCATACTCAAATTCATTATTTGTATAGGAAAACTAGAAGTGGAAGGCCCTAAGGATATCATTTCCATAAGGAGACATCAATTAGATACCAACTTTGGAGTTGGTACTTCACTTTGCACCATCAAAATGTAGAATCCAAAAATTGGACCATTCTTAGGTTCATTGTTCTGGTCCTCTTTTTCCTTCATGACCTCAGGGATGGACTGATATTTATCATGAAATACATACTTCCCTATGCTAGTTACATCAAAGTTTGTAAATATGGTCATTCTTGATGAACTCATTAACTAGGACCTCTTCCTCTAGGTTCTTATTTCTTGTCACTCATTCTTCCTCAAGAATTTCTATGTAATACATCTCTTTTTTGGATAAAGAGGTGTGTGCCTCTTTAGAATTCATCATAGGATCATCATTATGTGTTTTGGATGCATTAGTTTGGATAAAACTTCCAATTTTAAGTTGTATTTGATCCTTAATATAAAGTGAGACCAATCTATAGATAGGTACCTACCTATCTTGGTGATGAAATATCTTGATAGGCATAACCCAAAGACTGGCAGGATGTCTATTACTATAACTTCTTGGGAAACTATGATATTTGAATAAGAGTATAAATTTAGGGGAAGAGCCTTGATAATTCCAATGGTCTAGACCTTATTCCCATCCAACTACATTACCCTTTTATTAAAAGGTTCATATTAGAGTTGTAGTGTGCCCACAATCTACTTGGGCATCACCATGGTACTAACATTGAAATCAAGCATGGAATTTTACAACAACTTGTTCCCCACTATAAGAGTTAAATAAAATAGGGTAGGTTTTTTTTTACTTACCACCATATTGGGTTGGTGAACATGGATGGTGTTTGTGGTTACACACTATTGCTAGCTTCATTTTCCTTGTTTTGTGTTGGTCCTATAGTTGGGATAGCTTGTGTAGGTTCCTCCCAGTCTTCCAATGCTTCTTTCAGCAAAGATTTTTTACCTAGAATAGACAAGATATACAAAAGAGAAACATTTTTTGGGGCCTTCTTTAACTATTCCACCATGATATATGAACCTTAAAGTCAGACCTCAAGGTCCTTTGTCTTGTTCTATATTATTTCACTCCTTTTTTGATATGATAGAGGTGGTTGTAGACACCTAAATTTTATTTAGTGTTGAAATGTACCTAAATTATTTAATCTTTCTTCTTAAATTAATAATTAACATTTCTTCTTAAAATCAAATAATTAATTAATATAAACATTTTGAAAAAGTTAATTGTGCACATTTTAAGATTTATTTTAATTATTTAAATCTATATTTTCTACCTATTCAAACCTCTCCCACCTTTTTCTCTCTCATTCCAACCAAGTCCATAAATTTCTCTAGCTCTTATGACTCTTCTGAGTTGTCAAGCCATTTTGACAAAGTCTTATTGAATCAACTAACCAACCCCTCTTTTTATTCCACTAGGTTGAAATGGTCTCCATCCTCATGGATGAGGACTCATCCTCAACTGTTGATCATTTGGAATATTGGAAAAGTCCAAATTATCCTCCATCATTGGATTCTTTTGAGGATTCTATAAATAAGCTTGAAAATCTCTATTTTCATTCATTCCTTTTAAAATCACAAAATTCTTAATGAGAATCCTTTGCCATCAAAAGCATCCCTTTTGGGAGATCTACATATGGTCTGGTATTCACACATATACATTGTCTATGTGGGTTATGTAGGTAGTGCTTAGAGACACATGGTCTCTAGGGTCAGTTCGATCATCTCCTTCATCATCATCCCTTTTGAGGAAATCTTACACCCAAAGAAAATCAAAGTCACCCTTTTGCACCAAAATGCTACCCATTCTCTCTTTGAATTTGAGGAATGAGTACCACATTATTGATAGAGCAAATCAGACTCAAATTACAATAAAGGATTCTTGTATCTCAATTGTGAATTTTTTATTATTGATTTCTACATTTGTTTCTCTAGATTTAGTTGAATTTAGCTTAGATTATTTAATTTTTTATGCATATATTTAGTTCATACATTTTTGGCACTCTTGGTGGGACTTACCCAAGTATTTTTTATCTTTTCATCTTCTTATTTTGCATTTAGATAACATTATTTTTCTGGTTTTCATTATTTATGTTTATCCTTTGAATTTAATCTCATTTCTTTTTGAGTTAGTATGGACTATAGGTTGTTGTCTCAGATTTTCTATTTAGTTGTATGTTTTTCTAGTGTAATAACAAATATGGAGACCTTTAAAGAAAAATTATGAGATTAAATAATGAAAAATTCATTGTTTCTTATGTTTTAACAATTTTGCTTATGTGTTTTATGATTTCACCACTATTATTAATGATTTTTATAGTATTTTTAACAATTTTTTTACTTTTATTAACAATTTTGCTACTGTGTTTGAAAAAAATGCCATTGAGTTCTACAATTTTTCCATTTTATAACAAATTCACTTTTTATTACAAAAACACTACTAAGTTTTAAAAAATGCCATTAATTTTAATAAAAACATTGCTAACGTTTACAAAAATCCTGCTATCTTTTAGAGGCCATAACTTTTGACTTAGGACTCCATTTGAGCTCTACTTTTTGCCAAAATAAAGGTATAAGAATGAATAAAGAAACCACATAAAAAAATTTAAATTTTTTACAATCTTACTAATTTATAAAATTAAATTTGTATCATACTTTCTTTCTTTTATTTGGTTTTAGGTTTCTGACTAACAATTTCACCTTTATCTTTGGTTGTGTAGTTATGAGATCATTCTAAAAGAGTTGTTTCTTCTTTATTTTTTATTGGTTTTCTCTAAATTTTTGTATATTACTTTGAAGAAAAGCCAAGTTTAAACTTTATAACTACTTGTTTATGGGATGTTCACTGAAGACAATTATAAAGAGCAAAGAATCTAACAAAATCTTTCATTTGTTTTTACTAACATTTTTCATTTTCAATCTTTTATGCTCTTCATAAATACATCACACTTGAATTCATTTGGAACAAATTTACCTTTTATTATCAACTTCTTGTTTGGCTATAATATTGAGTATGCTCTTTCCTTAACATCATATTGGTGATGATATTTGAAAATCAGCAACCATTTTGTGACTTATTTGTTACCCAGTTGACTTTACATATGCTCTTTCCTTGGTATCATATTGGAAAAAATACTTGGAAATAAAAAATAAGTATCAAATCTTTATTTTTATTCTCTTAGGGGCTCTATTGACCATAAATTTCACTAGAACATAGTAGGCCAAACCCCATTAACTGGTGGGGTATATAAATTGAGACCCAAATGTTTCAATTACCTAAGTGATTATGTGTTTTAAGCATAATGTGATGTGATGGGAATTCATGATCCAATACCTAGGGTTTCAACAGCTGAATTAAGATATGATATTACTAATTATCAATACACTAAGACCCCTATGACTATGTTGGGAACTTTAGGACAAGACCCAATAGTGTACATCTACATATTTATTTATTCCATGGTTTTATTCCCCTTAGATAAGCTCATATATACCTTACATCTAGGATCATCTATTTTTATTCAACTTTGGTGCATCAGCTAGCAATTAACATTAAGAAGTTACCTTCCACATACCCTAAAAACTAGACTCAATATGCCATGGGAATGATAGGATCCTCTATGGTTAGTGCTTTGAAATAGAAGGCCATAGATGAGATTATGGGTAAGTGAGTGATAATGGAAGGCCTAAAAGTGTTTCAAGACCCTCATCTGATATTTTTCACCTTTTTATGAAAATTGTTGATTGTTTATAATATAAATCATTTATTGTTTCCTTATGATTACCATGTACTAAAAACCCTTGAGTGAAAATTAATTCCTTAAAACAAAAAAATAGCATTCTTTGTTGTTAGAAAATAAAACTTCTAGTCATTTTTGGTATTTTACTAGAATCTAATTTCAAGTTTTTTTATTATTGAGTCAAAGTTTTTTCAAGCATTTTTCATTTTTTAGTAACATCATATATTTTAAGAAGTATGTATATGTGGAATAATCCCTTGACCAATTTCATCTCGAATCATAATCTCAATAATCCTTGTTATAACTCAAGATTTTATCCAACCAACTTTGATTCAAATGCATATTTGAATCAATGTCAAGTCAATCACCAAGCCAATCCAAATCCAAGTTTGAATATGTATTCATCCTCATCCATCCATAAATAAAATCCAAACTTGAATATTCAATAAATATTTCCAAATCAACCTTTCTATAGTAATCAAAATCAATCCTTTGATGTTGCATCTAGTTCACCCCAAAACTCAAACCTAAACTTCTTCACCAATCCATCTAGTTCTAACCTTAAAACCAATCTAAATCAAACTTATGATTTACCTTCATCACAACATTCAAATAAATATTTGAACCAAATTTCATTCATAAATCAAACTCCCATTTAGTCAAGTCTAAATATATTCCATCCAAATCAACCTTTCAACTCCTACAGCCTTCACAACCAACCTTTCCAAATTCATCAAAATCAATCATTTGATTTTACATCAAACCAATTACCAGACTTGAACCAAACTAAATCAAATTCACATTTTTTCACAAACCCAATATATTCAAGTCCATCAAACTTCACAAATCCAAAAAATCCATCCTTTCAAGATCAAGCTACCTCCCTAGCTAGGGAATCCCAAAACATTTCACATCAACATCACCTTACCACTGGTAAAATTATTTTACAAAATCAACCAAGTATCCTTTCCACTATTTATATCCTTAATTATAACATCCCATATCAAAATAATAATGGAAATCTAATTTGATCACCCCTACCATCTAAAATCACTTCATTCCCAAAGTTACAACAACTTCAAAACTCCCAACTTGTCAAAAATAATATTGTGCGTACTAAGAAAAAAATTGCTCCTTTAGGGGAACATTATGATGTATTCTTTCAAAAATTAGTTTCTGAAAACCTATTAATATACCCAAATACCAAATACTTCAACCCAAATGTCCCAAAACCTAAGTGGTATAAACCTAATGAATATTGTGATTATCACAAAATCTAAGGTCATTCTATAAATCATTATATGAGACTAAAGCATTATATCTAAGATCTAATTGATAAAGGGTATATCAAGGTAGAACCAAGTGTATCCACATCTAAAAATCATAGCTTGGGGACATGCCAAGATGTCTTTCTTGAGCCTAGTCAAGCCATACCACTTACAAGTCAAAGTTCTAACCTTCCATCCACTTCTTAAGATCCCATTTTCGACACATCCATTTTCAACCAATCCATAGTCGATCAACCTACCTTTGAAAACCATGGTTTATCATCCATTTTTGATGAATATCCCATCTTTATTAAAGAGCCTATCTTTGGCCAAAAACCTATCTTTGATCAAAATCCCATTTTTGTCAAAGATCATATTTATAACCAAGATCCTATATTGGACAAAACCTCCTTCAACCAACATAGCCTATCACCCATTAGCCAAAAACCCAAATCCTTATCACCTATGGAATATCCCATCATCCTAAAACATGCACCTCAAGTGATAGAGGTACTTATAGATAAAATAAACCATGAGCAAGGAATCATTGAACATGCCCATTTTGAAGTAAATGCTAGACCATATAACATCAACTAAAAATCATTTAAAAGGAAATATAAAGATGTTGGTGGCAATTTTATGGTTTCTAATTGAACTTCATGCATAATTAAAATAAGATCCATTTATATCCTTTACGAGGACTTTACTACCATCACTCCTTTAATAAACATTAATAATCTTACCTTCCATATTTAAATATAGTATCCTACACCTTCTGATTGGGACCGATGATCTTTCTTATAGTTAACTTCCTTCCATGATGATAAACTAATTACAAACTTCGTAGCTGGTCTCCTACCAAAAGAGTATCAAGAAACATCTGCATATTCTAAGGAATGACAAGTGTACCTCAATCAAAATAAATCCTAGAATCTAAATATAAAATCCACACCCCATAGTGAAAAAATCCTTGAGGCACTATCAGATGGTTAAAACATAGATTGCAATCAAAATAGAGAAAATAAAAAACATGAGTCCCTTATTGAAAACCTCTCTGAGGCACTATTGGACAATCCAAATCTAAATCCCAGTCAAAAAAATCAAGAAGAATACTTTGGTGAAAACCTTTCTAAGGCACCAATAAATGAGAGAATTAATATATCCTCTACATTAGCACATTTTCAAGATAGATCTCCATCACAAGTTGAAGATATTATTAAAGAAGCATTGAATTCTCAAATCATCTCACTTGTAGTTACTCCTAATCTTGTTAAATGTGATATTGTTGGTCCTATTCACCCTTTGATTCATAAACCATATACTCATCCCCACTATAATTCCAATCATCCAAATCCTTCATGCACTCAACATACATCCTTCTTCCAACATACTTTATGCTTCACCCTATCTAGCATCACTCTCTCTCATAGGCGCTATGATTATATCTTGATAAATTTGGAAGAAGACAACTTAGAAATTAATGAAGTTATTGAAGACATATATGGAGTGCTTACCTAAAATATCAATATTGGTAAGCATCAATGCATCTCAATCCCTTTTAAAATTGAGATGCCAAAAATAAAAATAAAAAATAAAAAAACAAAGCAAAAAAAACAAAAAAAAGTAAATCAAAAAATCAAAATCAAAAAGAGAAACAAATTTGTCCAAGTGTGAAAACCATTTATATGGTTCATTAGTCAAGCACCATGATGAAATCCAATTTTTGGCATCATGCGTAAAATAATCAACTATCTATAAGTACCTTACACCTGGGAAAATCTCATTTCATTTCAATCCTATGCATTCTGAATCATCCCTCCATCCTTACCCATCCTACAACATTTTTAATCCCATCATTTTACCCTAAACCATCCATGGTTACTTATCCTAAGTTACCCTAAAGCATACTTACCCATCCTACACCTATGCAAATCCATCTTAAACTCATCCTCAACCATCATACACCATTCTTGACTACCCTTATATATCTAAACCCATACTTATCCATTTAAGCCCAAACACATCCAAACCCATCCAATCCATTCCATCATAAAAACATCCTTCTTCCAATTTTAGCCTTGATAAGGAATTGGAAACGTCTTGAAAAATGTTTTTAGAAACATTTTGGTGTATCCTTACAATGCTATTTTGATGGTTATACACTTGGTTCTTACCTCATGTGTTCCCTAAAGTTTATCATCTTAACTATAATCTATTTATATTCATCCATACTCTATATATAATGCATTCCTTCCATCTCCTACCACTCACTCCTAGGTGCTACAATATGGTTTTCCCTTTGTTTCTCTTCTTTGGATATAAGCTTATAAATGCAATAAAAAATATACAAAAACATTGTAAAACCCAAAAAAATAATCCAAAAACATTATAAAACCCAAAAAAATCCAAAACATTATAAATTTCAATCAAAATCCAAAACATTATAAACTCCATTAAAATCCAACAAAACAAAATCCAAAAAATAATTTAAAAAATTGCTTGTCCTTAGTTATGTACCCTAGTCATCCCCTATACAAATTACTCATCAAACTGTTCAACATTATCAAAAAATCACTATGTCAAAGCATTCTACTTTAGCCAAGGACATTCAAAAAGTCATTTGCTTACTTGTTTTAGTCATTTACTTACCTGTTTGTATAGTCATTTACTTTCTTTCACATCATGGGTGTTTACCTGCTTTCATAGTGTTTGTTTTACTTCATTTTTCATTGTTACATATATTTCTATTTATCTTATCTTTATTGTATTTTCCTATATCTAGATCACAATGCACATTACTAATGGTGTTATTATGATATTCCATATCATGATTCACTAAGTTTTATCCTTATGAATATAATAGTCCTTATGCATATCACATGATAGTCATCATAGTTTTTATATACCATCAGTGCATATTGTCATACACAATATCAAAAATCAGGTTGCTCAACTCTTACTCAATTAGAATTATTTTTGAAAATCCAATGCAAATAATGAAATAAATAGATGAAGCTATTAGACCATCTAGTAAAGAATATGTGTGTCATTTATTTCTTCCATTCATCCTTATCTCATCCATGTTGTTGAATCATTTGATCTATCATCATTAATCCATGTAGTAGCTTCATTTCTTTGTTAATGTTTCATACTAATCATCCATAATCATTTTATAATCTTTTCATTTAATCTCCCACACATGTAAATTGGGACTAACACAATCACATTTTCCATCCTTTCTCCATCATCCAATTTTAGTGTTCAATCACTGACTTAAGTATAACATCCATGGGTCAATCTTACCTTACACCATCACTTCTTTTCCCATTGGGAAAAATACATTTGGCCTGATATCCACACATAGACATTGTCTAATTGGATTATGTAGGTATCACTTAGAGACATGGAGTTTCTAGGGTCAAATCGACCACTAACTCTAACATCTTCCATCCAAGCCATTTCATCCACATTTTCTATTATCATTTAATCAAAGTTCTATATCTCTTTATGAAAATTGTATAGTCTATATTTTTCATTTTTTTGCCAGTATATTACCATCATTAGGATATATCAATCCCACATCTACTCATGAGACCCCTAAGTCTAAGAGCGTAATCCAAGCTTTCAATCTATAAAGTGGTAAATGTACTTTTTCCAATATCTTCTCTAGCATTTAATAGCTTGGGGAAAATCATTTTACACGTACCCTCTATAATTTTTTAAATATTAGTATTGAGATAGGTATATATATTATTGATGATAATTTTCTCATTTCCATCCCTTTCTAATTCTCATTCTTCATCCATTTAAAAAAAAATTATAAATATTAAATCATTTTATTTTAAGATTGTTTTCAAATTGTTACAATCATTTATCAGCATAAAATCCACAATCATTTACAAAATCAATTCCTTTTTCTATTTGAAGGAACTATATTTTATTATTGTTGGTATATATCATTCCCACCCCTACTCAATCGACACCTGAGTCATTATAAAAAAATAATAAACATGCAATCTCTCAGTGGTTAAATTGTTGATTTTCAAATTAGAACTCTAGTTTTAACTAACTAGGGTCAAATTTTTTACGTTATCAACATATTGTAAATTTGATATCAATCCTAAAATAACTTAATTTTATGTTCCTTTATTTCACTATTTCCTCTTTTCATCAATTTTGAGTGTTTTTCCATTTCTCACCTAAACCTCAAGGGGGAATCATCACACTCATTTTCATTTATTTGGGGCAATTTTTTGATTTTCTATTATTAACACTCTACTTCTATTATTTGAAATAGTATTGCTTCACAACACCATTTCAAATAAGGGCAAATGTATACACCTAAATTTTATTTATTATTAAAATTCACCTAAATCATTTAATCATTTCTCTTAAATTAATAGTTAGCATTTCTTCTTAAAATCAAATAATTGATTAATTCAAACATTTTGAAAAAGTCAATTGTGTACCTTTTAATATTTATTTTTAATTATTTAAATCTAAAACTTCCACTTATTCAAACCTTTCCCACATATTTCTCCCCCATCCCAACCAAATCCATGAAGTTATCCTTCTCTTATGACTCCTTGTCTGAGTTATCAAGCCATTTTGACAAAGTCTTGTTGAGTTAGCTAACCAACCCCTCTTTTTCCTTCACTAGGTTGAAACAGTCTACATCCTCATGAATGAGGACTCATCGTCAACCATTGATCATTTAGAACATTGAAAATTTCCAAATGATCCTCCACCTTTGTATTCTTTTCCAGGCTTTTATAAATAAGCTTGTAAATCTTCATTTTCATTCATTCTTTTTGGAATCACAAAATTATTAATGAGTAACCATTGCCATCACAATAATTCCTTTTGGGAGAACTACATATGGTCTGATATTCACACATAGACATTGTCTAAGTGGGTTATGTATGCATATCTTAGAGATATGGGGTCTCTAGGGTCAGCTCGGCCACCACTTTCACCATCATCCCTTTTAAGGAAATTTTACACCGAAAATGAATCAAAGTCACCCTTTTACACCAAAAAACTACCCATTCTCTTTGTATTGGAGTAGTGAGAACCACATTCCTGATAGAAAAAATTGGACTCAAATCACAATAGAGGATTCTTGTATCTCAACTGTGAAGTTTTGATTGTTGTTTTCTACATTTGTTTCTCTAACTTTAGTTGAATTTAACTTAGATTAGTTAATTATCTTTTCATATATTTAGTTTATATAGTGGAATTTGGGGTGCCAAACTTTTATTTAAATTCACTTTAGGGCTTGTAAAGATTTCTTAGGTCTTTCCCAGTCTCTTCTTAGATTGGATGTAATAGTTTGATTGGACTTATGAGACCTTCAACAAGGTGATCTCACTTACATAAATTGCATTGTCACCTTATACCCAAGAGAAAAGTACATGCTATAGTGATATCTCTTCTTCTTAATCCAAGTACATCCCTTGCATTTAATCCATTAGGATAACATTTTCAACCCCTAAAGACTGGTATCCATAAGGAGATGAATCAAGGGCATTCCTTTATCTTCATTGCTTAGTAACCTTTTGCTAAAGATTACCTCTTAGGTAGTTCTGGGGTGTATGTGTATCAATACATGGGAATCACCATGAATTTGAATCATCTTCTAAGTTATCTTCACCAATATCTAATTCTCTATTTGAACTTGGTGGGACCATTTGTAAAGGATCAAGAACTAGGATGATTTAATTTGTAGGTTGCACCTACTGATTTAGCACCTGATGATTAAGCCTTTGCCTTTCCTAGTACTTATTATGATGGTATGACACTCTTATATTTTGGTAATTTTAGTAAGGGGATTTAGGAGCACATCTTGATATCATTTAATATTTATGATCTCGTTTGAGAAGTTCTACAGGATGCTTTTCATGTCATTCATCTTCGTAACTAACATGGATGAAGAGGATGCACTTGTTTGAGCAAGTGGATATACATGCATTAAAAGTGATGCTTGTGATGTGTTTGGGACCTCATTTTGTGATGGCATGGATATCTCAAATAAAATTGGCATAGGTGGTTTTGGGGGAAGTTTACTGACATCTATTAAATTATTCTCCACTTTGATTACTAGGTCATATGCATATGATAGTGTCTATCCTTTAAGGGACTGCATCATAACCACTATGTTCAAGTTAAAGGCCTTAAGGTAGAATACAATGTCCATACCCATAGGTAGTAGATCCATTATAAAGATTCTTTTCTAGGTTTTATGAAACCTAGTATTAAAATCAATAATAGCCTCTTGTAGGTCCTTTTTAATCATGATAAACTATTATAGGAGGGATGGATAATCTACTTTCTCATTGAATCACTCAAAGAACCTATCACCAAATTCATATTAGGTGGTGATGTATTTGGGTGACAAGGATCAATACCAGTCAAGAGCTCTTCCTTTGAAAGAGGTGTCTAGTATCCTTAAGGCCATATTCTACTATGTGACATAATGCATAGACAGACATTGGTGACACCTTAAATATTTGATGTTGTGATTTTGAAACCATACCCTATGAATTTAGGGAGTGACTTCAAGGAATTAGTAGAAAATAGGGTCCCACGTAGATGGGGATACTAGAGGGATGAGTGGACTACCACTATTCCATGTCATAAAGTTTTTTTGTGGTCCTAGGATCACCATTTACTATGTTTGTTATGTTGCACTAGATCCCATGATTCTTTCATGTTTTAAATCTACCAGAGGTGGTATAAATAATCTTGGATTATTGGTGGTTTGGGACCTTATGATGGACCTATGACTCATAAAATCTGACTTCTAGTTAGGTAGAGTGGTATTTGGTCCCACCAGGCATGCTAAAAAACAAAATTATTAATGCCTAAAGCTCTTGATCTTGATTAACAATTACCTATGGGAAGATTTATAGATGTGGGATAAATTTGTGGTCTATAAATTAACCTCAAAGATTTTAGAATCCATCTCTTCAAATTGATTGGGGGTAAAAATGAGGAAGAAAGAAATGTAAACAAAATTGAAGTAAATGTAACTAAGGTGATGTTATTAAAACTTTAATATTTCTATCTCTAAATTTTCATAAAATAGCTTGAACTCTCAAAACATTACAAACAATTAAAAGATCATATGCATGATTTAAGGCATGCACCATAAATAAAAGCCAATAATTTAGAAAAAAATAATGGAAATAATAGAAATTAATAGATTGCATTTAATTTAACATAGAACAACACATCTTCTTCATTATTAGGTGGAGAACAAGATATAAAATGCCCAAGGGTATAGTGTAAAATATTTAATCCTTCTCACAATGGGTGCTTGTTAAGGTCGTGAAGTGAAAATAAACTACCTCTACTATTTGTATTCTTAGACTAAACTACTAAAAATGGCTGCTCTTTGATAATAGTCATAAAGACAAAACTATTAACAATTAGCAGCCCTTTCCAAAAGAAAAGAGGTCTAACCCTATAGGAATAGTGGCCTCATGAGGATATGACATATAATATAGCACTCACACTCATTATGAGGTCATTATAACTAAAATGGGGAGCTTTGGCTCATAAGTGAATACAATATTTAAAATCCTAGATATGTCATAACTGCATTACTTCATGATTACCATGATGCTTAGAAGAAGCACTGAGGTGAGACATGTCTACCTCTAAACTACCTCTAGAATTTATGTTAGAAATGGAACCCACTTCCCTTGACCAATGGTGCACCTTTTATTTAAAGAATAACTCTCTTCTTTCTTAAGGAGCATTGTGGTGACATGTGTCATCAGTAGAAAGGATCAAAACTTAGCCAAAAATGAAGAAGGGGAACTCAATAAAGTGGAAGATGATACACCACCTACCGAACTTATAGAGCATGTCCACAACAAAAGATAACTACCCAAAAATACTATGAAACATGGATTATAATCCATAGGTAAAGCTTTGAAAGTTTCAATATTTTCCCTAAATTTATTCCTATAATTCTTTAAATGATCATTCTTCCCCTAATATTGAACTTTGATTTATTTAAAAACTAGTTATACATCACCCAAACATTTCATGTTTTTTATTCACATTTATTATGCAACCTATAACCCTAAAAAGAGCGATTCATATTTTGATGTGTTATTAGTACATTCAAACTATAATTTTTAAGAAAAAGTAAATGTTTCTTTTTTTGGAGATATTAGGATAACTCCTACACCTAACCCTATTGAAGAGCAACTAACATCAAATTATAATACCCAAATGAAATTAGGATTAGTTTCTATGATTCATGGCATATCCATATCTTTCTATGACATAAATAAATAGTTTCATATACCTGCATCATTATACAATATATCTGTCTTGACATCATCAACATTTTGTATAGTGTACTTTGTTTTCAATTCTAATTTAAGACATTGTTTGAATCCCTTAACTAGAATCATTAAATGTGAGAGATCTAACTAAATTTCACCACCAAGTTCATTGAAAAAAAAATATTCCCAAGAGAATACCATAATTTGTTAGGATATCAACTACTAGAATGTTGATTTTTATCCTTTTTAGAGGAAAAGATGTAAGGGAAAATTAGGCATATTTGATTTGGCTCACTAGATGAACTTGTTTAGCTTCCATGGAATAACAATGAATAAATTTTTTTTAACAAGTCATACCAAGAGCATGAGAAAATTTGGTAGGTATTATATTATCTAAGGCTCCTATGTCAATAATGCAATTATTGACTTTACATCCCTTAAGGAATAAAGAGATATATAAAGGATCAATATTATTTCACTTAGAAGTTATAATAGCCATAAAATTTACTATATTAGAAGAAGGAGGAGTGTCTAGTATTACTTTATCATTAGCTTTATTTTGAGTATGACTTTTGTTTTTGATAAACTCTACTAGCCTATCTAGCTGATATGGGTATGTTCTCAAATATTTGGATTGTGATGTTTGGATTTTAGTCTTGTTGACATGTTTAATTATGTCAAAAATATATAAACTAGAAGAAGAATAAACTTCTACATTTTTATATATATTAATATTATTGACATGAATGGTATGCTTTGGATAACTAGTAGTAGCATTTATGGAAGACTCACTTACTTTAAATGTTGGTTGTTTTCCTTTTACTTGAATCGAAGGTGGTGTTACTAAAGGAAGAATAAATCTTGTAGATTCTTCTTGATTTTCATTTTCTTGTTTTCTCTCATTTTGATCTCTTATGATTACCACAAATGATTAAATGTTCATGATCTGTAAACTAGGTAAATAGTTTCTAAAATGGATACTAAATTCCCAATTCCCTAAATATAATAGAATTGGTTGTGGAAATCTAGGATTGAATTAAAATAATCAAAAACCTCTATATATTCATTTCCTACATTAAAAGCCCCTGATTAGTGTCATATTAATCTTTTTTTTATTTTTTTAGTGTTGGATTAATCTTTTTTTTGCAATCTAAATTAAAAAGGAAACATAAAATAATTGAAAGGAAAAGTGACACCAAAAGTGATAATGAAGTTCACCCATAATTTGGGCTACATCTCTAGGTTCATGGAAATAATGAACCATTCCATTTAATAAGATGCAAATATAAGAAATTACCAACATACATCATAATGGATTTAGAATCTAAAAATAGTACTATAATATATTAATGTGACTGCTGATGATTTAAAATTGTGCTTGATTTTAGCACCAACAATGGGAAGTTTCAAGATGTGGGACCTTATGACTTGAAACAACCTCCAGATTTTTAAGAAGCTGGTTCTTCTCTATATCAAGTAGATACTGGGAAAAGGGATAGGAATTTTAATAAGAAACACAAATGCAAGAAAGGAAATCTAATATATGGAAATGCACCTGTATATAATTCAACCTTAATCCTGATCTCAATGAGACTATATGTAAGATTCATTTACATTTAAGAGCAAACAAGTGCATGATCAATGTAAAAGATGGAAACAATAGAAACAAAGGCTCACATCATAGACTACTTTTGCAGTGATACAAAAAATGTCAACAAAGGCATAGGGTTTAATCTTCTTATTTGAATTTTCCAGTCACATAAAAGGAATAGAAACACGTATAGTTATATACACTTTTCAACTCAAAAAAATGAGACAAAATCAAATGACATTCCTAATCATAGCTCTAGAAAGTCTACAGCCTAGACTACTTTTGTAAATGACACAGAAAATATCAACAAAGGCATAGGATTCAATCTTCTCATTAATTCTCTAGTCACATAAGAGGCACAGAAACACACACAGTTACATAAACCTTCCAACTTCAGAAGATAGAACAAAAGCAAATGATATTACTAGTCACAACTCTAGAAAGTCTAAACTCTTTACAATAAAACTCTCTCCAAAATTCTCTCTGGTATTTGATGATGATTTTGGTGATCTCTGCACCCTTATTTATAGCCTTGGATTCACTCCAAATTGTCTACTTGTTCCCAATCTAACGGCCCAATTGAATCTAACCAAACTGGAAGTGCCTAACAGAAGATATTTTATAGATTCCAAAATGCTTTGTCTTTTGGTAGTCCATCAGCTTAAATAGATTATAGGACGCTCCCTTCTCTTAAATGATAGATAACACTTAGCCAATTCTTTGAAAATATTCCTATTAATTAGAAGACACTGGAAAACAACACTTGGCATGTTCTATAGCGCCTATTGAAGACACGTGGCACTTTCCACATAACTTATACTCTTTTGTGTCTTTGCTCAGGAATGTTTTGCCTTTGACACTTGTCGCTATCTGCTTCCTCAAAATTTCAACAGCTTAAAATAAAATAGAACTCACAACATTTCTTACCTAAGTAATTTTAAAAGGGACAAAAAGACAGGTGTCAATCTCTACTACTTCATTAAAGGACACATCACAATCTCCACTTTACTTATCTGGGGTTACGTGGTGATCTCTGCTAATTTTAACTACCCTTTTAGAAACCTATGGAAGATGACACATGGTGGTCTCCACTTTACTTTGTTTATACCATATAAATAATTAGGTCTCATTTCACATTTACACAGACAGCGACACCTGTCAGCTTCTGCTTACTTAAGAAAAAAACTTGTGACCCACCACAGTCTTTGCCATATTAGCAAAGAAAAATGAAAATAATTCAGATCGTGACACATGGTGGCTTCCACTCTCTTCTACTGGGATACGTGGCATCTTCTGTCACTTTTTAAAAAATGAAAATGAGACCTTTCATGACTACCACTTGGTGTTTTTCGCTTGATCTTGATGCTTAGCTTGTTAAAACATTTCACTAAAAATATATGAAACGTGGGTAACGATATGAAACCATGGATAATGATGCTTGGTGCATTTTTTTGAGTTGTTGTGAGATACTTGGCACATTCTAACCAACTCATAGACAATATAAAAGGTGCCTTGAACAATGACACTTGGCTTTTCCACTTGAGAAAGGTGCCTTGGCTGACGACCCTTAGTGTTTCCACTTGAGAAAGGTGCTTCAAACGATGACACTTGGCATTTCCACTTGAGAAAGGATGCCTTAGAGGATGACACTTGTCAGCTTCCACTTTACCCTGACACTTAGACAAAAATGAATCAAAAGGAAAATAGATCCCATGCTCTATTTCAAAACTCTGCCACCTCAGACCAAAGTATGCAAAGATAAAATTTTGTGGTGCATGACTAAAAAATAGAATGAAATGTAGAGTACATTTTAACTCTACAGTTACTGGTGACCCCGAGGACTTTTGAGCCTACTTAAAAAGAAACCACAACTCTCGCTAGATCAAAATTTCAAAATCATAGCTTCAGCAACGATGTCTGGTAGGCAGACCACTCATCATCAGATAATACTTGATTACTATATAATTCATTGAAGGCTAAATCAAGGTTAATAATATCCTTATGTGAAAAACGTTGTAGAATTTGAACCATATCCTTCAACTTGAATTCAAGCTGAGAAACAAGAACCAAGATAGTTTCTACTTCAGGGACTAATGAATCATGCCTTAGATCCTAGAAAACTATTTGATCATTCTATTTGGCCAACAACAAAAGGTTTAATTTCTTCTACCATCAACACAGTGTTGTCATCAAGAAATGGAGAAGGAAAACCTAATTGTATTAGATCTTCAACATATTGTTTCATTTCATTGATTCCTTCCTTCATGACATCTAGAAGCTCTCTGTAACTAGTAGCTATGGAATTGCAATTGAGAACCTCATTTACTCACTTGGCAGTGACCATTTTGTCATTGATTCTTACTACTGACAACATTGCATCTATTACATCATAAAGTTTTTGCAGCAATGTTTATGAGTCCATTTCTCTCCCAGAGACTATATCCAGAGTGTTTATAACTAAACTCTCCACCTTTTTGCACAATTTCTATGCATTTAGCAAGAAGGTGAGAGATAACATGAGCTGAATAATCTCTGAAGAGGTTCTCTTCCACATGGATTCATATAGCTTCTTTACCAGACTTAATACTCTGACATTCCTTGGCCTATTGGCCAACTCTAGTGTCAATTGTGTTGTTCTCTATTGCTCTACTTGAAATTGGGCTTGTATGACCATAGCATTATTCTATTTGGCTAGCAGCTTTTGTTGTAATTGGGTAACTTGCAATAGGTGTTCCTTACATTTTCCTTACAATGCTGCCTTTTCATGCCTTAGCTTTGTCACCGCATCTTTTACCTATGTGAGCCCTACTTTTAAAGAATCATTTTGGGCCTGAACTACCTAGTGAGTCTAAAGAGAAACAGTATTTTGTAACTATTTATTTAGATTCTCTATTTCATTATCTTTTCTATTGATCTCTAAAGTCAAACTGTTACAATTTGCCTTTTCCTTAGCTAGCTCAGCTTCCATCTTCTATAGCCTCCTTGATATCTTCAAGTAGTCTTCAGTAACTATAGAAGTGGATTCAGTCAATAACTCAATTTTGTCCTATGGCCTGAAAAGGGACATGTCGATGGCCACCACATTCATCGTGTAATCCTCTAACTGCATCTACTCAATTGGTTTTATTACATTTGGTGAAAAATGAGTCACCATCAATTAGTGTTGGATGGGGTCAAATTGTGACCACAAATGGGGTGTAGCCAATGCTTTATTTTCCTTGATCTTATTTTTCTCTCTTTGGGCTTCCCTTGCCTTCCTAGCAGCATCTACTTGGGTCTGGAAGGTAGAAGGAGAGGCAATGTTCCCACCCACAAAAGGATGTCCCTATGGTAGACCATATTGAATATCCAATTGTTGGCTATGGGTAATCTGAGGGGAAAGTTTCTTGGGAATAGAAGGGGAGAAATGAGGTAATGTTAAGGCCTGAGGTGGGATAGATGGGGTGAAGTGAGAAATGGGAACAACAGAAGTGGCAAGAGATGTCATCTGGCTAGATGAAATCATCATGCCAATAGGAGAAGAAATAGACTGAGAAGGAGAGGGAGGAATAATACTTACCTGAGGAACAATTATAGTACCCTATAATTGGCATTGTGGGGTGTCTGTCTCCTCTTTTGAAGAAAATTAAAACTACACCCTCTTTCATTTCTTGGGTGTCTATTCTTTTGGTTGCATTTTTGCTCCTTTTAATGATGCTTATGGGGAACTGGGAATATATATAATCGAGACTGATGTGGAAGCTTATGATGGTGAAGGCACCACACTTTTTTTCTTTTCTATGGCACTGAGAGATTGGGGCTAAATTGATATAGTTACTGTAACTACAGTTTACTCTGAGGCTTATGACTCTTGGCTTGACCTAGCCCTAGCTTCTTTCTCTTCACTCGGTGTTAGCAAATTACTTGTCTCCAGGATACATACAAGGGAGAGATGGCACACATCCCATAGTTCTTCCCATCTTTCATCTGTGTCTACATTCCCAAAAGAATGGGTTGTTTGATAAATTTCCTACCTATATTTCTAATAGGCCTCTATCTTCTTAGTATCCCAATCTTTATTCTTTAATGTCCTCCTTAAACAAAAATTCATTCTGACTTTAGGATCATAATCTCTATGCTTAACATAGAATGTTTCCTAGGGTCTATTTTGTGGAAGGGGTAAGTCTGTTAACTCAACATAAAATCTAGGATTGTCTTCCCTAAGATTTTTCCTAGTTTCCCAAAAAGGGCAGCCCTCATGTGTGATTCTGGTTATAACTCTATTATTTCTTACCCAGGAGGATATAAAACCATTTGGGTCATAAACCCATTTGTCCTCTATTAAAAGGAAACCTAGAAAAGCTAGCTTTTTGAGCAACACAACTTTAGCATCTCTAGTTTCCAAAACCATGCTGGTTGTCATCCATGTTAAATCATACATTTTTCTTTTCCTCTTCCTAGAACTAGATTCATTGTCAACTATAGATACCTGCCTGGTGACCTCTAGGAATGCTAACCTAAGAGTCAAAATCTTAGGTAGCAATATCAGTTCCCCACAAAAACCATGGACTCTTATAATGGTATGGTGGGATCCAAAATAGAAATCATAAGGAATTGGGCAACTAGCTAGAAGATTTGAAACACTTGGGAATAATCTATTCATAACTTGTTCGGGGCTGAGGTGGAAAAAAGTAGGGGTAACAAATAATTCCCAAAATTCATATGGGTCACTAGTCTTTGACAAAATGTGTGTCCATGCAGACATAAGAATGGTCCTTTGGAGATCAAAATCTGGGTCATACATATTAAGATACATATGTTGGGCAAAGAGTTCAGAGTTCTAAAAAATCTTGAGATGGAACAAATAGGAAGAATACCTGAACACTCCTTCTGATTTGAAATGGGCCAGTTGTTCTACCATTGAGAAAGCAATTTGCTTAGAAAATTTGAGCTAATACTCTTGGGTTTTGTCAATGGTCTTCAGCTTGAAAAGGATAGCCATTTATTCTACATACACTGCCATATCATCTTCCATGCCAAAGATGAAATCCATCATAGACAATGCATCTTGGCTAGCCTGTGCAAATTGAGCTCTTCGTGTAAGGAGTATGGGTACCATAGTGTCATCATCACCCATTTGTAACTCAGATCTCAAGAACCTTAACCAAGTGTTGATATTTGCCCATGTTCTTTGCATCTTAGCAATAGTGGGGAACATATATGTACTATCATGATGTAGGTCTAACATATCCCTGATAGCTTGTGGTGTGATTTGCACCGTGAATGGACCTTGTTGAATGGTGCATGAAGGTGCATGGAACAAGTCTACACATAATTCAACCAGGTTGGGGCATGGATGCACAACTAGGACAATGAATTGAGCCAATTGTGTGGTCCATATCCTCATGGTGAATGTTTCACATTGCCCTACTCTAGCCCTCTGTAGACACCTGTGATGTGCCCCTTCTCTAAGAGTTTTGTTGCTAGCTCTCTAAATAATTGGGTCCATGATTCCATCCGCATAATATTTTATTTTCACTGGATCACTTGCTTGACCAACTTCAAGAAACTTGGTTCATGGATAGGTCTTCAATGGCTATGTGGGAGTTGAAGCATATGACTTACTTGCAAGAAACTTATCAAGGGATTCATACATCCCAACTCCTTGTTGTGAAGATTGTGCCCCCTCCATCTCTATATCTTCTTTATGATAGCTTGTATGAACTTTTGCAAAATAGAAACACTTTCATTGAAGCAATTTTACTAAGCACAAAAAAATGCAAGTAGCAGGATAATTTTAGGCAGATGCAAGAATGTTTGAGAACTTATAAACTTTAACTCTTGCTAAGAGGTATTTATTGACCTATCAAGTCTCGAAATGGCATTAAACTCAGATAACCATTAGCAGATCCTACTCAATCTTTATAGAACAGCGAGATAAACATGTTATGTAAGTGGCAACGCAAGGTACCTTGTGGATTTCTAAAGATTTGGGAGACATTCAATGTATTAGATAATTTTGAAAATTTTGAGTTGTCGACTACGTTTTCAAAGAACACTTATTTAAAAGAAAAGTGGGAAAATAAAAAAATGGGAAGACAAAGCAATACAGAAAGGGGAAACTACCTAACTACATTAATCAAGCATCTTTATCTCCCTCCTAGATCAAAATAAGAATTCCTAAAGTCTCTTTCATAACAAGCCAGCTTATATTGCCATACAAGTGATTGAATTCGATATAGCTCTGATGACTTGATTTATTTGTATGCCATGGTGTCTGACCTGAATTTGGGTGAGTTTGAGTCAAACCTACCTCCAACAAAAGCTTTTTGACATATATCATTTATTAACTTAACTCCTTTTTCCTCAAACTCAGGTTCTATTGCATGGTCATCCTCTTTAATAAGTTCAAAATTACCAATATCTTGAAAGGATAATTCTGAAAGTTTGCAATAATTTTGCACATGTAATTGAGGCTTAATGCTATTTTGTTCATCCTCTGTAACCAGCTTATAGCTTCCCTAAAAAATAGTATAACCTGACCCAATGATTTCAAACAAATCATTTAAATCATGGTCCAAGAAATGTCCATGCTCCTCCACATTATCTTGCAAAGTAAGAAGAAAATCAAAAATTATTTCTTCTTCATCAGAGGTCAAGGTATATGCTTGTGATTTCTCACTAGGAATCTAGAATTCATAAGAGGTGTCTTTTGACTTTTCTTCCTCTAAAACATTTAGGACTTTATGATCTTCATCAAGTATAACATAAGTGCCCAAACCAATAGAGTCATAATTTCCATATGGGTCACTTTGCATTATAGCTAATAAATGATCATTTTCTTCTTCTTGATTATATCCAGTCCATTCACCTAGCTCCTCAACAAAAAACCTTTATTCTTATTCATCATGGCATGAGCTACCTCTAAATTTGTAGTGGGTTCATTGGTGATATGATCCTTATATAATGGCTCCGATAATATCTTCATCTTTGAACCATATTTGGTTCTTAAGATGAGATGAGACCAATCAAGGGACATATACCCTCTTATCTTGGCTATAAAGTCTCTTGATAAACATAAGCCAAAAATAGGAGGTATATCTATGACTACTACATCTTAAATTACAATTATATTAGGACAAGCATATAATTGTAATTGGAGATGTTTAATTATCCCTATTTTTTGTACTACTTTTCCATGTAGCTATATGACTCCTTTAGCGAGTGGTTCATACTTAATTTCTAAAGCATCAGCAATCTGCTTAGGCATTACTATAGTACTAGCTCCTGAATCAATCATTGCATTATGCAATAGTTTCTTGCCAACTATTAAAGTTAAATAGAAGGGATCTAGTTTAAATTTTCTTACCTCTACTGTATTATTCACTAGGGTTGTTGTCTGTAGATGAACTATATCTTTGAGCTTTTCTTTTCCAACAGGTCCTTCTTTGATAACAGTACCTTTGCACACTACTTGGCCTTGTAGAGCTTCCTGTAATAGTGTCTTCTATTTAGGAATAGCCAATATATCCCATATTAATACTTGTGCTAGAGTCTTCTTCAATTGATCCACTACATTTATTGGTCCCAAAGTCTGAGTTCTTTAAAAATAAGGATATCTTGTTTTTTCTTGAATTTGGGTAGGAATCCCTTGATTTTACACCGACTGAGGCACTTCTTGTCTGATAGCCATTTTTCTTTGTCCTTAAAATGGAAGATTCTCCATAACTTGACTATTTACAATCTCAGGCTGTTCCACCATCCTTCTCTTTAATCTGGTGTAATATTCAAAATACACCACTAGTTTTTTAGAGGTAAATGCTTCATTCAAGAAAATTGATTCTTCATCTTCAACCCATGAGAACAAATCATGTTTTGGGGCTATTTCTTCCTCTTGTTACAAGGACATCCCTTGCATCTAAGCTACTAGGACTAAATTTTGCATATTAGAAGACTAGTAGGCTTGAATGTCATTGGAACTTGTAAACTGACCATCCATTCTTCTTTGCTCTACCACCTTTTGTTACAAATTAACCATAAGACAATCTCCAGGTGTATGAGCATTATTATAGGGGAAACACCAGGCATTAGTGTTATCCACATAGTTATTTTTCCCTAGAATAATCTCCCCATTTGAGTTGGGAGGAATAGTCTGTGAGGGTGTGGGGACTACAACCAATTAATTTGATGGCTAATGGTTATTTTGCCTCAAAGGACCCTGGTATTGGTTTGGCTGAGATGAAAATCTATTTCCTTGATATCCTTGATATGGAGGCCTAGGAAAATTATTACGCTATCTTTTTATATTAATCATCTCATTAGAAAATGTCCTTGGGATATTCTTGATATCATTTAGCTCAGATGACTAAGTGGGGACAATTTCTTTAGTAGATGGTTGAGGATAGGTGTACATAGACACAGGTGGGGCTATATATTTAGGGACTTCTTGAGGTAATGGCAAGGAAATTTTTGGGAACATGGGTATGGGAGGCCTTGGAGGTAGCTTTCCAGCATCTATTAAATTGTTCTCAGCTCTAACCACATATTCATAAGCCTCTAGCAAAGTGTGTCCTCCAAGTGACTGAATCATAATAGATATATCTAAATTCAAAGCCTTAAGATAAAACACTATGGCCATACCTGGTAATGGTCTAGCAGAAATAGGGATTCTTTCCCAAGTCTTTTGAAATATAGAATTGAAGTTAGTCATGGATTTTTATGGTACCCTTTGAATGGTAATTAATTATTGTAATAAAGAAGACTTATCACCTTTCTCTTTGAATCTTTCAAAGAAAAGATCTCTGAGTTGATCCCATGTAGAAATGGTATTTGGGGTCAAGGACCGGTACCATTCTAAAGCTTTCCCTTTAAAAGAAGCTGCTAATAGTCTTATGGCCACATTTTGCTATGTGACAACATGTATAACATATACATTTGATACATCATGCAGATGCTCTTCAGGTGTTTTAGAGTCTTGCCCACTGAACTTAGGCAGAGCTTTCAAGGCATTCACTAGGATAGGGTCCCAAGTGGCTGGTGGTGTTGGGAGGACTAATGGACTACCAATGTTCCAACTCACATAATTTCTTGGGGGTATAGGGGCTCCCATATTTGCTCTTGGTATTGGTAAAAACTGGTTGACTCTTCTTCTTGGACTAGTTACCAAAGGTGGCAAAAGAATAGCTGGATTTATAGCAGATTATGATCTAGTTACTAGTCCACAGCTATGACTCCTCGTAGCTCTCTAGTTCATACGATCTTGAAAGAAACTTCAAGATTGGTCCCATTAGGCATGCCAAAAATTATTTATGATTTAAAATTGAGCTTGATTTTAGCACCAACAATGGGAAGTTTCAAGATGTGGGACCTTACGACTTGAAAAAACCTCCAGATTTTTAGGAAGCTGGTTCTTCTCTATATCAAGTAGATATTGGGAAAAGGGATAGGAATTTTAATCAAAAACACAAATGTAAGAAATAAATCTAATCTATGGTGATGCACCTGAAAGTAATTTGACCTTAATTCTAAGCTCAATGAGACTATATGTAAGATTCATTTACATTTAAGAGCAAACAAGTGCATGATCAATGTAAAAGATGGAAATAATAGAAATAGAGGCTCACAGCATAGACTACTTTTGCAGTGATACAAAAAATGTCAACAAAGGCATAGGGTTTAATCTTCTTATTTGAATTTTCAAGTCACATAAAAGGCGCAGAAACACGTACAATTATATAAACTTTTCAACTCAAGAAAATGAGACAAAAGCAAATGACATTCCTAATCACAGCTCTAGAAAGTCTACAGCCTAGACTACTTTTACAAATGACACAAAAAATATCAATAAAGGCATAGGATTCAATCTTCTCATTAATTTTCTAGTCGCATAAGAGGCACAAAAACATGCACAATTACATAAACCTTCCAACTTATGAAGATAGAACAAAAGCAAATGATATTACTAGTCACAGCTCTAAAAAGTCTAAACTCTTTACAATAAAACTCTCTCCAAAATTCTCTCTAGTATTTGATGATGATTCTGGTGATCTCTAGACCCTTATTTATAGCCTTGGATTCACTTTAGATTGTCTAATTATTCCCAATCTAATGGCCCAACTGAATCTAACCGAACTGGCAGTGTCTAACAAAAGATATTTTATAGATTCTGAAATGCTTTGTCTTCTGGTAGTTCATTGGCTAAAATAGATTGCAAGACACTCCCTTCTCTTAAATTCTAGGTAACACTTAGCCAATTCTTTGAAAAACTTCCTATTAAAAACAACACTCGGCATGTTCCACAACACTTATTGAAGACACACGACACTTTTCGCATTACTTATACTATTTTGTGTCTTTGCTCATGAATGTTCTGCCTTTGACACTTGTCGCTATCCGCTTCCTCAAAATTTCAACAGCTTAAAAGAAAAAAAAACTCACAACATTTCTTACCCAAGTAATTTTAAAAGGGACAAAGACATAGGTGTCAATCTCTACTGCTTCATTAAAGGACACATGGCAATCTCTGCTTTACTTATCTAGGGTTACATGGTGATCTTCGTTGCTTTTAGCTACCCTTTTATAAACCTATGGAAGATGACACATGGCAGTCTCCACTTTATTCTATTTATACCATAGAAATAATTGGGTCTCATTTCACATTTACACAGACAACAACACCTGTCAGCTTCTACTTAAGAAAAAAACTTGTGACCCACCACAGTCTTTGCTATATCAGTGAAGCAAAATGAAAATAATTCAGATCATGACACATGGTGGCTTCCGCTCTCTTTTGCTGGGATATGTGGCATCTTTCATCACTTTTAGAAAAATAAAAATGAGACCTTTTGTGACTACCACTTGGCACTTTCTACTTGATCCTAATACTTAGCTTGTTAAAACCTTTCACTAAAAATAGATGAAATGCAGGTGCCGATATGAAACTATGGATGATGACGCTTGGCACATTCTGCTGAGTCGCTATGAGATATGTGGCACATTCTGACCAACTCATAGAAAATATGAAAGGTGCCTCAGGTGATGACACTTGGCATTTCCACTTGAGAAAGGTGCCTCGAATGATGACAGTTGGCATTTCCACTTGAGAAAGGATGCCTCAGAGGACGACACTTGTTAGCTTATGCTTTACCCCAAAACTTAGACAAAAATGAATCAAAAGGAAAATAGAGCCCATGCTATATTTCAAAACTCTGCCATCTTGGACCAAAGTATGCAAAGACAAAATTTCATGGTGCACGACTAAAAAATAGAAATATAGACTTGCAACTCCAGATAATTACCCTGCAACTATTTTCATCCCTCAACGGCCAAAATCCTTATAGTAAATATAGGTAATAAAAATTATAGTTATGGGCCTCTCTTTAACAATATAGAGTCACACAATACATATTTTCCTTTTCTACCACATAGAATAAAATATAACCAATGTCAATACCATCTTGGTCAGATATTCATGTTATATCCCTTCCTTGGTTAAGATCCATACAAATAGAAGCAACATAATAATAACTATATATATCATCCACCATGGTTTAAAACCTTTCAAAACTGAATAAAATGTTATCTCATCTATCTAGTACTCATTGCCTAATATATACATCTCTACATATATACTTTCGAGGCTAAAAGGCTTTACAAATAGAAAAAAACATGTGTATACACACACACACATATATAATATTTGAGACTATATTCAAACTAAAATAAATAATCTAGACACAATAAAAATCCCACCCAAAGACTTATAAAACAAATGAAGATATCCATTTACATCTACAATAATCTACCTCACACAGTCTTTAGGTTTGCATTTGCATTGAACTCATACAATCATGAATTACATCCATGCATAATCAACAAAGACTTGTTTTTTATCTACGGCTAAGGCTAAAATAGATGTATTGATCTAACTAACCTAGCTACACTTGACCAATATTTCATTTAGTTTATGCTCTAATAACAAGTTTTGTCTCCACTCAGATCTGCATGACTACATTCACCTTGCCCAAGACTTACACAGTCTTTCAATAAATAAAGTTCCTTCTTCCCTCTACCTTATAAAATCAATGTATAGCATAACATAGCTCAATATATTACCCTTTTCTCATCCCTAGCTCAAAGATCTTTGTTTTCAAAATAATCAAACACAATTTTGTTTTCAAAACAACTGAAGATGCCATAGCCTTGAAAACTATATTTTTGGAATGGATGCAATCCTTTATTGTCGAATTTCATCCCATAAAACTTTTAATGTCCCTACTTAGGGCCTCTTTCTTTTTTTTGGCTTCATAATCCATCTAAAAGGTATCTCTCCTTACTTTATGTCTTCCATGGTTTCTATAACCATACCGAATAGAAGAATACCTCCTCAGACTCAACTCTGTCCATATAGGTAGTCTGACTAAAATTTAAATACCTCCCATTCAATCAAAAATGGCATGATAACTATGTGATAACAAAATATAATGGTCTACAAGCCTAATTATATTCCATTACCTTAAGCCAAAATACCTTCAAATAATCATACTTATGTCTTCTTGAGCTTCCAAGGTTTTTTTAGAATGGTTTAATATCCCTTAAGACCAGGCATATTTCTATGGGAAAACAAAAATCCCTCATACATGGGAGTAGAATGAGCACAAGTCTTTAAATAGGCAAAAGTTAAGATCATAATCCATGGCTATGACCATGTATGGCATCCTTTTGTTAATGAATCTCTACATGGTGCCTTTAAATTTAGAACCCATGCTATGTTTGGTAGATAATAACAAGATTGGTTGGTAAATGGATCTTGACCCAATGGAATCTCAGTTTAATGTGTTGGAAAACATTGAAATGTTTGTAACAATAGTGAGTTGGAGGGTGAGTTGGTTCTGGTGGTAATTTGGTAGACCGAGATGGTAAATATAACTTGATACCAACGTGTTCTCCATATAACTCAATTACAACTCATTTCTATACAACTCAATTCCAACTTGGTTCCAATATAAAGGCAACTCGACTTGACCCCAACTCATCCTATGTAAAATAAAACTCTTCTTGGGACTTGAGTTTGGTATTGGGTTGACATCACTTGAACTCATCATGTAAACTTGGAATAAAAACTCAAGTTATATAATTAAACTTGGCATGCATTGTGGCTTGGAAAAATAACAAGGATGTTGTGGCCTAAAAACCCACCATGTGGACCTTTTTCAAACACTCTTGATCCATATATGATGACAAAATCCCCCTCTATTATCAAAGTGGTCTCCACCACCTATAGTCTCTATAGCCATCCTTTTTAATTACCATTAAAAATGGTGACTATAATCCTCTAGATTAGTTCATATCTCTAACATTGTCCTCATAATCATCTTCTTATGAATTGTATTTTAGGAATGCATTTATGTAGTCACCACTAGGTTTTTCAATTTCACATTCTTGAAGTTATATATTTTATGATTTACTTTCTTCTTCAATCTATTCATACCTTAATATCTCTTTTATTTCCAAAATGAAATTCACAGTAGGATTTGTATTTTGCTGAGGAGAAGCTTCTAGTGCAAGTTCTTGTTGAGGACCTTACAATCAAGGATGATCTCTTTGAAAAGGGACATAATATCTTCTTGGAATAGATTTATAAGCATTATTGATAGTTTTGTGAGGTAACTACTTTTTCAATTTTCTTATGTCATTGGCCATTTTTTGTAAAAAAAATTAAGTGGAAGACTGATTTGTATTCTATATTTAACTTTTGATGGTTATTTTTAAAGTTTTTCAGACATTATCATATCATCTTCAACTTCAATAGCCAATGATTGGGCTATATTTAAATTAACTACTCTAGTGCTTCTGAATTGATAGCTTACTTTTATAAATTATGAATTGATGAAAAATCATTTATGTTTTTCACCTATAGGTTTAACAGTTACCATAATTTTATTTAATAGCCTATTCAATTAAGATACAAAGTCTCTTATTGGCTCCTAATTTTCTTTCTTCATCTGAGTGAGTTGAGCCAATAATGTATATACATCTTCTACTGGTTTGATCCTAAACTAAAACTTAGTTTTCATATCATCCCAATTTTTTATTACTCTTGGAGGAAGATGGTAACACTAATCGATAGATCCTTTTTGAAGAGTTTTAACATATAATCTCACTATAATTTCTTCATGTTAAGCTCCTAAAACTCCACATGTCACTAAAATGTAGTAATGTGTTCATCTATATTTTATTTTCCATCCCCTAAGAATTTTGGAAAGTTTTTACATGAACTTCTTAGGAGTTCTTATATCCATCCCAAAGCTAATGGACAAATGTAATTACCCAATGGTTGTGCCATTATTGGGAAGATTGCTTGTAATGGGATACACATTCTTAATAGGATGATATCTTGACTTATGATTATTCCTCCTTGAGATTTTTTATCCTTTTTTAGATTTGAATGGAGGTTGATTTATCTCTTAAGTTTACTCTTTTATTCTGGACTCGATCTAAAACCTAAAGATTCTTGTAATTGATAAAAAGGATCAATTTCACCTCTAGACTTACTAGCTCTAGTAAATATTTTCTCTACCAATTTAAAAAGATTTATTATTGACGAGGAGCTTGTTTAGACTAAATAATTATTTTTACTGGTCTTCTTTCTTTTAATTCTTCATGCATCTAGTGCTTCAACTCTTTGTGCCAAGACTACATGGTCCTTTTCTTCTTCTAAAACCTCAAAAACTTTATAAAAATGTACTAAAATTGTTCTATTAACCCAAGCAAATAATATCAAGTTAAATGAAACATATTCTTAAGTTTGACTCAACCAATCAGGATGAAGCTAAATAACTAGATCCTGAGGTGTTGGGATGGTCATGATAAGAAATTTTATCTATAGAAAATCTCTGAGTAGTTACATGAATTTATCTTTGTGTTTGTCTTTGTGCTTGTATTCTATAAGTAATTTAAACATTTATTCAAATAATAGTTTGAATATCTTATTGTTTGTTTATTATTATAGTGATAGTAGTTAATTGAGTTAAAATTGTTTTATTATTCTAGGCTAGTTGTTCAAGACTTAAGGAAATATCTTCCTCTATTGATTCTATCTAGTTTAGACCAAGTTAATGATCAAGATTTTTAGGCACTAAATTTTTCATGTGTAAATTTATTAATACTGAGCTGATGAAATAATTATATGGTTTTATCTACATGCAATAATTCTTTATGCTATTTTTGCATGTTCTATTTCTTGTTTCAAGATTTTTAGGATAATTTGGAACTGAGCTACTAAATTTTTTTTAGAATCCCAAGAAAGTTGTTTGATATGTAAAATAATATCTAAGTATGTAGATTGTTCCAAATATAGTTCAATTTGATAGAGTGGTGCTTAGGCTAATGGAAAAGTCATATGGACCAATATCTCAAAATGCGAATTGCATGAATGTTAGAAATTCATGCTGTATTATGGGTGCCAAAACCTATTGGCATGAAATAGGAAAACGTCTTTCTCCTATTACTACGTGAATTTACCTTTATTTTAAGTTAAATTGATGCAATAAAATAAAATATTTATAACAAAAATGAGTTTCATCAGGGTAGTAATTTTAACTTGAAAGTATGAAAAGGCTGGAGAAAACAATTAGTGACTAAGAGATTTAAAAGAGAAATATTTTTTTGAAGGATGAAAAAGATAACATAACCAATTTTTCAAATTTAAAAAACTATTGGGAATGTCAAATTTTTTTTTATAATCTCTAATGGGAAACCTCTCTCATTCAGTGGATAGGAAAGACATACGTACATTTACAGAACTACACAACATATACCAAAATAACCTTATAACCTAATAATAAAAAATAATAACCCCTTTGTATTTCCTTGCTAAAAATGAAATAATTACTCTCTAACCCCACTAAAATTTATCTAAAACTAAAATGAGCAATATAGATTAAAAAAAATGCTATAATGAAATTTCCATGGTTTCTAACTAGTTCATAATGGTTATGCCAACATTCTAAAAATAAAGATTCAAATACATGCAAATATTAGATGCATACATTATCTAAATAGAAATTTTTGAACACAAAGTTTGAAAAAATATCCTTTTTATTGATGTTCAAAAGATTACAAATATAATTTCCACTTTCAAAAGTTCTTATTGTCAAGGCCCTTATAATTAAATTCTTAACACCTATTTATAACTTAAGCTAGTTGTTTATGGTGTGTAAGCATATGCTTTACATATTTGAGGGCTTGTAAAAATACATTAGTGAATTAGCATACTTGAAAACTTGTAAAAATGTGTTGAGCAATTTGCATAACTTGAAAAATTGTTTGGCATTTTTACAACTTGTAAAAGTATGTTATCAAATTTACATGAATTGAAAAGGTACAATAGAAAATTTTCACAACATAAAACATGAAAAAAGATCTTAATAAAATTTCATGTGATACAATGTGAAAATAACTAATGCATTGCATGACTTGAAATTTTTTAATTAGATACATGAAACAAGGATTTATGATAAAATAATCTTCTTCTTCTTCACTGAGAATAATAGGAATTTGTTCTTTCTATTGTTGTAGCTTTTTCTGCTCACCTGATATTTATCAAATCTCTGTAGGATCTCCAAAAAAAAAAAATTAGGTCCATATGAATATGTAAAATCCACCTCTGCATCACAATGTAGTTCCACTATTATGTCATTTATTACATTATGTTTCTTCACTACTATATTGAGATTATTTAAGATGAGCTAGACTTAGGAGTTAGAATCTCCTCAATATTTTTCTTGAACTAGTTAATGATAATATCTAGAGAGACCACATTATTGTAATCATCATTAATTCTAAAATTAAATTTTTGGATGGTGGATCTTGATCTTATTATAATTCCTGATAGGGGGTGTTGGGGGGGCAGCACCTCCCCCCCGCCCCCCACCCTCCCGCCCGGCACTAGGGTTATCATGGGGGTCCAAGTGGGTGGAGACCATACTTGGAGCCCCCTGACAAGGGTTTTGGGGTAGCACTCCCAAATCAAGTTTTTTAAAAAATAAATTATAAAATATTATAATTTTGTAGTAAATCTAGACCATTCACTATTTGGTCATAGATATAATGGTGGAAATAATGTTTGTTCATTTTTGACCTAATATGTAACCCTCCTTTTATATGAGGGCATCTTAATCATTGAGGCATACTGTGTGAGTTAAGAGGATATTATAGTGGATGTAATATAGGCCTTTCCCTTCATTTTTTGGATTGAATAATAAGAAGTACTAGCTATTTTTGTGTGGACATAGCCCATATTGGGTGAATCACATTAAATCTGTCTCTATTATGTTGTGTTTTCTTCATTTTATTTCCATCTTTTAATTCATTAATATTAATCTATGTTTTATATTCCTAACATTAAATTATAGAGACTTCATACTATTTATAGAATAGCATCTCCTCTCATGGACTTAAAATTATAGAATTTATTGATACATTTTCTAATGATATGAATCTAGAAGCTTGTAGCTCCATGAAATTTAGTGAGATATACATTTTCATATTTTTGAATGATTTCTACTTGAATAATATCATCTAAATTATCATTAGAAAATTCTTTTAACTCAGGAAGCAACTCTTCCCATTTATGTACTTTGTTATTATATTTGTCTTCCACTTTTGTTACACCATCATACTCTAATTGAATCTCAAAACTTACATCCATTGAAGCTTTGATATAACTAACTCTAAGTTTTAGAATTTCTTATAAACAATCTTTTGTTACCTTTCCCACTATTCCAATTTCCTTTACTACATTCAAAATTTCATTATCTAAAATTTGATGAATAATTGAAGAAGAATATTGAATTGGATTTATCAATTTCTAGAGCACTATTGTTAATTTCTCAACTTTCTCTTTGAGCTGACCTTTAGACACTTATCATGATCCATCATTTCAAATAAAGTGCTAATAGCAGTTTGAACATCCTCCTTCATTCTCTCCCTCATAGCTTTTCCAAAATGTATTTTCATTATTTGATAATCTAAATTATTAAAATTATTCTTGTCCTTTTCTATAAGGGGAATGACCATTTCTACATATCTTTATCCTTTTTCTTTGATTTTTCTTGTCACAATTTTAGTCTTCTATATTATCTATGGAGGAATAAAAACTATTGCACTAAATTCAAATTTCCTGTGGTTTTACAATCTTCTTCCTTTTCTTCACCACTTCATCAAGCCAATTAAAAACTTCGACATTGACCAAATATTATTGCATTTAAATAGACTTAGAATTTGTGGAGGTATCTAGAGAGGGAAGGATATTTTATAGAGGTTTGATCTCTTCTGATATTATTTCATATTTTTCTTTGTCAACTAAAAGAATTGGATTTTTGGGTTAAGGATCAAGTGGTAATTCAATATTTTTTGAAGGAGGTAGAAACAATGAATTATCAGGTTCAGTAGAGGGTGATAGAAATAATAAAGAATCAAATGCAATAAATTATTTAGTAGTGTTTATCACCAATGTTAGAGAAAAAACCAAAATGTTGAAAGTTATATCTTTAAAAATAGAGGTAATCAGATAACAAGAATATTTATTTCCCAACCTTTTGATTTTTACTTTAAGAGGCCCAGAGCTTGAAATAGTTGTGGATATAGTTTGTTTTTCAACTTCTTATTTTATTGTTGGGATGTATTTGATTTCATTAGGTACTTTAAATGTCTTAGATTTTGCTTTTTGTTGTTTATATAAGCTTCTTAGTTCAACTTCTATTGTTGTTGGTGGTGGAAAACCTACTTGATCAACATTAACTCCTCTAGTTTTCAACCATTGCAGTGTTATATCAAGTACACCTTGAGTTCTGGTCATACGAGAAGTTGATTCTTTTTTAGTGCAATCAATCTTTGGAATAAATTCAAATTCAAGTTTCTTTTTTCGAAGATTGGGATCCATTGTATTTTCATCATCAAGTATTTTGTTGGTGACTTTTTTAATCCCAAAATCAATAACCTATTTCACTATGAATTGTGAGCAATCTCTTATGCTCACATATTTCTCATCATCACAATCAAGCCAATAGTATTCAAAGTGAGGTAAGTGTTGATATGAATCCCCCAAGACATGTGTCACTAAGAATCTTATATCGAATGAAGCCCTTATTTTAAATGGACTTATAGTAACACATGCCATTTATTCCTCAATTAAATTTACCTTAGCCAATGATGAACATGTTCATCTACCAATGAAGATAGGAGATTTTACTCTAAATTTATGTTTAATAATATAAACTTGTGATTTTCATCCAATTATCTTACCGATTTCATTAGGTCCCATTTATCATCAATATACTTAGGAATCATATATGGTGATATCTCACATCCCCAAACCCTTATATGATAAAAATTTACAAAACTAAATTAACCAAGATCACCACCTTAGAATATATATTATTGTTTACATAGATATTATCATGTTATAGGGTTATTTTTCAAACATTTGAATGACATACTAGATGAATGCATCATTTACCCTTCATAAATGATGATAAATTTCCTTTAGGGTATGTTGAGGGTAGAATTAATATATGTTTTTAGTTTTGATGTTTCCCACCTTTATTTAGTCCACCATAAAATCTTCTTCTAGAAACTTCATAAAATAGATACGAAGTCATGAAGAATTTATAAGTTTTTTTGACCTAATTTAATTATTATGGATTGATTAAATGATCAACTTCCCCTAATCAATATATTTCTTATGCTGATTAATGATACACACACACACACAAACATCCACGTTTGGAAGTGTCTTAATTCCAGGCTTCTAACTACCCTATGTAAGAGTGTAATCATGTCATTCACTTCTTTCATGAATTCAAACATGGAAAGATTATTTGAAACCCTTGTTTTTGAATGTTTAGGCTTTGTGATCCATTATTTATTCACCAATTTCACACAAGAATTGACATTATCATCTCATAAATATTGAGATGAAGCACGAAATAATTTTACATATGATTCTCATTCTTGAAACTACAATAAATTGTCAATATGTTCTGGAGATAAACATATGACATATTTTCCTTTGTGATTTAACAATTTTCTCTTCTCAAGGTCATTGTGTTTAGCTATGGTTAAGACCAATTCTAGGCTCTATAATGAAGTTAGAAAAGTAGATAAATTTATCAATCCACTATCATGTATACTATAACCATAGTTTGTCTTATTCATTCCATTTATTTTTTTCATTATATATCTTATGTTGATGTGTCCTATATCAGTGTCAATTATTTTATTAAAGCTTGAATCCAGGATAGACATAAGAATGATAAATTAAAATAAATATTTCATTTGTTATTTCTTTTATCCCTACAAAATATTCTTTGGAGGAATTTTATTCAAAGTACCTTTAGTATGAGTCTTAGATGTTGACATCTAAGTTAATCACACCACCTATTAGGTGACCCCCACACTATATTGTAACTAATAGATAAAATCTAATGAGAATATTAGAAAAAAACACATTTTATAGGAAAAAATTCATAGAGAAAGGTGAATATGATGGTTTTGTAAATAATAAGGTTGGGTTCTATGGCTAGATAAATCAATACCATTCGGTTCAGATAGATGTGTTTGAAATACCCTCAGGTTCTAATGGTGGTGTTTATAATATCATTAGGTTTTGATGTGTGTGTTGATAACCTCATGGGGTCTGATGGGTTTGTAAGAAGGTATTCTAGGGTCTACCTGAGATGCAGGCAAGGATGTGTGGATCTAAATAAGCTTCAAATGAGGTAAAAAAAATAAGGAGAGAGAATGAATTCTAGGGGAAGGAGAGGAAAATTATTAATTTTTGGGTTTTGAAGTTTTTTAGAAAATGGTTTAAATTTTATAAAACCCTAACAAAATGCAAATAGGATAGCTTAAAGACTATGAGAACTGAATTTATATATGTGTGTGTGTGTGAAAAAGGAGGAGTCATAAGGGCTTACCTCTTACAAGCTTTAAAAATATAACAACTAACTGCAAATGTTTGATGAATGATGGACGATGGTAAGCATGCAAGTGGAGAAGCAATGAAAATAAGAAGGATATGTGAGGAGGAGTTTAATCAAATGGCATGTACAAAGGGTCCTCCATCAATGGTTGAAAATAAGTAGATTCTCTATGAGAAAATCAAGATTTTAAAGTATGTTTTTGCATGTGTCAAGTCTTGATGATGGTGTTTGCATTAACATCAAGATCTCATGGTGGTAATTTTAGTAAAATCAAGTATTAACAAATGTTTTTTCAATCTTGGTAGGATCTATTGGAGGTGTTTTCAACACCTACAAACTCTGTAAGATATGCTTGCATGCCTATCAGGATCTGGGGGGTGTGAAGCACTTTTGTAAATTTACAATATAATGAAGTAGAGTTAGAAATTTCATTGAAATCCTTTGCACCATTTAACTTCATGATGATTAGTTTTCTTGAAAAATGAAAAACATGTTATTAACCAACATTGACTTTCATTATTTTGACCCTTTTGATCGTTGTTCAAAAACTATGAGAACAATATTGATGTAGTTCTCCCCTAACATGTTTTCTTATGTGTGCACAAACATGAAATATGTGAAAATCAAGTAAAATATTGACCTATATTGTAACATTTAAAATATGGATCCTAGAATTATCCTTCATTAATTTATACATGTATATGTGTTGTCCCTATGAATGATATGGAAATAGGATAAAATAGGGAATCTTTTCTCACTTGAATAATTTTGGTAAGTTACCTTATGCATTGTTAGGTTTGTGTTAGGTGAATAATGAATGAGTATTAATAATTCATCTATACCAATCATTTTTGATAATTTAACACATTAAAATACATAGGTTGACCATATGGATATGTTTCATTTGAAAATAGGATGAATTTAGGGTACTAGAATTTTTTTGTTGGAATAGGACACTTGAATTAATGTAGGTATTTAACTGGGACACAAATGTCTAAGTATATGGAAAATAATCACACATCCATAACTTACATAGTCAAAATATTAATAGATATATAACATTCTAAATATGATATAAGGTATGAATCATTAGAATAACATTTATCACACTAAGAAATAAATATTGAGCATATAGAGATAATGGATACGAGCCTTTTAGTGGTGGGAAAGGTCTAAAACTCAAATTAAAAACTAAGATAGACATTTTTTACAAGACTAAAATACTATATAATTCATAAATATTGTCTACATTTCCCCCCTTTAATCTAGTAATCAAATTACTAGTTTAAAGGAAAAGAAATGGTACCTAGGTGTATATAAGACACCTTGCCTTTACATGAACTCAACTTGAGTTCTTTGTTGGTGACTGACCTGCAACCAAGATAATGTTATAGTACACAATAAATGCATATAGTTAGAAATCAAAAGCATTGAAATGATTGAAATACAGAGAGAAAGGTTTATAATTACACCTATTTATTGATGCAATCTCCTTGCCTTTTGGCAATTTGATTTTGAAAAGGGGTATCATTATTAACCATTAAATATGATATTAAGACAAATATAATTCTAAAAAGTGCATATATATATATATATATAAAGTTCACACACACACACATATCAAGACACATGCCCCAAAACTTGGATAAAAAGGTGAGTTTCCGCTTAAAACTTGATATTAGCTCAACCATACAAATCAATCATACTTATACCCTAGTGAGCGTGAGTGAACCAAATCAACTCACACTATCAATATGGTGAGGTTGGATGATGTAATAAAGTCCAACCTATAAATTTGGAAAGATTGATTGATTTAATATAGTTAACCATAGCAAAAGGTGAACTGACTATTGTAATAGATTAGCTCAATGCCCTTTGTATCATTCCAATCTAGTGAATTAAAATCCATATAAGTGTTTGAAATATTAAAGAAGATTTGATTTTGTAATTTTTCCATTTTACATATCATATTTTTAGACACTAATCATCCCTAGTTTTTATCATCACTATTCATAGTTTACTATTCATATCTTTATTAAATTAATTAATCCAAATTAATTAACTGAAGCTTCCTTAATCATAAATTCTATGGATTTTGAATATTTACAATTTATATAAATCTAAAAATCAAAATAAACTCACCTCATGGTGTCATCTTCGACTCCATTCTCCTTTCTAACTTTCAAAGATGACCTAGGCTTCACCTATCCCCATCATTAGAATTTTATAATATTATCTTCCACATATTTCCAATTTAATAATCCTCCTTATATTCCACTCAATACCACTTACTAATTTTATGTTATATCTTCCTCCCAAATAAATTTTATATTAATTTATGAGTCCCACATATTATCCATTACAATTTCAAATTCAAGATTAATATATTGAATTAAAATTTATCTTTTATTCTTATCCCTTGATTCTCATATCAATATGGATGGTTCACATTCATTTTAAATTTCTATAAATTAGAGGTTATTCTTACAATTTAGCCAAGATTTTGCATGCAAATAGACTCTAATAAATTTCACAAGTTTCATCACTCTCTCATGCTAAGACACAACAAATCAAATTGAATAAGCAGGGGTGTTTCCCACAAGGAACTAGCATTGCCAAAGTCTTCTAGATCAGAATTAGAGCTCAACATCTACAAATCAATTTTCAAACATGTCTTCAAGGGAGATAAAATTGTTGTTTTTTCTTACTAATTGCATTTCATGTTTGAGTATTATATCTTAACCTAGGGATTAGACTTTAAAAGTTATGTATTTAATTTATTCACTAATAATTAACTAATTTCTCTTATATTTTTTATTTACATAATGGCATGCCTAGTGGGTCTCATTTTTGTAACCCACACTTCATTTTGATTGTTTTGTTATAATCTTATTTGTAGATATTTCATAAACATGACCATGAAAATATATATAACTTTAAATATGTTTATTATTTCTTTCTAAAAAATTTAGGGTAGTGTGGTTTTATTTTATCTAACATCTATAAACATTTTTTAGCAATTTGATTTATAGTTTAGAAGATATTGTTGTTTTACTAATTCTCAACTTTTATGGTATAAATGGATGTGAAAATAGTTATAATTTATTTATTTATTTCCTTTTTTTTTTTTTACAATTGGTGCACGTTTGTCTTTTAAACATTCTATCCAAATTTCATCAAAATCTAACTTATATTTTTTAATCTATAATCATTTTACTAACTATCCCTTTTATTTGTTTATTTTTATTCTAGTTATTTTTTAAAGTTTTTTAAGTTTGTAAGTTAATTTTCCACATATCTATCTTAACTTGTAGGTATTTTGGTGTTTGGATGATTTTTAATATTCTTATTTTGTATGATTTTCTTTCTCAAATACTACTCAAAAGCAAAAAAAAAACTATTAATTAGTTTGATATAGGAGCTTGGCCAAAGAAGTAGTGTTCAAAGTCGAAACGAATTATCTGATCTCACATTTAAATTTGGAAATTTAAAAATAATTCATATTTCAATTTGCGTATATAAATTTTTTTTTCATTTTCATGTTTTTTCCTTACAAGTTTTTTTCTTGCTTGAATGTCTTATGAGGCATTTTACGTGTATGCTCTCCCCTTTTTGAGTGACTCAGAAATGTAAATTATATTGTAATTTTATCATAAAGATTCATTAGTATAAACAATACATTCTATGTTTTTATTTTAAACTTTCCAATTGGAAGTTCATCACCTTATTGTAAGCCTCATAGGGCATGGTAACTAGGAATTGATACCCAATGTATGTAACAACCTTGTACATTTCATAGGGTATATAAATAAAAGACAACTATCATTAGGGCCAATCATGATTCCTTAGGAAGAATCTCATGAAGGTAAGTGGAAAACCTACACCAAGCCCTCAAAAAACATCTTTAAAGAATCTAACTCTAATAACACTACTACTTAAAAGGCAACACTAACACGGTCATGATAAGGACAAGACCCCTTCTAGGGATTACCTGATTTGGATTTCTTCTTCAAAATATTTTTGTGACCATTTACTACATTTTATGGGTTGTATATAGGGACCATCTATATATCCCAATGTAAGAATATTATATGCCTCTTTAGACATGGATCATACATTGACACAAGGGTGTAAATGTAATATCCCCCAAAATTCACCTTTATTGTATAAACCTTGAGAGAGAAGGGGGGAATAAAAACCCTACCAATAATTACAATAATTTATTTAATGAAATTTAAAATTTATAATCTTGTCTCAAGGCAAGTGTTTTAAAATATTCAATAGATGTGATGCAAACCTGAGTTAGTTACTAAAGTGCCATGTAATGTTTATGTGTTATTTCTTGATTGTGGTGTTGGAACCTTGTTTAAACTCGAGACCACATCAAAAAAACATAGTATAAATCCAAAACCATTTTTATATCTACATAATGAAACATTACTTTGCCAAAATTTCTGGTCAAACAAAAGTTACATGTTGAAACTTGGTCCTAATACCTTATTTGTATTATCCTAACCACATTGTTAAGATGCTAAAATTAAACCAAAATCCTTGTCCTTTGAATTCCAATTTTAATTTAAAACTAATTCAATTGTATAATCTAAGATTAGATATAATCCTAGTTTATTTTCAAACTTGTGTCATTATTCTATTCAATTTAGTCCAAACCTATGTGCAAGTTCAAGTGTCAATTTTGATTTTCTCTCTTAGTTATAATTGCAAACACTAAGTTCCAAGTTATAAGCCATGTTCCAAATTTTAGTTCTATTTGTTCCAAGATAAACCCATTTTATGAACTCATATATAATCCAAGTTTAGATCTTGATTCAACATTTAAAGGTTAAATTTATAATTCTTGTACCAATGTTTACACATTATAAAGTCCTAAAAATGTCTCTAATCAATCAAGTTTCCTTTATTTATTTACAAGGTTAAGGTTCCTAAATCCAACCTTCCAAATCAGGACCAAAAATAAAAGTCCTTATCTAAACCATGTTGATGTGCCATTTATTTGGTTCCAAACCTAGTTCTTGTTCCAATCCAAAGTCTAATTCTAATACCAATTACAAAGCTAAAGTACTAATTCTTATGCCAAACTATGACAAAGATAGCATTGATAGAACTAGTCCATTTGAAATTTTCATTGAATTACCCAAGTTGAACATTCATTGTCTATCAAAGTGCTTCAAATTCTACACCAAACTAGTTTTGTGCCAAGCCACTCTAATTCAAAGCTAGTTCATCATGAACCATGTACCAAACCAATTTTGTACCATTTGAAACCAATTATGTAGCATTCCAATACAGTTTTGTACCATTCTAGTTCAAATATGAATCAATTTCATGATAATTCAAACCATTTCTTATCTTTCCATTAAATCTCCCCCACATATCAATTAGGAATGACAAAGTCATGTCATCCTTCCTTTCCTTCATTTGAATCATATCTATGCCAATTCACCCCTTTTGGAGTAAAATCCAATTAATACCAATTCAACTACTTCTAATATATGCCATTTCACCCTCTTTGGGACCAATCAAATCAATACTATTTCAACCAATTCCAACATGTGCCAATTCACCCTTCTAGGGCCAATCAAATCAATATTATTTCAACCTATTTAATTATGTGTCAGTTCTCCCTTCTTTGAGCCTATTCTAATTTATGCCAAGACCACCCTATTTGGGGTGAATTTTCTTCTAACCCATTTCCCCTTGCATGTATCTTTGCTTTGGGGCATTAGTCTAGGGTTCATTCGAGTCATGGAATCTCCCTCCACCTATTCTATTATCACCCATATTATGTCAAAGAATGATAGATTAACTCATTCATCTTAGTAAAAAACTAGATTACTCTGATTCTAATTTGAAATTTTCAAAAACCAAGCTGGTCTTATAGCCACAACACATATAATTGACCATTCTACATCAATCGTACCTCCCAAATATGTCATCTAGTCTAGACTATAAATAAGAATAATTTGATCAACAACTATTTTACAATAAGGAAGAATATCTTTTTAGATTATGGGAAATGGGTACTATACTTCCAAATGGATTTCCTATAGAGGACTTACTCTATTTTATTAGACTTCCTAAAGAGAGACCACAACAAAGCCAATAGTTTAGACCTATTATGTTATTTCCCTTCTAAGGGCTAGTATTTATTGAAAATCAAAATGTGTCCAAGTTTGATAGCTACTTGATCATAATATTTCATGATCCTCTTCCTAATCATGATCATATACAACCACTTCCAAATCAAGATCAAGATAATCAAACCATTGATGACATTTTTGTCGAATCACCCATCTTTGATTAAATCTAAACCATTAATGACATTGTTGTCAAATCACCCATCTTTGATCAAATCTAAACCATTGATGATCCACCTATATTTGATGAAGAGCCTCTATTTAACATTGGACCCATATTTTATGAGCCCATATTAGAAGAACCTATTATTGTTGAGCTAGATCCCTTTATTTGTCCATTGCCAAATATTCCCAATTTCTAAACATTTCTTCATTCTAAATCCTCTATTTACAAACAAAAGGTGAACATGGTACTTATGGATAACATTAAATTAAAATTAGGTTTCATTTCAAAATCAATATCATAGTTGGGTTCCATTTCAAAACTAATATCAGATTTAGCATCAATAGAAGAATTAACATCAATCTCAACATAATTTCATATTATCTTGAGTTAGAACTAACTTCAGAATAAAAAAATATTTATGCATGTTATGACGTTGGATCTAAATTTCTAATATATCCAATTGAAAGAATTTGTGATATTCCATAGTTTTTTATGATGTTTCCTTCAACATCCATGCAAGTTCTCCTAGTAGCCTCTACAAGAATTGTGTTGCCTTTCCCCCTTTTATTACCATTATGTGTGCCATTACTATTAACCAAATTGATAGTTATATTAACATTCCACCTCCCATAAACATCGATTAGGAATAACATAATCACACATTATTGAAAATATTTCATGGTGACATTTTAGTGTAAATTTTTTTACGAAAGCAAGACACTATCAAATCAAAAGTGTAATCTCTTAGTGAAACCTTGTTCAAGGCACTAAGGGACAATCAAATTCTAAAAATAAAATCTTTTGTTGAAGCCTTGTTTTAGGCACTAGATAATAATCAAAATCAAAATTCAAAATCATTTAGTGATAACTAGCTTAAGGTGTTAAAGTGAAATCAATAAGAGTTATCAAAATACCTTAGTAAAACCTTATTCAAAGCATTATTTGACAATTCAAATCAGAAAAATTAGGAAGAATTTGTTGGTGAAAACCTTTATGAGGCACCATTAACAAATAAAATTAGTTATGCATCATGTGATGTAGATATTATTTATGTTAATATCGATCCCACCAGAACAAAAATCAAGTCAAATCTAGAATCCACAATAATGTATGTGACTAAAAATCCCAATTTTCATTTGTCTACTAATTATTATACATTCCAATCATAACCTATTTTCCATTATTTAACTAGATCATATATCCCATTCCTACCCTTAATCATCCTTCCTATAAACACTCTTTTTCAAAGAGGTAATGAATACATCCTGTTTAGAGGTTTGACAGAAGCAAACTTAATAATTAATGAAGATCACAATAATATCAATGCAATTCACAACACTAATAAGATTCAGACAAATCAGTTATTTTGAGTAGGCATTGTTTAGATAATAAAGGGTCCATATTATGCATATTTTAATCTTCCATTGAGTTGAGATTTTAAATAATTAAAAAAAAAACAATAAATCAATAAATCAAAAGAGAGAGAAATAATTCATCTAACGGTGAAAACCATGCCTATGGCACCTTAGATAGGTACCATGATGAAAACTAGGTTTATGAAATCATGTGTAATAATTGTTGTCTGTAAGTACCTTGATACTTTGGGGTAGACCTATTTACATTTTGACCATTTCCATTCCATTACCATTTATAGCCATTTTATCCATTTTATCCTATTCAATCCAGACCATATTATTATGACCATTAGTCTTCCCATCTTGACCTTGGTATGGAAGTGGAAGGTATATTGAGACCTATTTGGGAAACATTCTAGCCTATTATTCACATGATACTTTTACAACTGGACACATTTGGATCTCATGTGACATGGTCCTTGGAGATTCGTAGTCCTTTCCCTTATTATCATCCATTATTATTCAATCTTTTCCAAATCCTATGCTATTTAATTTATCATGTGAAATTCCTATTTTCCACCCTACTATTGATTCATAGTTCAAACCTTATGGGTTGAACTACATTGACCTAAGGTCCGTTGGACTACGTAGGTAGCATTTAGTTTTTGAGGTCAGCTCAATCACCCATAATTTTAGGATTTTACACTTATTTAAGTTATTTTAGTTTATTTATTTGTAGTTTGAACCATATAGGTTGAACTACTTTGACCTGAGGTCCGTTTGGACTATATAGGAAGCACTCAGTTATGAGGTCGGTTCGGTCACCCCTTTCCCATGTTATCACCATTTTGTGAGGAATTTAAGCCATGCTCTTTCCATTTTGAAAGCATCCTAAGTTACACTCTTATTATTTTATGATTTAAAACATTATGCATCTCATAATCCCCCATTGAGTTGAGATACAAAAAATCCAATAAATATTCTAATATTCTAAAATTCTTAACAATCAAAATAGGATAACAATCTCCATAAGAGATATAAATCTATAAAATTTAAAAACATTTGTCTTGTTCTAAATCCAATTAGAATCCTTAATCTATTTCTCTTAATTCCTAAACCATTATTGGATGCATTATTCCCTTGCATGTGTCCTTTCTTGTGGGCACCATACATTTATCATTATCATTGAACCTTCATGCAAGGATTTGGACTTGGTTAAAAAATAAGATTCTTTCTTTTGATTTTATTTTCAAGTTTGTGTGTGTATGTTTCTTGTTTATTTCACTTTTTTTGTTCTTTTTTTTACTTAGTTCATTGTCCCAGTAGGGTCATCATCATGGTGCTTCTAGTCACTAAGTTGTACATGAGTCAATCCATTAGCATTTTTCAACATTATCATCATGGTTTTTTTAATCATTGGTATGTTTTTATCCATTGTCTATTAGATTGGGTTTCAGTCTTTATGCACATTACAACCATTTCATCATGGTGTTTTATATCATGGTGCATATTATTTCATGTTACATCAAAAATCTAGATCTAGGAGTCTACTCAATAATGTTATAGCCCAAAATCTCTATGCTCACTAAATCTCTATCAATCAAACCATATGGATAATTTATATGTTCCTTATAATGAATCTAAGCATATGCAAAAAGTCATGATCATTTTATTAAAATTCTTCAAATTTAATCACATCATTATTCAATCATTATCTTATTCTTCTAATTACCATTTATCTTATCACTTTGACCATTCACAAGTGCATAGTTTTTTATGGATTCTTCATTTTTGAAAAGTCATTATACTATTATACCTATGTTTTTGTTGTTCCTCTCTTTTTAATCTATGTGATAGGTTAAATCCTTGAGTTATGCTTTCCAATCAATAAGTTAACCATTTGAATCATTTAACAATGAAATCCACCCTACTAGGAATAATCATTTGGACCTATCAATGATTACATCTGCTCTACTGGGGCAATCTCTTTCCATATCTAAACCATTATCTTCAGGACCCTATACCTTAATTCTCCCTACTAGGGCAAATTCTTCTAATTCTAATACCACAATGTTTTTCCTATTTGGGGATGGTTAAATTGTGTCACTTGTTTTGGGATGCATCCTTCCCACTTCTCCCCACCTTGGGGATAATTTTACTTTACTATTCTTAATCATTATTATCAAAGTGTGTAATCATTAGCTCATTTGTATTAAGCTTATCCATGAGTTAATCTCACCATTCTTATTCCTCTCTTTTTTCAAGGCCCATTCATGTCCTACATGCCCTCTTGATGGGGCATCATGGGTTAATAATTATTTACTCATATAATATTTTATTAACTTTTTCATTATTTGAAAAGTCATTAATATAGTAGTGTTTTTCAATGACTTCTCAAAGAGGAGAAAAAAGTAGACATTTAAAATCATACACTTTATGTCGATTTTAATCATCCCTAGTTTTCATCGTCACTATTCATTATCTCTATTCATATTTTACTATTCACATCTTTATTAAGTTAATTAATATGAATTAATTAACTAATCCTTCCTTAATCTTAAATTCCATAGATTTTGAATATTTAAAAAATTTATAAATATAAAATCAAATTATCCTCACATCAAGATGTCATCTTCCACTCCATTCTCCTTTCCAACTTTCAAAGATGCCCTATTCTCCACTTGTCCCCCATCAATATAATTTTATAATATTATCTTCCTCATCTTGCCTATTTAATAATACACTTCATATTCCATTCAATCCCACTTACTAATTTTATATTATATCTTCCCCTAAAATAAATTTTATATTCATTTATAAGTCCCACATGTTTTCCACTCCAATTTTTAATTCAAAATTCCCATTTTGAATTAAAATTTATCTTTTATTCTTATCCCTTGATTCTTATATTAAGAGGGATGGTTCACATTCATTTTAAAATTATATAAATTAGAGGTTCTTCCTCTAATTCAGCCAAGCTTATAAATGCAAAGAAACTCTATTAAATTCTACAAGAAGTTTCACTACTCTCTCATGCCAAGCCATAACAAATAAAGATTAATAAGGAGAGATGCTACCCACAAATAATTAGGATTTACAAAGATTTCCATATCATAATCTGATCTCAACATCTACAAATCAATTTTCAAGCATATCTTCAAGGGAGGTAATAATGTTGTTTTGACTTTCCAAATCCATTTCATATTTGATTATCATATCTAAACCCAAAAATTATAATTGAAAATTTATGTCTTTAATTTTTTTTAATCACTAATAATTGACTAATCTCTCTTGGATGTATTATATATAACATGCACCTTATATATGTGACATGCTAAAACCTAAGTATAATAATGGTACCAATGTATATATTTTTTTTCCAAAAATGTGTATATATATCATATAATTGTGCAATTTGTCCAATTAAAAAATGTTCAAGTGTCAAGGACATGTCTTCATAACATGCCCCCACTATAATCTAAAATTGGAAACTGATGTAAGTGTGGAGAACATGTTTCCAAAACATTCCCCCACCATATAATTGAAAATGTGACAAACATGGAGAACATATTTCTAAAATAATCCCCCAATAAAATATAAATCTATGAAGAATGTGAAATATATGACTCTATGGCATGCCCCCACTAATATTCCCCCTATTTTGAGGTGAGGGTAATTAGGAACTAGTATTTAACTTACCTCAAAAGGATAATATAACCATGTAAACTATGAATGTATCATGTAAGATATATGAGAAACATGTCTAGGTAGATATCTCATTAAATCATGTAAAATATGATAATATCAAGTTCTAAGTTACATGATATAGATCCTAGAAATATCTAGATAGTCGTAGTACAAGTTTAACAAGTAAAAAAGCATAAGGGTCAATCTTAGGCATATCTGAGTAAGCCCAAAAAATAGTTATAGGTAATCATTTAGTACTTACTAATAGGAATTGCCTTCATCATTACATATCATTGTGTAAATTAACACTAAATGAGTATATTTATTTGTTCCATAGTTATGTTTTATTATTTCTACATTTAATAAGGTTGATTGTTTAGTGATAAATGGTGCAATAGGAATAATATTATGTGCATCATGTTAGATAGTATTATCATCACTCTAACTAAATTAAGCATGAGAAAAGGTGGCATGAGGAAACCTATCATTATCATATAAGGAATGGATATCTTCATGTGCCCCCAAGTAATCAAGAAAAGACTCATGATTTGATAACTCATCTAATGTCAAAAAAATTGGAGAATCATTCTTATCAATCAGATGAGAGTTGACCAATTCTAGACATATTTTAGAGGTATGCATACATCTAAATTTTTCCTTTTAGAAATAAGGATTATTATGAGTATATTTACCTCTATGACCTCAAGCACTTGTATCAACCTTAGATGTTTATGTTGGCACTTTTATCTAACCTTGATGTAGATATCTTATACGTAATACCTAATGGATCTGGATGTGAACACTTAGGATATTATGGGTTCTATGGATCCTTCACTCTAGTGTGTTCATAGCTAGATTATGGGTTATCACTCCTTGTCAAATATAAAAACCTTAGTCAATAATCTTCATAATGACTATGGTAAAAATGGGTTAGTGGGCTCATAATTTAGATTTACCCCAAGGACCCCTTTGTTAATGGACTCTACCTAAATAATGAATACACTGAAGAGGGCCATAGACTTATGTAGTTATCCCTTACATGCTGGATTATGTTTGCATAAGGATGCAGTGTGTGATAATAAATTATATAGAGTGACCTAACTTGTGACTCATAAAATATGGCTCATGGAATGGCCCTTTAGTATTTTAGACCTATATATGTGTTGTCCATATGATTGATATGGAAATATGATAAAATAGGGAAGTTTTCCTCACTTAAATGCTTGATTGAAATATTTTGGTAAGTTACATTGTGATTTTTTAGGTCTATTCTAGGTAACTACTATATTATAATTCACCTCACCTCAAAAGGGAGATAAATTAGTGGGGGATATAATAAAGACATGGATTCTACATTTTCATAGTTCACTAGATTTAAATATATAGCTGTGGAATGTTATGGAAACATGTTATCCACATTTATCATAGCTCATTGATAAAATTATATAGTGGGGTTATGCTATAGAAACATGTTCTCCATACTTACACTAGTTTTTATTTTTATATTATGGTGGGGACATGCTATGGAAACATGTTCTCCATACTTACATATCTTGTAAATTGGCCAAAACATGATAGTTATATGATGCAAGTACACATTTTTGGTAGAATTATATACATTGGTTCCATTATTGTACTTAGGTTTTATCATGAGACATACATAAGTGTCATATGATATGTAAAATAGAAAATAAAATTTTGAATTCAAATTAGCTTTTATATTTCAAACACTTCTATGGACATTAGTTCACCAAGTTGGACTATTTCATACTATATTAGGCCAATCTACTATAGTAATTGGTTCAATTTTGGTATGGTTAAGGTGATTCAATCACTAAATCTTGACAAGTTTATAGATTGGACTTGATTACATCATCCAACCATTTGGTGTTGGCTTGGCTCACTCATGCTAACGAGGTTATAAGTATGATTAGGTTACATAGTTGAGCTAATCTTAAATGTTAAATGGTATCTCACATTTTTCTCAAAATTTGGATGCATGTGTCCTCAAATATTTCTAATCTATGCACTTTCTATATTTCATATTTGTCCTAATCTAATCTCTAATGATTTTTAATGATACATCTCTTCAAATAATGTTGTTAAAAGGCAAGGTGGTTGCACTGATACACAGATGTAATCCTAAACTTGATCTTTCTATTTCAATCATTTCAATGCTTTAAATTTAATATTACATAAATTAATTATAGACTATAACATGATCTTGGTTACATGTTAGTCACCAAAAAATCACTCAATTTGGGCTCACACAAAGGCAAGTGCATTACACATACCTAGGTATGCATTTATTTTCCTTTAAACTAGAAATTTCATTAATAGATTCAATGTGGGAAATATATACATTATTTTTAAATTATATATCACCTCAATCTTATACACTTGTAAAATATATATCTTGGTTTTTTCTCTTAGTTATAGACCTTTCCCACTACCTAAAGGATCGTATCTATTATCTATATATGCCTATTACTCATCTCTTAGTCTGATCAATGTTATTTCGATGACTCAAACTTTATATCATATTAAGAATGATATAAGCCTACTTATATTTTTATACTCAATTTTTAGACCTATTCATATTTTCCATCTACCCTAATGCTTGCATCCTAGTCAGATGCCTATGTTGATGCAAGTATCCTATTCTAATGTAAGGTCTAGTCTATAAAGCCATCTAATTTGAAAATGAAATGTATCCAAATGATATACCTAAATTATTTAATGATATATATTGTCCAAAATTATTGGTATATGTGCATGATCAATCCTCATTCATTATTCACCTAGCACATACCTAACATCTCATAAAAAAATATAGCAAAAACATAAAACAAGATTTCAAGTTATCAAAGCTTGCCTATTTCCCCCTATTTCCATATTACTCATAGGCACAACACATCTACAGGTATAAATTATTTAAGAATCATGTCTTGAGTCTTATTTTATAAGTTATAAGGTAGGTCATTGTTGTACTTATTTTCCACACATTTTGACCTTGTACACACACAATCCAACACATTAGATGATAAATACATCATTATAAAGACATATTTGAAGTAGTGGAAAGGGGTATTTGTGGTTATCTCAACACCATAAGCCCACTATTCCATTTTGCCATAGTCACTATGAAGATGAAGAAGTAAGGTTCTCGTTATTTCACATGGAGTGATAGCTCATGATCTAGATATAATCACACCAGAGTGAACGTGATATAAAACTAAGATTATTCCAAGTGGTTGCACCTATATCTATTAGGTATTTTATATATGACACATACATCAAGCTTAGATAAAAGATCGATGCAACTATCTGAAGTTGATGAAAGTGTTTGAGATCACACACATCAAATTTATAGAATCTAATGACTAGTCTAGAATCCAAATATATTTTATTTCTATCTTGTTCCATATAATATATCAATTTACATAGTAATATAGTTAATTACTAATGTTTTCCATTTATTTCAATATGATTCATTGGTTTTACGTACTATTTTTAGCATATTTTAGTATTTAAATTCAAAATATTGTTTATCTAAGTTTAAAAAGTAATTGGATTGCTATAAATATAGTTTTTCACCCTTGTTCCCTATGCTATATTTATCCCCTTTAACCCTAGAACCTATAATATATATATTTTATGGTTAAACAATTGGCATTCACACATTTTATGGGGCATTGGTTTTAAAATACTTTCATCAATTTCCATTAAGTATAATAGTCTTCTATGCAAAATCTTAAGAGGTGTTCTTTGTAGTAAATTTGGTTCATTTGGTTTTTCCATGTTATTTTATTCATTAATAATTTTTCCATTTAGTGTTCCCATCAAATTTTATTTATTAGGTGTTCCCATGTTATCATTATCACTATGTTTTAAAACTACACAATTTAAATGTGGACTTGCATTATAATTTGTTATGACATAATTATTACAAATTGTAATTTTATGAAAAAAAATATCATAATTATTCATTTTATCATTATTTATTACATTTATTTCATTGGGGATAGGAAACACATTTATACCACATGAATCTTTCATATTCCTTCCTTTTATTTTTATCCTAACTTATAATTGATATGGTGTTTTGTACTTTATTTTTTCTTTGGTTTAGAAAAATATCCATTACCCATGATGTGTGATTAAAATTTTGACAACTATTGAGGTAGAAAATTGAAAATTTACACCTATGATTTATTAAATTTTCAATATTAAATTAATTGTGTGAATATCGGTGCAATGATTTACATAATGATAGAGAATAATAATGTGTGAATATAATTTTTAAAGGATATAAAATTACATTGGATCATTTGTTTAATTCATGTTTTATATAACACATGTGTTATAACATGTATACATTATACCATGTACGCATTCCTTAATGCATTTTACACATCATGACTCTTGTGAAAGGCTCCATAAACATAATGCATCCACCATAATCTATGATATAATTTGGGAAAATTGAGCCCCAAATCACATAATTTATTTCACTAATCGACTAAATAGATCAATCTATGATTTAATTGGGACCAAATGAGCTCTAAACCACATCCTATATAGTAACAATTAGGTTCATTTGCTCCAATTAGATAAAATTATGCCCCTAATTTAGTTAATTGACTAAATGGTTCAATCAATAAGGCAAGTGGGGCTAATTTAACCATAAACTACATTTTATAGTTAATCAAGTGAACATGTGGCACATATTGGCCCAAAACACATTAATAATAGCAAAAAACTACTAATTTTCTCAATAGATTATAAAAATAGGGCCAATTTAATGACAAATCACATATTCTAATAAAAATTACATTCAAGAGGCTCTAATTGGCCCAAATTGTATTCCTATTTGAAAAAATCCACCAATAATCAGTTTAATTAATGATGCAATTTTCACAAGTTGAGCCTCAAATCACATTATATAGTTGGAAATAGGTTTAACATTAAGGTCCTTAAATTGGCCTAATTTCCCTCTTTGTTAGAACTAAATCATCTATTTGGTTCAAACAATGAATATATTATGTCCAATTAAACCTAAAATTACATATTTTATAGTTGTAATTAGATTTACATGGATCCAGTTGGCCTAAATTGTAATAATTTTTTTAAAAATCAATTAATTAGTTCAATTAATGATTTAATTGGGTCTAATTTAGACAAAAATAATATCCCATAGTCACAATAAGAGGTAAATTTGACTTATTTTGACCCAAATAAAATCACTTATTACATAAATTAACTAATTCAGTAAATATTTGATGAAATTTGGGATAATTAACACCCAAATCACATTATATATCTTAATTATGTTCATAGGGCTCTAATTGGCAAAAATCGTGGGCCTAATTGAACTAATATACTAATTAGCTCAATCAATAATGCAATTGGGGCAACTTAAGTGATAAATAACATTTTATAGTCATAATTACGCTAAAGGGGCTCAAATTATACTAAGTTTACTCACTAGTTGAACCAAATTTACTATTTTTTTAAATCAATAAAGACATTATGGCCAATTAAGCCCTAAAACATATCCTATATAGTTGTGATTGGGTTCAAAATGCTCTAGCTGGCCTAAATTGTACCCCAAATTGAAGGAATCATCTAATTAGTTTAATCAATAATGTAATTGGGTGAAGACAAGGCTAAATTTCACCCAAATCACATCATTTATTGCACTAATTTATTAATTTACTTATTCTATGATGAAACTAGGGTCAATTGAGCCCAAAATCACATCATATAGTTACAATTATGGTCACATCAATCTAATTGGCCCAAATTTCATCACAAATCTAGCCAATCAAATAATTTATTGATTCAATAATGAAAATGGGTCCAATTCAACTCAAAATCACATTGTATAAATAAACAACACCGTATGTGGTGCTCAAATATGTGTGATTTCCACTTAAACTATCAAATAACACTTTATCAATCAATTATTTGATCTTATTTCCATAAAAATGGAATTCAATAATATAAATATGATGAATGTGCTCAAATAATATGAATTTTCTATAAATAAACCTTCATTTAGTCAATAACACCCAACTCAAGTTTAATGCCATCAAAATATCTCATATAACATCTGATCACCATAAAATGACAATTGGTAAAAATTAATCTATTAGTGATTTATCAAAATGAATCAAGGATAAATGAATTTAATTTCTATTTTCTTACCCTGAAATGAACTATATTTCAAATCATTTACTTAATTAAGGTCTTTATCAAAAAAAATATTTATCAACTTGTATGAATTATTTGAGATGCCTACACTCAAATTTTGAAGATTCTAAAAGAACAAAATTTATAGAATTTTAAGTCTACTTCTAAAATACTAATATATATATATATATATATATATCTGTGTGTATGTGTGTGTGTGTGTGTCAAATAACCAAAATTTGAACAGGTGCTCCTATTTTTCATAAAAATAAAATAGGTAGATGGTCGTGTGCTTGCATATTTTGTTATATAGTTTTAAAATTATATATTTTTAAAAATAATGAATATTTTTTTAATAATTTCACAAACAATTAGACCCTAAAAATGATATAAACTCGATAACCAACCATGGCCCCCCAACTACCTCAAAAAAGTTTTTTTTAAAATATTCATAAAATGAGGAATGGTTTCCAACCCTACAATGTTTTTCCAATGTGGATGATCCAAATGAAAGATACATAAACAAAAATAAACATATATAGTTATGGCATATAACATCATAAAAATGTACATAAAAATCAAAATAGATGGAAACTTTAAATTAGTCAAAAACATATATACATACATATATATCCTATAATGTTTTTCTAAAGTAGATGATCAAAATAAAAGATACATACAAAAATAGAAATATATAGTTAACATATATAATGGCATAAAAATCAAGATAGATGAAAACTTTAAATTATTCAAACACACACACACACACACACACACACAGAGAGAGAGAGAGAGAGAGAGAGAGAGAGAGAGAGAGAGAGAGAGAGAGAGAGAGAGAGAGAGAGAGAGAGAGAGAGAGAGAGAGAGAGAGAGAGAGAGAGAGCTCAACATCATAATAATATTTTAAATAAATTTTTTGATAAAATTCATAGTTTGTATCATGTTAAAAGTTTTTTTTTTCATTCAAAAACATGGATTCGATGTGTGTGAACAAGTCCAATCCTTAGGATCAATAACCCAAGCCATTTTAATCCTAGAGGCATGTGTTTAAAATTTTACACATCAAAATCATGTATACACTATTGTTTATATTGACTTCATGGGTGTATCAACATGGAATACAATTTTGCAAAAAAAATTAAAGTGGGACATTTTTCATGCATAAAAAGTGGTAAAATTTATTAGTATTATTGTTTTTATAGTCCAAGATAAAATATAATTTTATTCATAAATCCTATAATTACGTGCATGCGGAGAAAGATAGTTGAAAAATTAAGGTTTTTCCAAATCAAATTGGTAATATTTTAATAACATTTCTCACTTTTATAGGATGTGATCTAGGAAAAAATTAACCCTAATTTCATCATAAATTAAGTTAATTATCTAAATGGTGTAATTAGTGTCTTAGGAACCCATGCTACCCCTTCTCTTTACTCTGTTAGTATAATAATTATTATGGACACATATGCTTTGTAAGTCATCTCATGATCATTTTGTTTTATCCCACATTCATGGAATGTAGTAGTGTCTTAAATTAGAATTAGTATAAAATTAAGTGTTGAGGCCAATGAAGACATCCACAAATTCACTGTATTAAGCTTGTTTAAAGGAGGTTTCCCCATCAAATAGGCTAGTGATTCTACAATTCAACCATTGTAATTAAGTTCTACTTATTTGAGTTAATATATTGCTAGTTTTCATAGTTTATTTTGTGTATTTTCAATTATATATTAAATTTTTTAGGAAGGATCCTCTCATCTAGTATTAGAGCATTTTCTAGGGTTAATTTTTTTTTTCCTTCAGAATGTCTTAACTCTATTTTGATGCATAATCTATTTAAGCAATTTTTTTAAAAGTGATTCTCTATATCAAAATAATATATGTTGGATCAAGGTAAAAAATTGATCACATAACTATGGGAAGTGCTTGGGTGAAATCCCTAAAACTCATTATGAGGAGTACCACAAGAACCCCAATGTAGTTGGCCCATTGAGAGGACTTGCTAGCGAAATGGGCAATGACCCATTCTCGATTGAGTAGTTCTCATCCATGAGGAAAACCAAGAGATATCGTTTAGAGGTAAATTTGTGGCCAATTTTTTTTTGGAGAGTGCTACTCACTTAGACAACATTGGTGGCTACAGTGATATATTTAAACCTTTAGGTAGCCATTGAAACTTGGGGTCCATTTCTATCAGTTTCAAAATATTTCCAATAGACTATCAAAAAATCAATCAATAGAGTATTTGTAGATAATTGATAGAAACAAAAAATTGAAAAATCTCCATTCTATCAGTTTCAATAAACTATCTGTAGATTCTTAGAAGCCTTATAGATAGACAAAAAATAGACATCAAAAAAAGAAAAAAAAACTCGGAATAACTTTTTTTTACCATGTCTCTCCATTTGTATCCCCATTGATCCTCAAATTTTTTTTGGACACCTAAAATTACATTCACCACATTTTCTCTCTTGAGGTTCCATATCTTGATTCCACTCCTAATTCTCACAAATCTCAATTTACCCATTTTTGGTGTTTTTCCATAACTTATATTTTTGTTCATTTACCTCAAAAAAATTACATATTGTTCATCTCCCTTTTCTAGTCCTTTGTCCCTCTTTGATAAATTTTCTATTTTTTCCATTTTCACTTCTAAAATTTCCCTCACCTTCATCAATCGTACTCTTACTATGCAAAAAAATTAGTAAAGGTACCTTTACCCCTTCCAAATTTAGCCAACTCAAAACTTGTCTTACTAAACATATATTAACTCTAGTTTTTCTACCCATTGAAAAAAAAACTCCTATTCAAGTCATGGTAGTAACCTAAACAGGAGAAAAAACCATGGATGATGAAATTTTTTCCCTCAAAACACACATAAAAGATCTCGATGAAAAAATTCTTAGCCTCAATCTTCAACATACCATGTTCAACAACAGATGACATCCAGAGTCCTCTTCTGACACTAGATTTTCTTCTTTTAGTAATTTTCATTGGTTGAATCTTGATTTTCCTCAATTTCATGGTGTAGATCCAACTAGATAGAACTATCAAGTAGAATAATATTTTATCTTGCATAATACTTTTGATGCCAACAAGGTTTTGCTTGCATCTTTTCACTTTAAACTTGAAGCCCTTCAATGGTATCATTGGTATAAAATGGCTCATGATGAGCCAAGTTAGATCAATTTCTACACCCTCATTTTTCAATAGTCTAGCCCTAGTGCTTTTAATGACTTCATAAAATCACTCACTAAACTTTGCCAAATAGGAACCATGAGAGAATATCAAACAAAATTTGAAAATTTGGCCAATCACACAAAGGGATTATCTAATGAATTCTTTAGAAGTTACTTTTTTAGTGGACTGAAGGATGTAATTTGATCTAAGGTTAAAATATTCCATCCCAACATGATGATGAAAGCCCTAGGGTTGGCTAAATTTGTAGGGGACAAGATCATAGCTAAATAGCAATTCAAATACAATAATTCTCCATTCAAAAATACAACTCCACAATGATCTCAAATAATTCCATCCCCCAAAACCACTCCTATAAAGCATTTGATTGAAGTAGAGATATGAGCCCATAGATAAAAATGCCTATTCTATAATTTTGATGACAAATTCACTCATGGACATCGATGTGCTGAGAAAAATCTCTACCTATTAGATGTGGAATCTTTAACCTAAACTAAAGATGGGGAAGATGTTTAAGATACAATAGATTATTTGGAAGAAGCTCCATCGATTATGGAACTTGATTCTTTGGAAGACCAATAAGAGATATCTCTCTATGCCTTAGTAGGATTCACCACCCCACAAACCATGCAATTCAAGAGTTATTTCAAGAATTTCCCTCTCATAATACTCATTGATTCTAGTAGCACTCATAACTTCATTGACCCTCAATTTGCTAAATAGGCTGATTATTTTATCTATCCTTAATCCAACTTTGAAGTCATGATTACCAATGAGGGTGCATTACCTTGTAAAACAAAGTGTTTTAATTCGCATATGTCTATTGGAGATTATAATTTATGCTTTGACATGTTTTCCTTACCCTTAGGTAGATGTGATGTTGTTTTAGGAGCCTCATTATTATGCACACTTGGACCCATCTTATGGGATTTTGTTGAACATTGGATGTAGATTTTAGATAATGGGCAAAAGCACACATTGAAAGGCTTACAACCATGATCCCTTATCATCATCAATTCACATCACATGGAAAATCTTCTAAAAAAGAATTCACATAGCATAATTACCTCGCTCCATTCCATTCAAATTCAACCATCAATGGTCTCCACTCTTAATATATAAACCATTTTTCATAGGTATGCACGTGTCTTTGCTAAACTAGTGGGATTTATACCTTCATAATTAGAGGACCACCATATTCATCTCCTTCTTGGAATCATTCCTCCCAACATCAGGCCCTACTACTACCCATTTTAACAAAAGACTAAGATTGAGATGCTCATTTGAGACTTACTGAAGCAAGTCATTATTCATCCTAGAACTAGCCCATATTCTTCCCTAGTTCTCCTTGTGCAAAAAAAAGATGGGTAATGTGCTTGTAGAATTATTTTCTACAAAATTTTGTTTTATACTCAAGACTCTCATTTTTTTTGGTTAAGTACCATACAACATTCCAAGATTCGAGGTTGGAATAACCTAAGTATAGAGTTGAATGCAGAGGGTATCCACATGTCGATTTGACACTATTTTTAGCTCAAAGGAATGAAAAAGAGCCTTCATCTTGCACATGGTGGACATGTGGTGTAATGGAGGTCCTTTTTATCAAAATAAAATTCCTAACGGTGAATTGAATGGTAGTCACTAAGCCTCAATGAGTCCCCTTTTGATGAAGCTTGGAAAAAGGTTTTGAGATTCAAATGAACATAGATTAATGCCAATTATCACCTTAGTACTCCCTAAAAGGAAAATGAGTTTTGACAAACCTCCATTGAGGGCAAGACTAACACATGGGTAAATGTCATTTTTTGAGTTAAAAGGTAGGAGGCAAAAAATCACATAGAGGGTATACACATGTCACCACTACGCTCCTTAGAGCCAAGGAAAATATAAAATACATCCCAAATTTTGAAAGGATTCCATCTATAGCTTACCAATGGTAGGAAAATGATTAATGGCTTAGTTGGGATCCATTGATCTAATGGTGAAGAACCTCCAAGAGCCATTAACACTAAAAGCTAAGACAAGAGTACGAAAGAGTCTCAGTGACTCTAAAAGGCCATGGAAGCCCCACATGTCCATCTTTGGGGAGACTACATGTGAAAGATAAATGAGGATCAATAATTACAACTAGATGAGAGGGATAATTAGCAGAAATAATAAAAGTAATCCCCAGGTTGTTTAACTCCAACAGCTTGTAGTTTCTCAGATCCAAAATTTGTGGACAAATGGTTAGACCCTGGGCAAGTGGTAGTGACTCATGATGGTTTTTTTGGGCTATAAGTAGTTAATCAAGGGATATTTTAAAGGGAGAAAAAAAGGGACTAGGGATTCATCTAGACCAATACAGAGTTTTAGGAGCTAGTTTTGGAAGCATTTGACTACCTTAGCAATTGACTCTCTTGAGAGTTTGAAGATTGTATTTTGTGCATTTTTACCTTATGTACTTTGTTATTATATATAAAGAGAGAGTGGTGTCGTGTGAAATATAGTCTATTTTTAAATATTTATTCTCATTTTTTTATATAAGCCTTTTTTCAATTTCACATAAATACTGAGATTATTAATCATGTTGCATACTCTTTAATATTTTTAGGAAAAATGATTGAAACTAATACTACGCTATTAAAATAGATGATGATCTAGCTTAATTTTTCTATTATGAGCATTTGATTAGTTTATAGTCTTTGATAGAATTATTGATCATATTTTATGCTCTTTAATCTTTCTTAGTAAACTCTATTAGTACTCATCACTATGTTATTCAGTAAAGGAATCCAGCATATCACCTTAGTAGTTTAAATACTTCTTTTATGCATTGTTTTCTATTCATTTACACCAAACTCCAAGAGATGAGCCAAATTATTTAAAATTTGGAGGTTTTTTCAAGGGTCAAGTCATACATCTTTGAAAATTCTCGTGACTTTGGTGATTAGTTGAAAAATTAAGCATCAACAGTTTTTCTAGCATGCCTAGTGGGACAAGACCAAATTTTGTTTAGAAGTGTATGAGCTAACTTCCTTTAAGAAGGGATAATCATTAGTTGATTACAAGATCTAAATCTATGATAAATTTAGGACTCTTAATAACACCTTTTTTAACTACTTCAAGGAGAAATCCAAATCAACAAGTTACTTTGGGAGGTTAAATTTCTATTCAGGCTCGACTTAAAATCTTTGTCAATTAGAATAGTGGAAGTCCACTTATCCTACCAACGCATCCTGATACATGGGATCCCACTCCAACTAATTCTCTAAAATCATTATCTGAATTCACTAGAGAGGACTTCAATACTCCAGTAGATCATCTCTAAGATGTTGTTGACGTATGTAATGTCCACTTTATTACACAACAAAATGTATCCTTGAGACTACTCACCACCTCTTTAAAGGGAAGAGCTCTTGACTAGTATAGATATTTAGCACCAAATTTTGTTACAAACCAAGACCAATTAGGAACCACTTTATATGATAGATTTAATGAAAATGGAGATAGATCATCCCTCCTATAGTAATTAATCATTATTAAGAGAGCCCCCCAAGAAGTAATGACCAATTTCAACACTATATTTTAGAAGACATGGAAAATAATCCCAATCTTGGTTTTACAACCTATAGGTATGGAAATCATTTTCTATCTCAAAGCTTTTAATTTTGATATCTCAATCATCATTCACTCACTAGGAGGGAAAACTCTTCTCGATGCTTATGAACTTGCTGTAAGAGTAGAGAATAATTTGATAGATGTTAGGAAATTACCCCCAAGGCCTCTTATTAATAGGTTCCCCAAATTATCCCTCCCAACTCAAGAAGGGATTCTTAGTAATTATTATGCCAATACTTCTATATATACATTCCTTCATCTCATGAAACACCAATCATAGCTACATCTTCTGCCTCATTAGAAAAATTATGTCAAGAACATCCTTAGAACCTTCTCTAATGAAATTATCAATCTTAAGAGGAACCAAGATTGACACCAATGACCTCCTTATTAGGGTTTCCAAGGGAATAGACCCCCTATAAGTTGAATCAGGAACAAGGGACTCAAAGATCAACTTCTTCACAATCACCTAACCAAATTGTCCCCATACCCCTACCATTTTAGATAGTTCTACCAAGCTCAACCAGAGAGCTAGTCCCTAGCCAAAAAAACTTGGAAAAAGAAACAAATGCATGGTGATCATGCCAATATACTTCCCTATGGGAAATCTATAATAGAGATTTGTTGAATAAAGAAAAATGGGAAACCAATAAGTGACCTCATCAGAACCATACCAGTCACTTGAAGTTCAAAATGCAGCCATGGTGGCTCAGATGCAAGGCATGTCACTAGAATAGGAATGATATATTTCCACTAAACATGCTTTGTTCTCATGTATTGAAGATGAATAATTTATTTTCATTAATGAAACATCTACCCCTAAAAATGTGGTTCAATCTGATTATTTCACATAATCAAAAAAGAGGATGGTTGAGTCTATTGAGGTTTCCCTAATATCAATATTGAATCAAGAAATATGCCATTAGCCCCAATTTTCCAAGTCCCCATGACAAGTCAAGAGGTTCTAATAACCACACAGATTCAAGGGATCTCTAGCACGATGGTTGAAAGGACAAGGTGTCCATAGTACTCCAAAGCATAGCCACTCAAACTAATTAATCTAGTGGAATATCTAAATAAATTCCATAATAATATTTCGTTATGGGATATTTTGGCCATCCCAAATCAAAATAAACTATTACAAGAAGCACTAAAGGACCATAGTGACCCAAAGTCTAGTACTACAAAAGAAGCTTAATCATAAAAGGGCAAAGAGCAATCAATAATACCTCTACCATAATAATCAATAGTCGTAATGAATGATAAAAAGAGGTAAGTAAGCCTAAACCTAACTCCTTATATATGAATCTTATAGTGGGTAAAAATTTTCTTCACAACTCTATAATAGACTCAGGTAAAAGCATTACAGTCATGCCCAAGTTAATAGCTGATGCCTTAAAGATCAAATATGAGCCATTGACTAAAGGAGTCATGTAGATCGAAGGGAAGTTAGTATAGACCATTGGTATCATCATATCACTTTCATTACAAATATATTCTTGCCCAAAAATAACTATTTCACAAGATATAGTAGTTATAGACATCGCTCCTATTTTTGGATTGTACCTATCTAGAGACTTTACAACAAAAATTAGAGGATATGTGTCCCTTAATTGAATATAATACTAAGAACCAAGTATGGTTCCAAGATGAAAGTGTTATCAAAACCATTATGCAAGGAACACATTATAGACCAAATGGAATCAAGGTTTGAATCCTCCCATGTGATGATCACAAGAGAATAAAGAATTTGTATAGAGGAATCAATAGAAGAAGTTGGTGAACATGAAGGTGAGAACTATCTGTCAGCTTTGACATTGGATGATCCTTTTAGAAACGTTGATTCTACTAGTTTAGGAACTTATATCATCTATGATGAAAAAATTGAAATCCCTAACATAATGGAGAGTAAAATCACTAAAAAGGAAATACGCATAGAGAATTCTTTGATGTGGACTCTAAATTTTGATGGAACAAGAAGCAAGAAGGGCTCAGGAGTAGGTATGTGCCTCACTTCCCCAAGAGGAAAGAATATACTTAAGGCATTGTATTTTTAATTTGGTTATACTAAAAATGAAGCAAAGTATGAATCTCAAGTGCATGAATTGATTCTCACTAATAAGGAAGGGATCAAGAATCTAAGAGTCCTTGGGGACTCAAAGTTGGTGGTTAAATAGATTACATAAACTTATATAGAAAAGAACCCAAAGATGAGGTATTACCACCATAGAGTTAAGTACTTGATAAATTTTTTTTATGCTTTCAACATTGAAGTCATCCCAAGGACTCAAAATGTCGAAGCAAATAAAATGGCTCAAATTGGATCCTAGTTTGCTAAAGATCTACTAATTAATAAGGGAGATATCAAGGTAATCACTCAACCTATTATACTTGATAATGAGGATAATTGGTATGTCTTCAAGAGTGATCAATAGATCATAATTTTTCTACAACAATCAAGAGAGTTCACAAACTAATTATAGCCTAAGATTGAAGATGTTTATGGTGACAAAATCATACAATTAAGGTCTAATAAGCTTCTAAAGGGGTTGATAACCCTTGAGAACTTGTTTGATCCTGATGATGTGAACATGGATAAAAGAAATCTCATGGAAAGTAAAGAGGACTACTCTAAAATTAAAGTCTCAAATGAGATAAAGTTGAAATTTGGGAAGGTGACTACTCAAAAGGAAAAGGAAATATTGGTGACTTTATTTCATGAATACGATAAGGTAATAACATAGACATACAAGAATCTTCATAGTTATAAGAGAGAGATTATCTAACATACTATTGACCTAATTGAAGTATCAAAGCTTATTCACTAGAATCAAAGGCTAGTTAATCCAATGATAGAGTCTCTCATGGAAAAAGACATCAATAAATTATTGGAGTCTAGGATTATCTTCCCCATCAAGCACTCTACTTGGGTTTCCAACTTAGTCCTAGTAAGGAAAAATAATGGAGAGATTAGACTCTATCTAGACTTTAGGGATCTCAATAAGGCCTCTCTTAAGGATCACTACCCCTTACCCTCAATGGAACATATTCTACAGACCATGGTGGGAGCAGAGAAGATTTCCTTATTAGATGGATTCTCAAGTTATAATCAGATATGGTAGTCGAAGAAGATCAACACAAGACCACTTTCAAAAAAAAGTGGGGAACTTTCACTTATGCCAAAATTCCATTAAAACTCTCTAATTTAGGGGCTACATTCCAAATAGATATGAACATTTCCTTTATTAAATTAATAAATAAATCAATTTTGATTTATCTTGATGATCTCACCATCTTCACTAGGTTAGCCAAGGATCATTTTGATCAATTAGAGGCTATTTTTCAAGAGTGCCAAGAATATGGTATCTATTTAAACCCAAAAAAATGTGTGTTTGGAGTACCTCAAGGGAAGTTACTTGGACACATTGTCTCAAAATAATGGATCTCCATAGATCTAGAAAGAGTCAAAGTAATACTAGATTTATCCCTATTAGTAAATAAAAAAGTGATACAATATTTTCTTGGGAAGATTAACTTTCTAAGTAGATTCATTTTAGACTTTGTCAAAATTGTTAGACCCATCACCTTAATGCTTAAAAAGGATCTTAGTATTAAATGGATGGCTAAGGGGTGACAAGATTTTAAGAGTATCAAAAGGGCAATTGCATCTGCCCCATTCCTATGTAACCCTGATTTATAAAAATATTTCATCATGTATGTCTACAGGGGAGAACATAGCATGCATTAGTACTAACCTAAAAGGACACAAAATAAGGAGAACATTTGATTTCCTTCTTCTCAAAGACTCTCTGATACTATGAATTAAGGTATAATTTTGTTGAGAGGCAAACTTATGCTATTGATAAAGGACTTAAAAAATTTAGGCACTTAGTTACTAGCAACAAGATCACAATATTCATAACACATTCAAGTGTTAGGGAATATATAATGGAGGGTGAAATAATTGAAAATAGAGCCAATTGGATAACTAAGATATTGGAACATGATATCAAAGTTAAGCCCACTAAATTAATAAGAGGTATGGGATTGTGTTAATACCTTACACAAGATTCTAAAACTCTAACAGAAGAATGAGTATTTGAATAAATTATACTCTGAATATAAGGAAATGAATTAGAGTTTTGGGTGACTGATAGGGTTCATTTCATAAAGACTAGCCAATATCTGAGTCATCTTCCCTACAAGAAAAGAAGATACTATCAACAATAGGGGTCTAGCTTTTTTTTTAATCGATCTTTTTCTTTTCAAAAGGAGTTTCAATGGGATCCTAATCAGATGCAAAAAGGGGAAAAAATTGGAAAATTTTTGCATAAACTGCATTATGGAACATCTGGAGGCCATTTTTATACAAGGACCACAACTATCAAGATACTTCAGGCAAGGTATTTTTAGCCCACTATGGTTTTTTATTATCATACTATGGTTAGTAAGTGTCAATCTTGTTAGTTTTACATTAGTAAGAGAGGAAATGCTACATTACCACTCAGCCCTATAATTTTTTAAGATCTTTTTGTGTAATGGGGCTTGAATTTTATTAAGATGATTAATCCAACTTTGAACATGAGACACAAGTGGATCCTTACTATAACAGATTATTTCACAAGGTGGACAGAAGTAGTACCCTTAAAAGAAGTAATAATGAATGTGATTCTAGATTTCTTGCAAGAAATTATGACCAGGTTTGGACCTCCTCAAACTATTATATCTGACAATGCTAAGGTATTCCTAGGGTTTAAATTGTTTGATTTTTCATTGAAAAATGGTATATACCCAAAGAATTCATCAAATTATTATCCATAAGGGAATGATTTGGTAGAGTCAACTAAGAAGAACCTAATAAGACTCATCAAGAGAATGGGAAATGAACACAAAATATGGAATGAATACATAAAGATGTCGTTATAGGTAGATTAGATAACACCTAAATAGGTTATAAAGGCCTCTCCATACAAATTGGTATACAAAAAGGGGTAGTAGTACCTACTTCTATCAAAGTTATAGCCTTATAGTTGATAAATCAAATATAAGTTGAAGAAAATGGTCCAATGCAAGTTAGACTAGCAGAGTTGTTGGAAATTTAAGAGAATCAACACATGACTCAATGATAAGTCAACAAGAAAATATCAAAAGTTGGTTTGACTAAAGAACTTTAGATCCTAATTTTAAAATTTGTGCTTGGGTCTTAAAATGGGATGCAAGAGCAGCTAAACTCAGAAACCATGATAAGTTTGAGTCTTTATGGATAGGCCCCTTCAATATAATTGCTTATAAGTAGTACAATTCTTACAAATTAAAGATGATGGAGGGAGAGTCTTTAGATATTCTCATTAATGGGATTTTCCTTAAACTCTTTATATATGAATCATGTGACTAATGTATCATATCTAGGTTAGTTTCCCTTCTATTTTCATGTTTTGAGGTTATTCATCAACCTTTATTATAAATAAGCGTTATTCTAACACGTGTTAGCCATGGAGACTCTCTATAGTCCCTTATGATTTTGTCTCCTATTCCATTAAGTAAGGATGCCTATCTAACAGGTTCCAAAGGGTCTTTAATGTTAAAATTTTGAGTTTTTAATGAGAATATCAAAGATTTTTTTTTAAGTGACTTGATGTAAGTTTTAATGAGACATGACTATCCATCAAGGGAAGTAATTAATTCTCACTCATGGAAGCAATAGATTTAAATGATATTTTTTGTCTCATTTTTATTCACCATTAAGCAAAGTGTTTACTTAGAGCTGAGTGAAGAGCTAGCATCTAAATCCAATTGAACATAGGAATTAAACTAGAGAGCAACAAAGAGTATTCCCACCATAGGGAGTTTAGTTGAAATGGCCACCACATCAACAACATCAAATTCATACACATTAGCTCTTATGTAGTGCAAAGCTATATACTGAAGAACCAGAGTAGTGATCAAAGGTGTCTCCTAGGAATTTTCCCTCATCATAGACTATGCAGACAAATAATTTGACCCTATTTTTAAAAAAGCTACTAAGACCCTTAGAGAGGTGATGCACGCTAAAATGCTGAATCAAATGATGCTTGAAACCTTTATTATGATGGTTTGGACCTCATGGGTGGCTTAATATCTATTACTTATAGTGCACCCATACCCTAAATTGGTGGAATTATGTACATAAAATTTTGACCCCATAAGCATGACATTTTAAAAAGGATTGATCAAGGTAGTGATCACCCCTAAGTTATTTATAACATGCTAGGTATACATCATGAAACTTCTACTAGATTTTACAACATGACTCAACTAAGGTATGTTTGGTCCTAGGTACACTAAAAACAAGTATTCTTAAATAAGAATCTATAGCTAGCAAAAGATAGTACTCAAACTCCATCTATGCCCTTTAAGAAAGGTAGGCTATCTCTAGACTCATAGGATATATGTCCGATGCTCACCTTCATTTTTGGGGAGATTAGAGATGAAATGGTGCATGATTGGTAGTTGGTAGCCATTTTTCACTTGAATATTATCTCCAAGTCACAAGCATACAATTTTGATTTTGTAAAGCACATTGCCTACACCATGAGACAACAACTAGCTAATTTCAGTGTTCACCCTACCTTCAAGTATTATTCATATCTATTCCACCTTATTTTATATCAAAATACCCAATTTTTATAGCATCATATGGATTTGATTCTATAGGAATTAGAATTAGTAGACCCCTGCAAGGTTATCCCTATGTCTACATGGACTCATGTGTTATCAGAGTCATTAGACACCTATGGGTTTATTGAGCATTTTGTGGCACCACTAATGGGGGAGATGGATTCAGAGGGGATAAACCATATAATGAATGACTTATTTAGGACCATATTTTTTGATGTCTGTCATCCCTATGATTTCTTTTTTGAGGCCCATCATTCTTTCTTTAAGGTTTATGGTTTTGGGGAGGAGCCTTTTATGCTTCCCAAAGTTGTGACCGTTAGAATAGTAGGCTTGGAAGTGGCATGATAATTACTGGTCATTGACTCTAAGTTTGGAGTAGGAAATAAGAAGAGGGATTTTCATGACATCCCACTAACTAGGTGTGGCATTATTTTAGTGAAGAGATAGGCAAAATTTATCTTGAATAGGAAACTAGTCACTTATGGGTTAGTTTTAATTTAAGATCTATAGAGATATGACCTAGATGGCTTCATAACCTCTTTACTTTTGAAGAGTAATGTCCATGCCCCTTTTAGGTGTGAAAGTAGAAAAAAATTTGAGGATAGGAGGTATACCAAGAGAGATACACTTGACTTATATGTGGAGTTATAGGACATCCTAACTATCCCATGGGAGTCTTTTTATCAACCCATTTAGACTTTCAACACAAAAAAAGGTCATGACTAAGGGTTTAAGATAATATTTAGTTAGGATGGATTGGAATCAAGATAAAATTCCTACTATTGGAGGTATAGGCAAGAGATTAGTGACATCTCCCAAAAAAATTAAAATGTACCCATAGACGCCCAATGGGAGACCTTATGGGATGAGTCTCATATTACTCCAGTTTCTTCCAATCTAGATACCATTAATATCTGAGAGCCTAAAATGGAGTCTTAGGATGCAAAGGCATCTACGATGACACACACTGCTTCCACTTAGTGAAGTGGAAATATAAAGGATGACCTAGCATACTTCAAAAGCCCATATAGTGGTGGCCATTTTAGATCCCCTTCAAAAAATATGTTTCACATAAGAAGTGTTGGATTCATCTTAGCTAGTAATATTCCAAATATTAGGATAGGTTCCCTTGAAGAGCCCTAAGAAGAAGAAGTGAAGAATAATGTTTTAGGATGGAGACAAAGGAAAAGAGGTAGAGGTTGCCTCATATATGACTCTACCTCAATATTCAACTCAAAATCTATTAATGCCACCCCCTTCACATGGCTTTCCATCCTTGGCCCTCTCAACTATACCTACTAAATCATTAATGTCATCTAATTCCCCCTTCACTTTTGCTTCCCAAAAATTGAGTTTGTTAAACTTTCCTCCTAGGTTCTTGATAAATCCATCTCCCTCATAAGATCAACCCTAACAGTTCACTAGTGTGCCTTATGGTTTACCCCATGAGTATCCTTTTGTGGGTTCTACTATGGCCTCTCCCTCATAATTCCATGCCCAATCTTACTTGGCAAAGAAGGATAGAGAGGCGATAAAGGAAAAGTAGAGGAACAACGAGATGAAGTCTATGGCCACATAACAAATGTGGCATTTTTATGACCACAAGCAACATTACCTCACTATCACCCACATGGTACCTAATATGATCAAGCCACTCAATAAAATGCAATCTGAGTATTATATAGTGAGTATAATGGCAATGGACCTAACTCAGTCTAGGATCCAAGATAAAGTGGAGATAATGAATGAGACTATTGTTGTGGTTGCCACAAATTATTTGAAAATCTCCAAGTAGCTCTAGAAGGAAAAATCAATTTGAACTCAAGCCCAAAACATATTAATCCATCTAAGACTAGAGCTTAAGGCCAAAGACAAATAAATTTCCTAGCTCAATAGGGACTTAAAAGGAGCAATATCTAAAGAAGTCTTGAGGATTTTAGAATAAAAATAGCTGCACTCTAAAAGGATCTTTAATTAATCAAGACATCCACCAATTTTTTGGAGTAAGAGAAGAATCTCTTAGAGAAACAAAGTAGTGATAAGACAATAGAGGCATCATAGCTTCAACAAAAGCTAAGTGTTCCAAAGACAAAAAAGACTGGCAGAGGTAAGGTATAATGAATTAGAGGATAAGGTCACATAGTTGACCCTAGTTAGCCTAATAACCTAAGGAAATAGGTATTGTCAAGATGGTGAGGGGGATCTATGTTTCTTGATACCAAAGGATCTAAACTTATGTTACCCTACTCAATCCTACACTCAGATTCATATCTGATGTACAAAAATTATTCTTAAGGGTGGAGTCCTTTATCAAGAAGATCATATTGTCAATATTAGACAAGGTTCTTCAATTGTAGGTGTTAATTCAAAAAGTATATGATGCAATATAGGAGACCCTTCAAGAATATAGAGTCGCTGACAGAAGGACAATCATAAGGAAGGTCAATGAGATTCTGAGCTATAATAAGTTTGCTTTAAAATACAAGAATCTAATGAATATTTTGAAGGAAGGGGTCAAAGGGATGAAGGGGCACATTGAAGGTTTGGTTCAGTTGGGACTCCATTCAACTTTATCTAATGATACCACTATCTTGATGGAAGACCAAATACAAAATCTGTTGGTTGAGAAGCAAAATGATTAGACTATTTTTTAAACTTTAAGTAACTCTTCTGATGTCATTGAGGTGGAGTTAGTTTTGGATTCAATGGCCAAACTGGAGTACCAATTGCATTTTATGGTGCAAGGTCTCCAATCCTTTTCTTATAAGGAAATGATCAATCTAGATAGAGTTTTTGAAGCTCTACAAAAGTGGGAGTACATGATAGAGGTAGAATGGACTACGTATCAGACATCACTACAAAATCTCTAAGGGAATAGTGATGGGAAACATAATTTTGGGCATCCTTTTGGTTAGGCAAGGTTAAGGATTATTCCATGCAATCACAGATCGTCTAGTGAGTCACCATGAATTATAGAATTATTCTCTACAAAGTTTTATTTTATACTTAGGACTCTCATGTTTTATTTTGGTTAAGTACCATACAACATTCTAAGTTTTGAGGCCAGAATAACCTAAATATAGAGCTAAATGTATGGGTATCCATGTGTCACTTTGGCACTATTTTTAGCTCAAAGGAATGAAAAGGAGCCTTCATCTTGTGCATGGTAGACACATGGTACAATGGTGGTCATTTTTATCAAAATAAAAGTCCCAACAATGAATATTCCCCTTTTGATGAAGCTTGGAAAAAGGTTTTAAGATTCAAACGAACATGAATTAATTCCACTTATCACCTTGGCACTCCTTATAAGGAAAAAGAGTTTTGACAAGCCTCCATTGAGAATGAGACTGACACATGGGTAAATTCCATTTTTTTAGTCAAAAGGTAGAAGGAGAAGAAGCACACAGAGGATATACATGTGTCACCACTACGCTCCTTAGAGCCAAGGCAAATATCAAAGATGTCCTAACTTGTGAAAGGCTTCCACATGTAGCTTTTGGATGGTAGGAAAAGGATCAACAACTTGGTTGGTATCTAATGATCCAATGGTGTAGAACCTCCAAGATTTTTTAACACTAAAAGATAATAAAAGAGTAGGAAAGAGTCTTAGCAAATCTAAAAGGTTGTGAAATCCCCCACATGTCCATGTTTGGGGAGACTACATGTTAAAGACAAATGAGGATCAACAATTAAAATTGAACGATAGGGATAGTTAGAAAAAATAATATAAGTAAGACCCAAGTTGTTCAGCTCTAATGACTTGTAATTTCTTAGATTCAAATTTTATAAACAAGCAGCTAGACTCAGGCAAGTAGCAGTGACTCATGATGGTTTTTTTGGGCTATAAGTAGTTGATCAAGGGATATTTCAAAGGGAAAACAAGGGACTAAAGATTCATGTAGACCAATATAGAGTTTTAGGAGCTAGTTTTGGATGCATTTGACTACCTTAACAGTTGCCTCTCTTAAGAGTTTGAAGATTGTATTTTGTGCATATTTTCCTTATGTACTTTGTTCTTATATAAAGAGATAGTGGTGTTTTGTGTAATATAGTCTACTTTTTAGTATTTCTTCTCATTTTCTACTATAATCCTTTTGTCAATTTCACATAAATACTAAGATTATTAATCATGTTGCATACTCTTTAATATTTTTTATGAAAAACTATTGAAACTAATACTATGATATTAGAATAGATGATGATCTAGGTTACTTTTTATATTATGAGCCTTTGGTTAGTATATAGTCTTTGATAGAATTATTGATAATGTTTTATGCTCTTTAATCTTTTTGAGTAAAATCTATTAGTACTCTTCACTGTGTTGTTCAGTAAAGGAATCCAATCATGGCATATCACCTTATAGTTTAAATACTTATTTTATGCATTGCTTTCTTTCCCTTTCACCAAACCCCAAGAGAAGAGCTGGCTTCTTTAAAATTTGGAGGTTGTTTCAAGGGTCAAGTCCTATATCTTTGAAACTTCCCATGACTTTGGTGATTAGTTTTAAAATTAAGCATCAATTGTGCCTTTACATTGACTTGTATTCACTTAATCAAATCACCATCAAGGATAAGTTCCTAATCCCTATTATTGATGAGCTTAATGGCACTCATTTTTTTCTAAGTTGGATCTCTTCTATGGATATCTCTAGATATAGCTTCATGAGGATGATATCCCTAAAAAAGTTTTTTTCATGCATGATGGCCATAATAAGTTTTTGGTCATGCCCTTTGGCCTCACTAATTGTCCTTTAACATTTCAGGTATTTATGAATAAAATATTCCATCCCTACCTATAGAAATTCATTCTGGTCTTCTTCGATGACATCCTCATCTATAGTAAAACATGGTCTAATCATATCCAACATCTGGATCTCACATTATAACTCTCTCTAACCATCATCTTTATGAAAAATAATCAATATGTGCTTTTGGCTAGGATGAAATGGAGTATCTTAGGGATATTTTTTTAGCCTAAGGGGTTTAGGTGGATCCTAAAAAAATAGCTACCATGACAAATTGGCCTCATCCTCAAACACTCAAGAGCCTCCACAGTTTTTTGGGATTGACTGCATACTACCACAAGTTTGTCAAAGATTAGGGGAAGATTGTAGCTCCACTAATAGATATGTTGAAAAAATATGATTTTACATGGACATAATTTGTTGAGTGTGCATTTGAATAATTGAAACAAGCTATGTATACTACACCTATTCTAGCTATGCCAAAATTTTCTAGGACCTTCACTATCAAGAGTGATGCTTGTAGTAATGGACTTGGTGTTGTTCTTCTCTAAGAAAGACACCCCATTGTGCTCACTAAAAAAATCCCTTTTTTGGGAAGACTTTAACACTCTCTACTTATGAGAAGGAAATGATGGATATTTTGCATGTAGTATAGAAGTGGTGTCCATACCTACTAGGGAATCATTTTTGCCTCAAAATTGATGACCAAAGTCTAAAATATTTCCTAGAACAATGGGTTTTCACCCCATCACAATAGAAATGGGTCAGCAAACTCATGGGTTATGATTATGAGATTACTTATAAGAAGGGTAATGATAATTTTATGGCTGATGCTCTATCTCACACATTTATGGATAAATCTTCCCTTTTAGTTATTTTCATGCCTAGTTTAAACTGGTTGGATGTTGTACAATAGGGGTATGTCAATGAATCCTCATTATCTCGAATCATTCAATAGTTGTCTAATAACCCCTCTAATGTATCAAATTATTCTTAGGATGGTGATTATGTGATCCAAGGGTCATCTAGTGCTTCCTTAGAGCATAAATCTTTAGTAGGCTATATTCTATGAACTCCATGCTTTTTCATCCATAGGGCACTCATGATTTATCAAAACTTATGAGTGGGCATGATGTAACTTCTTTTAGAAGGGAATGAAAATTATAATTCAATATATGGTGGTTGAATGCGATACCTACCAATACAAAAAGGGTGAAACCACACTCATTATTGGGTAGCTAAAACCTTTACCCATCCCTAACAAGATTTGGATAGATATTTCTATGGATTTCATTAAGGGACTCCCTAAATCTAGAGGGAAAATGTTGATCTGAGTTATGATTGATCTCCTATCCAAATATAGTCATTTTTATGCCCATATCCACCCATATATTGCCTCTACATTCACACAAATTTTCTTGGACCAAATTTTCCATATTTATGGCATTATTTGATCTATTGTCTTAGATCATGATGCAAGCTTCACTAGAAATTTTTGGATAGAACTATTTTGATGCACTGACACCCAATTAAGGATGAGTTCTAGGTATCATCCACAAATGGATGGCCACACTAAAAATATCAACAAATGTTTGGAAAATTTCCTTCATTGCTTCACCTCATAACAACAACATCAATGGAGAAAGTGGCTTCCTTTTGTTGAATGGTGCTATAATATCTCCTAACACACCTCAACTAAAATGACTCTATATGAATTAATCTATGGTTAAGCACTACCACTACTCCTTTCATACACCCCCATTAATTTATTATTTTAAGAAATCAACATGTTCCTCCAAACCTAAGATCAAATCCTTAACACCCTATGGGCTAATCTTCATATGGCATAAAATTGAATGAAATAATAGGCTGATCAGCACCACTATGAGCATACTTTTCAAGTTGGTGATATGGTTTTTCTTTACCTACAACCATACAAGCACTCCTCCCTAAAACTTAAAGGGCATTATAAGCTAGCTCCCAAGTTTTATGGACCCTATAAGGCTCTCTATAAGATTTTGTCAGAAGTGTATAAGTTGGATCTCCCATTTTCTTCCCAAATTCACCAAGTATTTCATGTCTCTTGTCTAAAAAAAGTTCTTGGCACAAATATCTAAGTGTAGACTATTTTTCTAGAACTTGATAATGATGTATCCATCCTTCTTGAGCTGGAGGCAATCCTAGATAGGCACACATGCTAGCTTTTCTCCTTTTCCATCACAGATATTTTAATTTAATGTCATAAAATGCAACCAAAGGATGCCACATAAGAGCCACTATTTCATATTCAACACCAATTCTCACATCTGAAGCTTTGAGGATAAATCTTTTTATAAGAGGGATGGGATGTTAGGAACCTATGCTACCTCTTCTTTTTACTTTTTTAGTATAATAATTTTTATGGATGCATATGTTTTGTAAGTCATCCCATAAATAATTTTTTTATCCTACATTCATGGGAAGTAGTAGTTGCTTAGATTAGACTTAGTATAAAAGTAAGTGTTGAGGCCAATGAAGGCATCCATGAATTTATTGTATCAAGCTTGCTCAAAGTAGGTTACCCCCTCAAAGAGGCTAGTGATTTTGCAATTCAACCATTGTAAGTTATTTTCACTTATTTGAGTTAATATATTACTAATTTTCATAGTTTATTTCATGTATTTACAACTATCTGCTAACTTGTTCAAGAAGGATCCTCTCATAGTGAGATTATTTAGGCCAAATTTAGCCCCATGAACCTAATTTCAATTATATGAGATGTGATTTGGGACTCAATTAATCCCATTTGCATCAAAAAATAAACTAAGTGGTTAATTATTTCAATCATGGAGGTAATTGGGGCCAATTTCAGCCCATTAAACCTAACTCCAACTATGGGATGTGATTTTGGGTTAAATTATCCCTAATTTCATCATATATTGAGCTAATTATTTAGATGGTATAATCAATGATATGATTTTGGCCTATATGAGCTCTGTGAACCTAATTTTGATTGTATAAGATATCATTTTCAAACCAATTGGCCCCATTATCATCAAAAAATGAACCAAAGATTTTATTGATTAAATCACATGGGGTAATTAAGGTGAATTAAATCACCTTCAACATAACTATGACTGTAGGGTGTGATTGGGGTCTCAATTAGCCTTGATTTTATCATAGATTGAGTTAATTAATAAATAGGTTAAATTATAAAAATTATTTAGGCCAAATTGATTCCAAGTAAAACAAAATTCCATTATGGAATATGTGATTTGGGGATCAGTCAGGCCTAATTTCATCATAAAATAAACTAAATAATCTATTGTCTCAATAATATATGTAATTCAAGTCGATTTTAGCCCCTTGAACCTAATTATGATTATAAGATGTGATTTTAGGATTAATTAATCCTAATTTCATCATGGATTGGGTCAATTAGTCAATTGGTGTAATTAGTGATATAATTTAGACACAATTGAGCCTTGTGAATGTAATTTATACTATATACGATATGATTTGGGTCAAATTCATCATAAAATGAATAAAATATTCAATTGGTTCAATCACAAAGGAAATTAGGGATAATTTTATCCCCTTGAACATAATTTTGATAATAAAATGTGATTTAGGGATGAATTATCTCTAATTCTATCATAAATTAAGTTAAATAGTAAATTGGTGCAATAACTAATCTAATTTGGTTCTATTTGAGTCTTATGAACATAGTTATGACTGCATAAGATATGATATGGGGCTCAATCAACACCAATTTCATCACATAATGAACCAAAGAGTTGATTTATTCAATCACATAGGAAATATGGGCCAATTTGAGCCATTTCCACCTAACTAAAATTATAGGATATGAATTGGGAAAATAATAGCCCTAATTTTATCACAAATTGAGCTAACTATTAAATTACTTTAATGATTGATGTGATTTGGGACACATTTCTATGAACCTAGTTTTGAATGTATAGGATGTGATTTATGGATCAATCGACCCTAATGTCATCACATAGTGAATTAAAGAGTCCATTTGTTCAATCACAAAGGCAATCATGACCAATTTGATCCCATTCAACCTAAATATGCCTATAATATGTGATTGGGGATTCAATTATCCCTAATTTTATCATAAATTGTGATATTTAGTTAATTGATGTAATTAATGAAATGATGCATATTTCATGTGATCATATCCTAGAAATTATCATGTTCATGTATACTATGTAGGATAAAAATGTTATCAATCCAATTGTAAGTAAAATTAAAGTTCAATATTATATGGATTATATAATTATAACACCTACATACTATCACCTAAGAATAATATGCCCCCAACTTAGTAAGGCTAATGGCTAGAGTAAGGTCCAACACCTTAATATGTAGAAACAATTATATATCCTGCACAACACTTCACATATTCTCATGAAGTGCATGTGTGATATAGAAGTAATATGGTATCTATTAATCATGAGATAAATACCATATTTCAAATACATAAATTAGATTGCTAATCATGCTTATGTCCTAATTTTGGATTGTTTAGAATATTTGAATGTTTTTGCATTTTTGAGAATTTATCATATTTTTGTATTTTTACAATATGAAAATCAGTAAAAGTAAACACTAAAATTAAACTAAGGTGTTGAAAATATAAGAAACAAGAAAAACATGGAAAATTCACAAAAAAAATGTCAATGAAAGAAATTCACTAATAATTATTTGAATTGGCCAAATATAATTAACTTTCCCCCTATGAAATTTTAACTAGAATTATTATAAATCTATAGGAGACTATAAAATGTAGGTAAATAACTAATTGTACATTCTCATTTTTTTCAAATGTAAACTTGTAAAAATATGTCACATGTATGGAATAATAGATCTTGAAAAAGAGAGATTTTTCATGGAAGATAATAAATTACATATCAATACAGATCAAATTGTCTAAAATTTGAAAATAGCAAGGCTCTATGTTATATAAATATAAATTATGGATATAAAAGGATAATGGATAGGATCAACCAAATAGCTCAATAGTTATCAATAATTTTGTCTTTTTTTGGGAAATTTTGTCCTATTATGGGAGATTATATCATGTTCTAAGTGATTATGTCCTATAAGAAAAATGATATGCTCTTATTACTATAGATAGATAGATCTCATTTTTAGAAAAATTGATCATTGTTTTGATATTATCCAAATATAGAAAGAAAAATATAAGGGAAACTAGGTTAAAAAATCATAAAAAACCAAGGGCATGGAATATTGGATCACATAATCACACATGCAAACAAAATAAAGTGAAAATATGCAACAAATCAGAAACTCTCTATAATCATATTTTTATTTAAATTGAATTCTAATGAAGATTTTTGGCCTATTTGGAAATTTAACAAGACACACAATGTTCTCACCCATGTTGGGAGCTTAAAAATCTATGAGAATTGGTAAATGGATTACTTTCCTTGAATGAAATTTCTTGATGTGTGAAAACTAGAATCAGAAAATATATCATGTGTGTTTTTAATCTCAATTATATTTTTATATTAGTTTAGCATATTAATTGTTTCATTCCAATCATCTTTTGCATAATCATTATCATGGTTATAATCATCCTCTTCATCTTAAAAATTTTATATGTTATTCTTGTCCTCTTTTGTATTTTTATATGTATAACCAACTTTCCTATACTTTGGTATTTATCCTTCTAATTTATTTTGCTTTGTCATATGCGATATGTTGTGTTCCTACCCTATTATTATACTATCTATATTTACTTAAGAGACATTATCCTTTGTGTGTGCTTTCTCTAAATATATTCCCTCTATCAAATGGAAATGACCTTGTCTTCATGGTCAAATGTAATGTAAACTTTATTTCTATCGATCAATACCCCTCTTGATTATAACCATGATCCTCCAAGCATAAAATTATATGCATTTATATTGAAAATAATGTTAATAATAATATGAAACTCATTTGAATAAAATATTAATGGTAACCTAATTGATCCCACATATGTTTTAAATGAAATTTTTTCATCTATGTTTTGAAGCTTATATCATGAGATACAATAAATGATGTAGAAATTTTTTTATTTCCTAATATTCCATAAACTTAACATAGGTAAATTTATTTCCATATATGTGGGCAATGACAATGAAAGTTTCTTGATATAAAGAAGTGAATGTAATTTCCTCTTTTGGAACCATATTTGTAACATTAGGTGTTGTAGGCATTTCTTGTTTTTCAACCTCTTTTGTTGGGACTCCTTTCTTAAGGATGTTTTCTAATTTGATTTGAATTTGTTTTTTCAACATATCTTTGTGTCTCTTTTTTAACCATTTTTGTTCCAATTTTTCATTTTTCTCTTGTTCTTTCTCATTTTGTTCTTTTAGTAATTTATATCTTTCCAATTATTCCCTTTGAAACATGTTCCTTTTGTAATCTTGTCTTTTCATATTGTTATTTTATGTACAGATCCTTAACAATCATATTTGTATCATTGAAATTTATAGGCACATTTTTATTTTGACCTTATTTGAAAGAAATTATCTTAATATGATTTCTTTGTCTTGAATTTGTTGTTGTATTTTTTATAACTTTTCCTTTAGTAACTTTTCATTTCAAATATATTACCTTAGTAATGTTCTTTCTCATCTTATTATTTTTGTAACATTAGTTGATCTAATTTTTATTTGTGTATCCAAATTTTATTTTTAGGAGATGCAACCATGATGTGAGTGGGTTGCTTGATTGATGTATCTATTATAAGATCACCACTATCAATGATACTTTATATTTTTCTTTAAATTTAAATAACTATATGTATGATTCACATGCATTCTATGATACAAACAATTGTATTTTAATATTTTTAGAGGATGTATAGGAGGTAATTTGATTAATTTGTTTCAAATTATTTCTCTTATAATTTCACCTAAACTCTTAGTTTATTTTATGTACTTTTTAGTCACTATTTATAAATGTATTTTATTTTGGATTCCAATCTTGATTTGAAGTCTTTTTAGGCACAAAATAACTATATGAACATATATGTGCATGATTAACACTATCATACTCTTAGTAATCACCTAAAAATGACACTTGAGTATTAAGAGTGCTAATTTAGACCACCCATCCTAGTTTAGCCCTATACCTATCTTAGGTCCTATTTTCACACTTATCTACTCTTTATGTAGGCCAAAAACATCCATAAACATTTCTAAACCAATCCCAGAACCTCATTTTGAAATTTTGGCTCTTCATCCCTTAGGCTCTACCACCTAGACACTAGAGCCATAATAGGGTTAGTAATGCCACATGGTGCTAGTGTCTAAATTTTGGCGCTACTATCCTTTCCCTCCTTTTTCAACCAATGGATATATTTTCATATCTAAGACCACATAGGGTTAGCCTAGATCTCTTTTAACACTTAAACAAGCACCAAAATAGTATATATACATGAATTTTAGCTCTCTAACCACTAGATGGAAAGGAGATGTAAATTACAAATACAAAATCAGAACAAGTTATGAAAATCAAGGATATTAATCCCTATTTCACCCTACTTTTGTATACAACCATTGAAAAAATTCCTAAGTTCATATTACTCATGTTTCTAGTCTCAAGCACATTCAAATAACTCAAGTAAATAATCATAGTAGCTTCTCTTTCAATTTCACTAACACATAGGTGGGTAAAAATACATTGGGCTTGATCCCTCATCAGAGTATTGGTATGTGGGAAACTCTCATCATAATAGCGTATTGAGGATGTCCAACCTACCCCACTAAAAACAAATTTTATTTCTTGTATCAACCAAATGCCTTAGAAACATGGAGGATTAGGGTTTTCAGATAAAATTAGTCAAAACAGGTCATATGTAGAGATTCAAAACTCACACATGTAGGAATGGGCTTGAAGAACCAAACATAGGTTCACCTAGAATCTCATAACAGTTTTACATAGAGGACACTACCACTAAAATAGGGACACTAGTGCCATATGGAGCTACTATCCAATTAGGGAATTACTATTTAGGAGGGATTATAACACCTATATTGTTGGGAGATAAACCGGAAGCACACAATTTGATTACTAAACCAAGCAACTTAATATGCGGAAATTAACCAGATTCACCAAGTAACTAGAATTAAGAATAACACATGATATGAGAGACAATACCAAATTGTATTAACACTTTATACAGAAAAGAATACAATAAAGAAGATGCCACTTCTTCTCCACCACCTTACAGAGGTTTCCCACACCTCAAGTGAACAGTAATTCTTCTCCCCAAAGCTCTCCCTCTCACAGGTCCCAACACCCAACTCAAATACAGAGTTGGTGTTCACCTCCCGTGCTCCACGCACACCACAAGTGCTACACGCACTCCACAAGCACTCCACGTGATCCACAAGTACTCAAGGTACTTCAAGTAGATCTCCCATGAATCTGCAACAACCTGCAATTCAACAGACCATACTTATGGAAGGAACTCCCTTGCCTTCCTCTTGCTCTATCCGAGTACACACCTGTACTCCAAATAGATCCTGCCTGATACTGCTCCCTGTTGTGTTGCTGTCTATATGACCTTGCACACCTACAAATCAAACAACAGTTCTGCTCACCTGTGAACCTCGACCTTGCACACACATACACCTGCAGATCAATGATCTTACTTACCATGTAGATCTCCTATATAGGCCATGCAACTATGACCAAGATCCTACACTCTTGAAGAACCCAGCTGGCTCTCCAATCCAGCACCAACACACCTGGTACTGTGGCACTAGGAGGAACGCACCATTGCTCTACCTCACACACAGAAGGAGCTTATAATTATGCTCTCTTACTCCCTAGCACACTTTTCCAATACAACCATGATTCTATTATATAGATCTCATCCAAACAATGATTAGACATCTAATTACAATAATTAGATCCGTAGCTATGAGTCTAAAATTAGCACTCATCATGCAAACACTTGGTTCGTTAGCTAACTGCCCGTAATTAGCTCGCAGTCGAACCACACAGGCGACCGACGTCGGTCCCTGTCTGCCTGGAGGTGACCGACGTCGGCCGATATATGACCGATGTCAGTTGCTTCTCTATGCTCTCCCGCCGACGTCGGCTGATCAGACCGACCCCAACTTCTTCTGCAACTCAGCAACCTTCAGCAACCTCCTCTCCTATTTGCATCAGTGAAGCTTTTAGCTCCATAATCCTAACAATCTCCCACTTGGAGATAAGCAGCTGCACTGTACCTATACCTGTACTCCGTCTAATCTGTTTCCTGGTTTGTATCCCTCTTCAAGCTCCCACCTGAAGACAACCCACCACACATCCCGTGGTGTACCACCTGTCATCCGAGTAACCTGCCACATCCAAACCTACAACACCTGTAGTGAAGTCCTGACCCTGCATAGCAACACCTGCTACCGGTCCCTCTCAGAAAACCTGAGAACCCACTTCCCCGAATTGGCTCCTAACTCTCTGACAGCTCCCACTACATGGGAATACTCAGGTCTATACCAGACCTCATGTGATTTCAGACACTGTACCTGTCCAGCCCTTAGTGTGCTCCAGTTCTGCATCCCGAACCTCGCCAACACCTGATTCACATCAGCTCCCACTCGAGACAAAATCAACCTGTGATCTCCATGTCTCCCATGTCAAAGAATTCCGCTGCTCCAAACTCCTCATGACATGCCACTGAACTAATCTTACCCTTAGCTCAGCAAAACCCTGTATGTACAAACCTGCTAGCTAGCAAATATACCATCCACATACAGCAACAGAATGATGTTGCAATCACCATCCCCCTGGTAAGTCAAATCACAGTAGTTACCCTGACATTGACTGAAGCCATGCTCCGTCCTCCACCTGTCAAAACCTGTACCACTGTCCTGCAGCTCCACAAGACCATATAACCTGGTCTTCCGTCTCACGTATCCATTCTCTCTATTCTTCTACTAAGGTATCCGTTCGTATCTGTGCTTTCATACCTGCTGGCATCCCTACCAAAACACACCTATCTGGTTCTCCTCCAAGGAATCACATCCTCATCCATGCCAAGCTCACACCTGTTTCCTGGATCCTTCCTGCTCTACAATCAGCAACATGTATAAAGAAGAAGAACAACGAATTTGAGGGCCTAATTATGCCTTCAGTCCTCCGTATGGGTGTTTGAGACTCCTTGAAAACATGTTGTCCACCCAAAATTCATTACAGTGACTGACCTCGGTCACTCCATAGTCTGCATCTAACCGACGTCGGTTCCATGCGTCTGTACCTGACTACCAACCTGCCAGCGCTGGTGTCCTTGCTACCGACGTCGATCCTCTGACCGACATCGGTCTTACATACTGCCGACATCGGTCCCATGACCGACATCGGTCTTACCCTGCCTGACATCGCCAGCTTTGGTCTGCACATGACCGACATCGGCACCTGTCTGTTCGACACCGGTTCCTCCTGACTGACATCGGTACCTGTGTTCGCCTGTGAGTGATGACTTTTTACCCACGAGCTTCTTTGAATCAAAACCCATGTCCAAACTGCCCAGCTCAGAAGTATCCAGCCACATCCACTGGGTTCTGTCTGCCATCTCCTCCATAAACACCAAGGCTTTCCAGTTCTTAAGCCTGTCAAATATATTTGTCTTCCGCTTAAGAACATGCATCTCCTTCCTGCTCATGTGACCAAGCCTACGAAGCCACGTCTCCGCAACAAAAGAAGAATCAGTAATATAAACAAGTAGATAAAGGATACCTATTTTCTTACCACCAGCTAATTCAAATGCATCCGCTGTGAGAGTTCTTGTGCATCTCTCATCACCCAATCTTTCTGAAGAAATTAGCCATATCTCCAAACCTGGGACCTGCATGACCTTCATCAACACCTATGTGTTGGCTGCCTGCAATTTCAGCTTCACTTCCCCTTTGCCAATTCTTTGGCAAGGCTCACCAGCTCCTCTACCTGGAACTGCATGGAAAGAGGCAACTGAATCTTTTATCCAAGATTCAACTTTATCCAAGAAACCTGCAAACACATCCTATGCAACAACACCTGCTACATCTGTATCTTCAGTTTCTTCATGCTGATCTGCTACCAACTAACAATAATCTTTTACCTGCTCTTTCTTTCCATAGGACCGTGAGTGACCATTTGTGCTTTTCAACTCCTCCATTCTTAGCTTACTTTGATCTACTGTTGCTCTACTCCCACTCGATCAGAAACCCCTGAGAGTGCCCTATAACCAAACACAAAATCTGCTTCCTCCAACCTTAGCTCTGATACCACTTGTTGGTATCAAGCTATGAGCCAACAACCTTGCTCTGATACCACTTGTTGGGAAATAAACCGGAAGCACACAATTTGATTACTAAACCAAGAAACTTAATATGCGGAAATTAACCAGATTCACCAAGTAACTAGAATTCAGAATAACACATGATATGAGAGACAATACCAAATTGTATTAACACTTTATACAGAAAAGAATACAATAAAGAAGATGCCACTTCTTCTCCACCACCTTACAGAGGTTTCCCACACCTCAAGTGAACAGTAATTCTTCTCCCCAAAGCTCTCCCTCTCACAGGTCCCAACACCCAACTCAAATACAGAGTTGGTGTTCACCTCCCGTGCTCCACGCACACCACAAGTGCTACACGCACTCCACAAGCACTCCACGTGCTCCATAAGTACTCAAGGTACTTCAAGTAGATCTCCCATGAATCTGCAACAACCTACAATTCAACAGACCATACTTATGGAAGGAACTCCCTTACCTTCCTCTTGCTCTATCTGAGTACACACCTGTACTCCAAATAGATCCTGCCTGATACTGCTCCCTGTTGTGTTGCTGTCTATATGACCTTGCACACCTGCAAATCAAACAACGGTTCTGCTCACCTGTGAACCTCGACCTTGCACACACATACACCTGCAGATCAACGATCTTACTTACCATGTAGATCTCCTATATAGGCCATGCAACTGTGACCAAGATCCTACACTCTTGAAGAACCCATCTGGCTCTCCAATCCAGCACCAACACACCTGGTACTGTGGCACTAGGAGGAACGCACCATTGCTCTACCTCACACACAGAAGGAGCTTATAATTATGCTCTCTTACTCCCTAGCACACTTTTCCAATACAACCATGAGTCTATTATATAGATCTCATCCAAACAATGATTAGACATCTAATTACAATAATTAGATCCGCAGCTATGAGTCTAAAATTAGCACTCATCATGCAAACACTTGGTTCGTTAGCTAACTGCCCGTAATTAGCTCGCAGTCGAACCACACAGGCGACCGACGTCGGTCCTTGTCTACCTGGAGGTGACCGACGTCGGTCGATATATGACCGATGTCGGTTGCTTCTCTATGCTCTCCCGCTGACGTCGGCTGATCAGACCGACCCCAACTTCTTCTACAACTCAGCAACCTTCAGCAACCTCCTCTCCTGTTTGCATCAGTGAAGCTTTTAGCTCCACAATCCTAACATATATCCTATTTTAGACACTTAGACCAGCCTTTATATTAGTTTTTAGCCTCCATATCTCCCATTTTAGTCATATTTCCATAACTAATTTCCTAATTACATTATTTATTGTTATTTTTAGAAAGGTCAAATTTAGTAAATTCTATTATAAATATGTGGTTGTATTTATTACGTATTTCTACCTTGATTTACTATCCTCATCTCTTTAAATACATTTAATTATTAAAAGGGTAAAACATTTGGTAAACCCAACTTAATTTGAATACTACTCAAACCCTAACCCTGGACAACCCTAGGGTTTATGTTTCTATCCTTCTAATACCCTTCTAGATTTATATTTCATATAATCATGATAATAATGACAAATGAGGTTAATTACTTTTTGAATCAAAGTTTTCTAGATTCTCTTGTATGCTTGTTTCCTTTCATTTGGAATGAATTTAAAAATGACATAAACACATATATACATGATGCTTGAAATCAATTCAAATATATGTAATATTTTATGACATGTTATCTTCCTCTTATGTGGAATTATTTGAAGAATCAAACAATTAGACACATAGATGATTCAATACATAATCTAACATTTATGTTTCAATGTTGTATCTTATAAACAAGAAAGAATCTCCTCCTCAACATCTCCATGAGGGTGATAGCTAATTTACCTCTAATTAAGTCTATGATATCACTCCTCCATGAGATGAAAATCCTTATAATATTATTACTAATTCCCATACTCAGCTTATCTACACCTCTACCCTATAAGGTGTGTGTATACATGTTCAATCAAAAATAACTAAGGTTTTCACTTGTGAGACTCTAATGTATCAAATTATTAGTATGAGCAAGCCAATATTAAATTTGCATACTCAAAATTAGTTATTGTGTGGGTAATAGTGATGATTCCTCTAACAAAGACACATGAAAGGGAGTGATAAATGATAAATTGACCAATTAGTGATGATGAATGACTGATGGAGTAAAAGATGTGTGTTATGATTTGTTAGGTCTAATTCATAGTTGTAGGTGATTGATGATAAGATTAGTGAGATGGTTGAAAATATGGTGATTGATCAAGAGATTGATTTATTAATGATTGATATTATAACTCAACAATTTGATTGATGTAAGATTAAATAATGAGTAATGGATTTGAGGATGAAAGAGGAGAGAGTGGCAGAGCTAACCTGAAGCACATTATGTTATTAAGCACTACCTACTTAGTCTAAAAATACCTTTATACAACGTAGTTTGGACTTGATTAGAGGATGATTATGATGGATTAGGATGACAATGACTTTTTAGACATGTTTGTTTTTAAATAGATGTTAAATGTGATGATGATTGGATTGTAAGTTGAGTTAATGTTAGATGTGGATGACTAGAGAGATGATATATGATTCGATAGAGGATATATATGTAATGATGAAGGAATTGGAAGAATGATGATGATGTATATGATCAAGCTATCAAAATTTTCATAAGGTTCATCATAGTCTAGTTGATATGATATAAATGGCCCTTAGTAGTATGCCCCATGATATAAACATGACCAAAGGGAAATTGTGCCAAAGTGCATGGGAAAATAATGAACTCTACACCATAGAGGGTACATATAATAATGATTGTAACTATAGTGACCTCATATTATCCACATTAATTTCTCAATAGATAAGAAGGCATGATGTAAGAATAAAAATAAATAAATGATCAAAAATACAATCATTTATTTACATCATAAAAGACATGCAAACAAGCTAAACATAACACACAAGTAACTACATGAAATATCACAATGTTTTGTCTAATGATGGTATGAGTGATTGGGTGATGGATTAGATTAGGATGATCATAATGTGATTTTATACTTAGGATAGACTTGGATTAGGTATGGACTAATGGTTTGGATGAGGATAAGGATTTAGATTATTAGGATAAGGCTGTTGAGGACAAGATGACTAGGATGACAAGAAGATTAGGATATAAGACAAGAAAAGATGAACTATTTTTGTCATTTTATGATTTTTTAGGGTTTTTGGAATACGTATGTACACTATAAAAATAGGGTTACTAACAAAGTTAATGCCAAGCCTAGAAACCAAGATAAGAATGAATGGATGAAATAATGGATGGGATGATAAAAAGGATGAGGGTTGTGATATAAAGGGGTGGATGACATCATCATGTAGGAACCAAATATCTATTGACATGAGTGTTCATGGGAGGATATGCCAAGATGATTCTAGAACATTTTTCAAAACATCTTCCACTCCTTTGCAAAGGTCAAGATAGGAAATAATGAGAGATAATATACATGATATGATGGTAGATGATGGGTAAGATATACATAGATGGCTTGAAGGGGATTGATAAGGGATATTAAATGGATTGATTTTTCCCCTAAGTGTCAAGGTATAATATGGATAATACATTATTTTACCATGATGATGGAAATCAATGTTCATCATGATATGTGCCCAAGGAACCAGAAGACTAGTTTTCACCATTGGATGAATGATTTTTATTAATTTATTTTATTATTTTAATTTTTTTGACTTTTTTTATTTTTTTTATTTCTGTATGTTTGAATTTTGGGCATCATGGTTTATTATATAAGGGTAAGATGTAGGAATGTTGATACTATCTAGATGTTCAATAAACACCTATTATGGAGATATGTGATGTTATGACCATGTGATGGATGATAGATTCCTTCATGTCTTTGTGGCCTTTATTGACACTTGATTTGATGTCCTCTAGATGTTTTAGCTATGTGTCTTTATAACCCCCACAAATGACAATGTTTCCTAGGGATTTAAGATATGATATGGATGGGAATATGTCATGATTTTGAAGATGAGATATAGAATGTGAATGAGGGATATGATCATGATGGATGATATGATGAGATGGGGAGTGGAAATGGGGTTTGGCAGTTACATATTCCATTAGATATGTTGGAGGCAATTATTTATATTGGTTTCATGAGATTAAGGGATCCACGATCTTTTAATTTTATGATTATTTAATCACAAGATTAAGAGGATGGTCAGCCATATGACTATTAATTTTGATATGTTGATTTTTTATTTTAATTTTGGTTGCCTCCTGGTGATTGATTGTGGGATTCACTAGAGGGAAGTGACTTTTTACTAGATAAATGATTTTGATTTAAAGAGACCCCTAACACTTCAAGGATATATATACTATGGAGTGATTATTTGTGACTTGGCATATTATGAGACTCATATTTACTTTAATTAATTATATTTTAATCATACCATGCTTTATTATTTATAGTGATTAACTAATTATGGGTTTAAATCCCTGTATATTCATCACATGATAATGCATGTGAAGGGGAATCTAAAGATGCATGTTCCTATTCATCCTATTCATGGATTGGGATGTAGTGATTATGGAAGAGATATGGATGATTAAGGATGTGTGGTGGATTAAGAGGAAATGGGTAGAATAGTCCTCATAAAGGTCATTAAGAGCCCTAACCTCAACATTGAAGAAAGTGTCCTCAAGAATCTCAAAAAGATCACTAAGACTCTTAGGGGAATTACCATCTAAATCTAATTTGTGTACAACTTGATAATATTTTACTGATAAATAATCTAAAAATTGTGTTATAGTTTCATCCTCCTGAGATTGATCAAGATCCATGCCTTCTAACTAGTTGAAAATAGAGACATCTTCAAATAGATAGGTGTTGACATGACCTTTATAATCAACAAGGGATGATGATTATAACATGATTTTTGATTTAAATGTAGTTTTAAAACATTATCTTGACCATTATAATGTGGACTTTGATAGGTATGTTAACGAGGTGATGTAACTCATAGATTATTTGCTAATATGAACCATATGATTGTATGCAAGTACCTCTTTCACCTTGTGTTTGTAAAGGGATGTTTTAAGCTCAATGGATTTATTAATATGGGGGATGTGGTGTCAATGGATCATAGGGATGTATTTATCAAGGATGTATGTAGGATGAATGGGATTGGAGTCATGATTGTGGTTATGGAGGGGAGAGACTTGATTATATTTTGGAATCAATTATTGGCATACCCATTTTTCCATACTCCTAGGTGTGAATGCATTGGAATCTTCCTCAATTTTAATGTACCCATTATCAATTAAATTTGGACATAATCTCAAAATGGGAAACATATATTGATAAAATTATTTGGTATTTTATGATATATATACAAAATAATTCATCTTTATATCATGAGGGCATGTGTTTAGACAAATCGAGAGGCCTTGTTTTTGGGTGGAAAATCATGCCTATATACTTCAATTTCCAAAATAGGGTTTCCATGGATATTGGGAGAGGGTTATATTGATTTTTTATGGTTTGGGATTTAGGAGTGGAAACATGTGATGGTGATGTTATAATATGGGGATATGTTGAGGTTGATAAGTTAGGCTTACCTTTGATAATAGGATGGGGGATTGGTGATACATCGGTAGATGGATGATTTTCTCATAGATGGGTATGAATTGGGGGTAAGGTTAACTAAATTGTTTCAAGTTCTTTATAAAGATGGGCATCCATATTTAGGATTTGAAATATGACTACCTTATTATTTTAAATAATACACATATTAAACAAGGAAATTTTTGTACTAGGAAGGTCATGAATAAGACTAGGATTAGTGGATGGTAAACTAGATTGGGATGTGGATGAGGGTTGAAGAGGGACTAGTTTGAGAGGTGAAGTTAGGCTTGTGGACTCAAAATAATTGGGAACATGGGTACCCATCTTCAAGATTCATAAAAGTACCATCTCCTTATTGTCCAAGATATATTAAATAAATAATGTGACTTTATCACTTGTATAGTGAGGAATATGATTATGATGAATGAACAATGGGGTTGACTATGATGGGATGCAATATTATGGGTTGGGAAGGACATGAATCATTGGTTTGGGATTGATGGGATTGAGGTTTGAAGGTAGGCATGAACCCATCTCTGAGTATCATAAAATGATCTCATCTTTGTTGGCAAATAGGTATTATTCCATGAGAATAGGGTTCAAATACATGCGGGTGGATAATGAATAAGTGATGGATGATAAAATGGGGTTAGTGTGAAGGTATAATAAGGATTGGATAAAAATTAAGTATGAATGATTGAGATAGTATGATAAGTGATGGTGAGGAAGTGATAGACTAAATGGATTATGATATAAGACTATGATCGGATTCCAGACTGATAGTGCAATAGGTGCTAACAATATATCAATAATGCCTATTTTTCAAGCTAGTAAAAGGATTTGGATTTGATATTACCTAAACTAAAATTAATAGATGATGATTAGATGGGAGATAGTTTTGAATAGACATGATGACTAGATTAGAGATGACTAGATTGATGATGATTGGATGTTATATTGAAATTGACAAAGTGATAGGTTGCTAACAAGGTATTAAATAATTATGAAATATGATAAGATGATAGTTTAATAGGATGATATGAAAAGATAAAAATACTAGCTCAAGCCTTAGAATAATTTTCTCAAGGTGGGATGGGATAGGATTATGTGATGAAGGATATATGGATGGATCAAATATGATGAGATTTAATATTGATAATGAGAGTGGTGATGTGATGATGGTGAGTATGATTTGGACAAGTGTGTGACCTAAATATTCAAATAGATATGTTGTGGTGTAATATAGGATGGGGTTATACTAGATGGGGATGATAAGATAATTATGTAAAATATAGGGTGATAAGATGCACAAGATAAACAAGATTATAAAATATATGATGACTTGTAAAAGAGATGAGGATATACAAGAAGACTAAGAATATACAAGATTGATAAAAAAGATATATAAGAAGACTATGAATGTATAATATAGATAATAAGGATATAAAAGATGATGATAGATGTGTATATAGGTTTGGGTAAAAGGTTGAATTGGCTCAAAAATAACATGGGTCTAGCACAACACTCACCAAATAAAGCAAACCATAAACCTAAGACTAGTAAACTGATGGTGGGTGTGTAACCTAATGACTACACCATATAACAGATTCATAGGTGAGGTTGTAGGTTGGTGACCCATTATGGAATATATTTAACCCACTCAACCCCATATACACATGACATTCACTTGAAAGTTGATACTGACTACAACAACAAATCCCCTATTATGGCTGAAAGGTTTTAAGCTATGTTGAACATGCTCTCTAAGGGCATTCCCAATATATACTAGGTATGATGGGTCCCAAGTATGTTTAGGGTGTTATCAATACCTAGTTTAGAGAATCAAATATTTCCCTTCATGGATGACCTATATGGGTTCAACCACTTAGACTAATGATATTTATCCCTAATATTTATATTCCACCACAACATAAAGTGTGGATTAGTGCATGGTGGTGAAATCCATGGTCATTATCCCCCTAATACTATTTCAAGTATGTGGGTGTCAATTAAACATAATGTTTCCTCTAGAAAATAAAAAATGGGAGGTTTTATTAGTGGTTTTTTATCCTCTAGGAATTGTCGTAAGGATGCAAGAAGGAGAGCATACACCACCATAGCTCTCAGGTGACAAACAATCAGATAAAAGGATTTATTAACAAATTATTTAGATGTGAGATATATATAAAATTTGGAATAATATAAAATAATATATAACATGATTTAAATAAAGTGACTAAAATGATTAAGATTCTTAGATATAATGATTTTTAAGATGCCAAAAAGTCTTTGACAAGCGGCCTATAGGAAAATGGTTAGTAGTTTAAAGTGGAAATTTTGGAGAGGCAACCTATAAAACAAGATGTTAGAAAAAATATATGGCCTATAAGAGATGATTTTATCAAGACAAAATAGCCTCTAGATTCACCACTATAAGAAACACAATGTTATTTAAATAGGCCTTAATAAAAAAACACTAATTTTTTTTATTTGTCTTTATAACTTATCTAGGTGATGTGACCACAATGTGGGGGTCTGAAGGTAGTATCCCCCAATGAGTTCAAGAGGTAGAGACACTTATGGGATTAATGGGAAGCACCCCTTAGAGGTTTAAGGGGCAAAATGCACTAGAATGACCTAAAATTCACTAAAAGTGACACTAAAAATACACTAAAAAAGGACAATTTTGAAGGTAAAAATGAAGACCAAAGTCACAACTTCAAAGGATAAAACCATAGATACATAGTCAGACTAATGCAATATTATGACCAAAAAGTGAAATATCATGACGTTTATGTAATATCATGACTTTAAAGTCACAATTTTGTAGAAAGTTGTTAACTACTAGCAGTTACTACATTTTTTTTTTGTAAAATTAAAATAGTTTTAGCAACATCATGAATTTTATTGAAAAATCCAAATTTCACAATCTACAGTATTATAGGATGTGTAGACACCTAAAAGTTTCCACCAATGACCTCTGACCAAGCTTCAGACCCAAAATGCATAATTTGGCCTAAAAATACTAAAATGAATTAAATGGTCTAAATTTGTCATATACAAGTGCTCATTTTGGCCAATATATCCCTAAATAGGGCAATGAATTTTATGAGATACCTAACTTTGATCAATTCATTCCCAGTCAAAATGATGATTTCACAATTGGGTTCTTTAGATTTCTCTTTTCTATACATTCTCTTACACAAGGCATGTGTCTTTATTATTTTGTGTTTTCAACATCCTAAAAGGGATAATAGTTCCAAATCATCTAATATCACCTTCCAATTCCACTCCAATCAAATTTTGATCCAATAATATGACATTTTGACTAGTTTGATTAATTTGAGCACCAATATCAAATAATTACACTAAAAATGTTTAAATCTTACTTAGGCAAATTAAATCAAATTATGAGACTAAGTAATAATTCCATGGAACTTGTTGAATATTTATTTTTGGAAAATGGTTTCTAATATTTACATCATCATGTGACATCATTCTATGGGGTGGCATACACAAGCCATCAATGCCATAAATATATGATTAAGCCCTCCCATGCCTCTTTAATGCCTCTTTATCACAAATATTTATGATGGCATTTATTGATTTTAGCCTCCAAAATTGAATTGATTCTTATCCACACATCTTCATCTTGGTATGGATGATTTAAGTTCATTCTAATAAAATGGGAAAATCTATAAATAAAATTCCTCACAATCATAATTTTAAGTTCTTTCAATCCAAATCATGATTAAATGATTTAAAATTTGATTTTGATGTAGTGTTATTATGCCAATTTGTTGAGTGAAGCTTCACAAGCCAAAGCCATAAATCCAATGATGCCAAGAGGAGGTGGAGATATCCAAATATCCATTGACAAATACCTTTGAAGTGCAAGTCAAGCAAGCCAATGAGGAGATTATTTAGAGCATTCAATGAAGGTGAGAAATTTTATTTTCTTACATTCTAGTTGTGCTTTGTCAATGGTTTTTCCTCACTAAGATCCCCCTAAGATCTAGGCTTAAGGTGTTATTTCATTAGTGTCTTTGTTTTTAAATTTTTATTTCCTCTACTAACATGAAATTAATCTTCCTTTATCATATTCTTATGTTCAAAAATGGCATGCCCATTGGGATGTCACCCCATGAATTTGCTTAAATAGCACCTAAAATCATACTACTAACCAATTTCATGTAGAATCGTAGGGTATGAGGCCAAAATGGGTGAAAATTTTGAGCAAAAATATGGCTTTTAGAAGTAAAAATTTTATCACTATAGACTTGTAAATTTGTCCTCTAGACCACAAAACCACAACTAAAATAGTCACAGTTTTTTCTTTTAGACATGATTTTACATTCTAGTTGTATTTCTAGACTAATGGTTCTCTATCTGCAAGTCAAGTTATAATATTACAATATCATGACTCCCTAGTCACGATATTATAATACCAAAATTTTCCAAGTTATAATATCATTGATTACAGTCATGGTTTTATGGCTAAAGCACTAGCGGTTAACATAGCCATTGGGGGTTAAGTGACAAAATTTTAACTCTTGAAGTTATCTTTTTGCATTGTTACTTATGATTTTGTCTATTAGAGTAGTGATTTTGTAATTTTTACTAACCCATGAGTTATGATGTTGACATAACTAGTTACAGTTTTGTAGAGTTGTAGTTTTGTAGAGTTATGGTTTGGGATTGTATATCTATGGTATTTCACTATGTAAACCTGAAAGCACACTTTTCGATTTTGCTTGTCTCATTTGCAAAAGAGCTTCAAATATAAAGAAATTTTTGACAATATTCTTGTAGGACTTACTTGGAAAGTGATTAAATCAAGCTTAATTAAGTCCTTTTAAACCTCTTTTGGGTGCTTAAAAATAATTAGGAATTTCCATTTAGTGTTTAAAGAAAAAATTATGATGTTTATTTGAATATTTTTGTGGTTATTTTTAAAAAAAATTGTAACTTAAGGCCAAGGGGCCAAACAACAACACCAAATCTTTCATTTTAGTGCTTTAAAATTGAACTCACTTCAAAATAAAGTTTTGTTTTTGTTTAAATCATTTTATTAGTTTCATTTGTTTGAGAAAAAAGAAATTTGTATGTGTATGGTCTCCCCCGATCCCCTATAGGCAACTTGTGGGATCAAAAGCACCATCTTCATTATAAATTATTCCTTAGTCCAAAGGTGTAAAAAAGATGTTTTGAAAGCTCTCCCAAAGACCTGCATGGCTTGGGTGATCTAGAAACAACCATAAATCCTTTTTACTTAGTTTTTATTTCACACATTTTGGCTTGTGAGGGGGACTTCATTACCTCCTATAAGTTCTATAGGGAAGATTTGACCTGAAGCTTCATCTCCTAGCATTGTCTTCAACCCCTCTCCACAGGGGTATATAAATTAATATCCCCTCATTGGGATGATGGTTTGAGTGGTTAAAACATATCTGTTAGTAGAGGCTAAGCCTAAGATGAATGAATATATTGGACATCACACTACACTGAGCAAGTAGCATATGTAGTGGTTATGAAAAGGACTAGATATTATCATAACAAGCCATTTGATATAGAACTAAATGATGTGTTTCTTCTATTATGTGCTAATGTGAAAGCTAATACACATGGGATCCATATAGGTATTCTAAAATTATAGAGTTTTAGAAAAACCCCACTTACCAAGGAAATATTGTTGTTGTCAGGTGTACCCCAAGGTTCATGTCATTGTATTGTCATTTCAGAGAAACAGGGTGTAAAAATCATACTATATAATGCACTTTTATTTTGGTTGAACACTTAATTCCTCTCAAGTGCATGTATAAAGATGGAATTCAACAATATCATGCAACCTTGTCAGTTTAGGGCTTAGGATGATTACTTAGTTATTTTTTATCTTTGTCTTAGATACTTGGTCTTGTTTTGAGTCAAAACTTTTTTGTTAACAAAATCCATATCCAAACACATTATCCACCAAAGTTATTGAACAAGGAGGTGTTATGATGGCCAAGTGAATATCATATTTTTCCTTGTTTAAAATTGATATCTTAAACATTGTGTCATATCATCTACTTGGTGCAGTTATGTTATCCATTTGAGTCTAGACCAATTTCCAATTTTTCTTAAGTCCTTCATTGATAATTTAAATCTGAAATTGCACCTTTCTAAGTTTATAAGGCTGATATGTTAAGTGGTTTAACAATTTACAATAGGATTAAAGAAACATGGGTTTAATTTCCAATTTATATTGAGGTTTGTTTATAGACTCATTATCATTTTTCATTAGTGATTTTAGGTCCTCTTGTGCATTTGTTTCACTCTAAGTTCAAGAAAAAAAAAATTATAATACCATTCCTACTACCATTCTTGTTTTGATATGATCGAGTGAGTCTTGGGTTCATTTGATACAACACTTTTTGCCTTTTTATCAAACTTTATGTGTGTGTGTCATTTGAGTTGAGGAGCATAGGATCACGTTGCCCAAAATGTGTCAAACCATTTTGATTTAGAGTTTTGAAACAAACATTTTTCACACATTTTTGAGAATTTTACCATAATTATACTTCTCAAATAGTTTCATAGACCTATTTTCATAGATTCCAATTTTTCCAAAGTTCCAACCAATTCAAGTGCACTTTGTGAGTCTTTATCTAGTGTAGTTAAGCCATTGACTTTTGTCTAGATTATTAGTCAAAAGAGTCTAGTTTGTGTCATTATTTGGGAAAAAATAATCTATCTCCAGGTGTATTTTTAGTACAATAACCTATTTACCTAATACCCATTGATAAATTTTATGTCCAAGAGTCAAATGCCTAGTCTATGCTGAAGTGTTTTAAACCTGTTAGATTAAACATCTCAATATGCCTTTAAAGTCTAGATTTTTACATCATTTGGTCAAAATTCCTAGCACATACCTTTGTTTGAGCCTAGATTTTGACATCGTGTTTGGCTAAAAGACATATAAACCTTAATTTTTCCTAGATTAGACTCATTTTAAACACTTTGATCTTATAATTTGGCATTTCAATTTTTGGTCCATTTACTTGACCTTTTTGTGTGAGAAGTTTAATGTTAGACATTTTATGTTAGCTTGTTTGATCATAATTTAGTGCATAAACTATTATTGGATATACATATCCATCCTTTTGACTAAATTAGACCAAGTTTAAACCTTTTAAAATTATTTTTTAAGAGTATGTAGAACTCTATTCCCTTTTGGTGGTGAAACATTTACTATGGATCCTAACATGTATTCCTACACTTACAGTTTCATCATGTACAATCTAGGGCTTAGTAATGTAGTCTCATAAGAAGAAATAGTTCAATAACCTAATCCATATGATGTTGTTTATGAGGTAAATCCTTATCCATCTTATAACACTCAAATAGGGGCATAAAACCAAGACCCATTGGCTCACTATTTGATTAACACACCTTGATACTTAGAGAAGGATCAAGAATAAACATATCAATACCTAGCTATAGTACCTAAAGTTAAAGAATCATTTCCTCAATAATGGTACTATGTTAATACACCATCAACATATGATCCTTATTTATTTGAGCATCACTTATTGAAAAACAAGGATGAGATTTTGGTTAGAGATACAGAAGTAGGGGCTAAGTTTCTAGTAGACTTCCCTCAAGATATTTTTTTAAGTGTAGTAAGAATGCCTCACAATGTACTTTATAGTCAACATAATGAATAATCTTCTTATATTAACCCTCGAGCTCTAGTCCCAATGATATATCAAGACCCAAAGTAAAAGGCCTCATGGAAGATAACTATATATAGATGCAGGTAACATACCAAACTTATTTACACCTAGTGTGTAATTTTAATGACATGACCATGTCGAACAAACCTCTTATTTATTTTTATCCTTCAATATGAGTTTTAATAGAATTGGTTGGTTAAGAAAATTAGGGTTTAGACCCATTTACATAAAACACTTCAGTTGACAATATATTCCATACCCCAACTATCTAGGAAGTGTCTTCTTCTTCTATACAGAACACTAAGTAAAACATAATGGATAATACACGAGTAACATCCAATCTATACCAAAGTGGTATAAGTATACAAATAACTAGTCCAAAAACAAATGTGCTCTTAACTAGAACCATTAGTGGTTCTCAAAATTAGGGAGTAGGAGTTCCTACATCCCAATCTCAAAGAACTACCACTAATCCTCAACTAGTTGCTTCTTCAAGCACTCAACCAATAGGATTAGGTAGTTAGCTAATAACTAGTGCCTTGCCACAACAAAATGTGATGAATCTTACTCCTCCTCAATAGGTGATGAGTAAAATTACACAATAGAAGGCATCATCTAATGTATCAATGTAGTAGATGTATAAAATATTATGACCTCAACAAGGGGTAACTAATTTTCTACCTCTCCAAATAGTAGTGAACATACCTCTTTCCTTATAGACTAATATACCAATTTAAAGTTAAATTATGTCTAACCAAAAACATGTAAATATTTTTTAGTGACAAGCATTGAATCTCTTACATTCACCCACTTCCCAATATGGATTCATGTAATAAATAAGTTTCAGTGTTCCTCAAATATCTATTAGGTAACCCTTGCCTTTCATATAAAACATGCCACAAGTTCAAAGATAAGGTCTTGGTTCATAATTCCCCCCTGAATAACAAAGTTTGATTAGTTAGTAACATGTCCCTATTTAACCTAAGTATGCATAATATGTCCATATTCTACCATTCTAACTTAAAAATCCCCACAATCAACCCTACATATCCAAACCCATCCATAATATCACACCCTAATCCACACATGCATATTCTTGGTCCATTCACCAACAAAACCAACATTCTATAATAAACTATACCTCCATCCTATCCTAGTCAAAATGATCCACTTGTGACCACATAACCTCCACCTCAAACTAATGTTCCCTCCAATTTCCTAGTTAGGAGTTATAATAAATGAAGGATACAATTGCTACCATCCAAGCTTGGAAGCAAACTAAAAAGTTTAAGTTAGATGACATGTGTTCTTACCATTTTAACATGGAGTACTTGTAGATACCATTTCCTCTAGGGCATGAACCAATAAAAATTTAAAAAATACAAGGGAAAAGGTGACCCCAAGCCTCATTTGATGGAGTGCTTCATTACATGCCAACTTGTGGCATATAGTGACATATACCTATTACTATTGTTTCTATGGAATCTAGTAGGACAAGCAATGGAGTGGTTTTTAAATTTTCCCAATAATTCAATATCCAATTTTGAATATCTTTTTAAAAAGTTGTGCAACACTTCTCATACAATCTCAAACATGAGATTTCATTGGTTGACTTAACACAAGCCAAGTAAAAGGATGATGAAAGTTTTGAAATTTATTTATAGTGATGGAGATCCCTTGAAATCCAATTCAACCATAGTTTTCTAGACAAATAATTAGCTATTGTGTTTACAAAAAAAATTGCATAGTGAGATATCCTACCATTTAGAACTATAGTGTGCACATATGTTTAAATAGATCATTAACAAAGGTTTGTTGATCTAGTGAGACCTTATTAACAAAGGGATCATCAAGCCTAGTTCATAATATCAAAATCAAGCTACCAATCAATAAAATGGATTAAACCAAAACCAAAACCAAGTCCCAGTGTAAATTTTGCAACTGACACAGGCCAATAACTATGAAAAACTAAAGCCATTCAATCTTAATAAGAATGTTATGGGAAATAGAGTAACCAAATCATGATATGTCCAAATGGTGCAAATTCCATCTACTCATACCATGCAACATATACAAATCACTCCTAACCCATAACCTTTTTATTAAATGTAACAATCATAATATCCGAGGACCATGTAACAAATGCAACAACCTTTGTCATTATGAACCCCTCCTCTATGGAGAATAGTACCTACTCATCACATTTTTAGTGACCTTGGAAAATATATTGAATATATGTTTTGAAATTTTTCCATCTCTAACCTGATTAGATGGCTTATACTGAAACATTATCTTAAGGGCATTGATTATCCTAATTAGTACCAATAAGATGAATTCTAGGAATATCATCAGGTTAATAGACATAAATTGTAAAATTATGTGAAAATTAAACATTTGATTCAAAATATGTTGGATAATGGTGAGATAACATTGGATGCTATCACTTCTAATTCTAATCAAAACCTTGGAATATATCAAAACACATTTTTGTAACATAAGAACTAACCATAGTAGTAATAACAACAACAATAGAAATAATGGGTAGTACAACATCAATAACAATATTATCAACAACCAAGGCTAAACCAACTGAATCAAAAATAACAAAACCATCAACATCAAACTAATATATGATACCAAGTTTATAATTACAATAACCATTAGATCTGCCATGTAGTGGCACATGATTATAACAGGGTTGTAGGGCATAGTCCAAGGGTTCACATTTACACCATATCCATCAATCTAAGACTGAATACAAATCAATTAAGACATTTTATAAATAATTCCAATTAACCAACTCACACTAATAATCATTCATTGACCTGGGACCACATACAAGTGTACCAAAAAGTAGGGATTACTAATTTTGGACCCTATTGATAACTCATCCTTCCCTTATGACCACAAGTCAGTGCACCAGCAATTGAGACATGTCCCATCTGGTCCTCCACCACCACCATCATTTTTTAATAACTATTGTCCTATACCGAACCCAATTATACAATCATAACTCAGTGTTCAAATATTACCATCCCAACACCACAACCATATACCACTTTTCCCATCATCTGACCAGTGGTTCTATTTTAGAACAACCCATTTAACATTATTCAAGAAAATAAGTTTAAAATTATATAATAATTAAAAAATATGCCAAAACAAATCTCCATTTAAATTTGTTACATACATCAACAATCCATAAAAACATCTTAAATGAGTTCTTTAGCCAATCCATAGTTTTAAGTGACATATCCCTTGACAACCTTCAATATTTGGTTGGACACCTGACTGCAGCCCAATAAGTAACCTTCAACCAAAGTGATATGCCATCATTTCACCCACTACATAATAATCCACTGTACATTGAAGTTTACAGAAAGTGGCACAAAGTGAAACATGTCCTTATAGACAATGGATCAAGTCTAAACATAATGTCTGTAAATCTCATCAAGCTTCTTAGGTACATGATAATAGATCTCCAATAAGAAATAATAATCATTAAATCCTATGACAATGAAGAACAAGAATCATAAGCTACCATTTTCTTGCTAGTCATCCTTGGGCCCTTGACCCATGATACACTTTTCCATGTGTGAGATCTCAATTTTTCATATAATATTCTTTTGGATAGACTTTGGTTACATTAAATTTGTGTCATCCCATTGACAATCCACCAATGTATAAAGTTCTCCCATTCAGGAATGGAGGTTTTTATACCAAGAGATTTGTAACCATATGAGCATTACAAACATATAGAGGCTGAGTTTAAGAGATATAACCACCATTTTGACATGAATCTAGTTACCAAATAAGATAGAGGAAAGGTAATACTCCTTGATTTACCAAAGGATAAATGCATTAATCCTAATACCCTTGATTCACTTTCCCACATGTTTCCTCCTAAAATATCCAATCATTGTACCATTTTGGATAACGTCCTAGGAGAGTATTTGACCTATGACACTTTTCACATTAAAAACCTTCCATAGAACCCCAAGTCCTTTGAGAATCCTAAATCTAAGCCACTTCATTTGGAATGGCAATGAAAGGGCAAATTTAAACTCTATAATCCATCACTTGTACCTTTCATACTAGCCTCTAGCCTAGAAAAGGACCCTCTCAAAGGTGATGAATCATGGTTTTATAATAACAAGCCAATAAATTGTTATAAAAATGTAAAATATCCTATTCTTAATAGGATTATGTCAAATCAAGACTATGAAGGTAGAGGCCTTAGACCAAATCAACATGGAACACTTGAGTCAATTTCTATGACTAAGTATAAAGGACCCTAATGACTTGGATTTAAACCTCTTATGGGTGACCCCATGTATCTTAATCATTTTCAAACAACTAAATAGTGATGACGATGCCAATAGAAAATCATATTTTTATCATAGCCTTTTTAATGACCTACCTGAGACCAATCTATTTGACACTCATTCCATTTGTACCCTTAGACTAGTCATTCATCACAACCCATTTCCATTATATTATCCCTAATTGATAGACTGGGGCCAATAAGAATCTAATGTGTTTATTGATGAGTTTCAAAATGATGGTGTTTTTTGTGATTTTCTAAGCTTTAGGGATAATTTTTCATTGGGAGACAATAAATTATGATTCTCAATCAAGTTAGATCTTGCATCCTATTTTGGAGAATGGGTGAACACCCTTAGTCAAAATGAAATAAGTAAAACATTGAGGTCCCAAAGTGAAAACCTATTTTAGTCACTATTGGACCAAAGGAAAAGTATATAAAAAGGCCATTCTAGTGGTGAAAACATGTTTTAGTCACCATTAGATGGGGGTGTTCAACCTTCTTCAAGCATATCTAAAGAGACCAATAATGATGAACTTGTCTTTAGGTCTAAATTTATTTTTGAAGAACAAAAAGCTTATGATCAAATCATTCAAGAGTTTCCAATAATGTTTTTTACATGTCCATCCTTCTCATTAGAGGATTGTGATTCATCATGCCTAGGAGAACTAAAAGAACCATTCCTAACAAAGGACTCCAACATTACCAAACAATTCAAATCTTTGACCCCTATTCTTGAATATAGTTTGACCCTTCAAGTTGAGGACACAATAGAGGTTAACATCAAGTCCCTCTATGACCCAAAGTGGATCAAGCTAGGCACATCTCTTACTAATATGAAGTGTGAAGTCCTTATATCCCTTTTGAGGGAATTTGTTAGCATATTTGCATGGACCTATTTTGACATGCCATGTTTTGACCTCACCTTGGTTATGCACCACCTTATGTTAGATCCTAATGTGAAACCATAGAAAAAAAATTTGTGTAAAATTCATCCTCACATTTTTATATTAGTGAAAAAAGAGTTGGAAAAACTTTTGGAAGTAGGATGTATTGAGTTGATCGACTATTCAAAGTGGATTTTAAATGTTGTGCTAGTGAGAAAAAAGCTAAAGGAATCAAAATCTATACTATTTTTCATGACATAAAAAAGGCCTTCCCCAAGGATGGCTTTATTTTGGAAAAAACTGACATGATAGTTGACTCCATAGTGGGTAATAAAATGCTTTCATTACTCAACAATTTCTTAGGCTATATTTAGATTAGAATAGCACCAGAAGACCAACATAAAACAATGTTCACCACACCAAGGGGAATATTTTATTATCAATTTATGTCATTTGGTCTTAAAAATGATGGAGCCACATACCAAAGGGACATGACCATCATATTTAACGATATGATGCACGGCATTATTGAAGACTATGTCGATGATATTCTTGGTAAATCAAAGACTAAGGCCAATAATCCATTAGTGCTATGTATAATATTTGAAAGACTTCATGAGTACAAAGTCAAGATTAATCCTAAAAAGTGTGTATTTGAAGTTACTTTAAGTAATTTTTTTTTATTTATTATGTCTCATCAAGGCATTGCAGTTGATCTAGCCAAAGTACAAGCCATAACATAGATCTTACCACTGACTAATTTAAAGAAGCTCTATAGTTTGTAGAGCACGATCCAGACTATATAATGCTTCATATCATAATTAGCCAAAAAATGGCATCATTTTATGCATCTTTTGAAGAAAGGGGTCACATTTAACTGGGATGAACATTGCCAGACAACTTTTTATCATTTAAAGGATGATCTAGTAAATCCATCTATTTTGTTACCTCCTATCTTGGGAAGGTCATTCTTATTGTATTTATCAGCTAAAGATAATTCTTTGAGTTAATTTTTGGCTTAGCATGATGATAATGGAAAGGAGCATGGCATGTATTATCTAACCTATACATTGGTCATGTATGAACACAATTATACACCCATTGAAAAAGCTTGTTTAGTTATGGTCTTTATAGCTCAAAAACAATGCCATTACATGTTAAACAATAAGACCATGGTCATTTCAAAAGTAGATCTGCTTAACTATCTACTATCTAAAATAGATTTACAAGGCTACATGTCTAAATGGATCATGTTTCTTAGTGAGCTTGACATCGAGTATGTAAATAAAGAATCTATTAAGTGGTAAGTTCTTACTAACTAGCTTGATAAATCATCACTTGTTGATACATAACTACTCAAATTCTAATTTATTGATGAATCCATAATGACCATCATTGACACACCTCTTGAGTATCAGCACTAGAAGCTATATTTTTATGGATCATTTATTACACATAGATCAGGGGCAGGCCTTTTATTTATTATACCATATGGGGATATAATCCCTTAAACATTCAAAATTAGCTTTCCTTGTACTAACAACATGGCCAAATATAAATAACTTACTATGGGGTTTCATTACGTAGTATAATGGAACATAAAACATCTCAAGGTTTATGTTGATTCTTAGTTAATCATTAATCAAGATACATAGCACTTTCAAACCAAAGATGACAATCTAGTCCCATACAAGGCCATGGTTGACATTCTCAAATAATAGATTTTTGATGTCCAATTTGAACATATACCAAGGGCAAGTAACATAACCATAGATGTTATGAATACTATTGGATCTCTGATTCAACAAATAGACATGGCTAAAGACTATCAGTTACTCATCAAAAATTTACTAGTGCCAACTCATATGCCTTCAACTGTCATAATGATCTATGATATTATTGGTCCTAGCTCTATTTGGTATTGTGACCTATATGCCTATTTACACAACCATGTTTTGTCACCAAACCTATCTTGTAAATAATCCAAATCTTTCATTTACCAAACCACTCATTATACCTTACTTAGATCAACCCTTTACCATTATAGTTTTGATGGAACTCTACTTTGTTTTTAAAATTTGATAGAATCTACACTAGCATTATGGGAAGTTCATGAAGGAGTATATACAGCCCACACTAGTAGGGCTATCCTCTCTAAAAATATCTTGCATATCATGTAATATTGGCCCATAATCGATGTAAATGCAATTATATATATAAGAAAGTGTGAAAAATGTCAATGACATACTAATCTAGTTTAATTCCCCAACCAAGACTCTGAAAGCAATGTTGACACCATGACCATTTTATACATGGTGTCTTGACCTCATTAGGAAGATAAACCCCACCTCATCCGATGGCCATAAACATCTTTACCACCACGGAATATTCCACTAAGTGGGTCGAAGCTAAACCCCTCACATGACTGAAAAGCAAACTTCCAAGTTCATTTTTAACAATTTCATATGTCACTATGATATCCCCTCTAACATTATATTTGATAATACTAGATCATTCAAAAATAAAGATGTAAAATTGCTATGTATCAAGTACAAAATTACTCAACATTTTTCCATGGAATATTACCCAAAAGGTAATGGCCAAGTGAAATCATCTAATAAAACCATTTTCAATATCCTTTAAAATATTATCAATGATACTAGCCATGATTGGCACCTCTAAATATTATATGCCCTTTAGGAATACTACACTAATCACCATACCCCCATAAAAGCCACTCCATACTCACTTTCTTATGGCATTGAGACCATTCTTCCCATTGAGGTTGATATGCCTTCTCTACACATCTCCTTAAAGCATGTCCTAGATGATGAAGACTACCAAGTAGCTCTCCTACAAGAGTTAGAATTACTTGATTATAAATGCATGACTACACTAAAAAATCTACAAAACCACCTCCCTAGATAGTATAATCGACATGTTAGGAATAAATAATTTGAACTTAGTTATCTTGTCCTTAAAGAGAACTAAAAGAATATCATGGCTGAAAATAATAATAAAGTCAAGTTCAAACCAAACTAGATAGGCCCTTTCATCATTCTTGAAAATTTTGGCATAGGGCATACAAGCTCACAACACCAGATGAGGATGAACTTGAGGAGCTAATGAACATTATCCACCTCAAGTGGTACTATGCTTGAGTGACATAATATTATATATATATATATATATATATATATATATATATATATATTCCATTTAAAGTTGTATCATATTATCAATGTTCTTCTTTGTACCATCTTGTTGAGGGAAACATACCCCCATTCCTAAAAAATGGGGACCCTTCTGTTAAAATTATGAAAATTTGTAGTTCAAAGTTGAAATTCACTTGATCAGAATGTCATTTGAGAGGTTTGCACATTATTTGTATTTGAAGATCATCCACACCATGTTCTAGTTGGTCTTTTTTCATGGTTATACTTTAACTTGGCCTAATGTGGCTAACGATAAATCTTAATGTTTCAAGTTACAGGTATAATAGATCTCTTTTTTCATAGATTATGCTAGGATTTTGCAATTCAATCCATATTTAGGATTTTAATAGCCTTTGGTCTATGGAAATCTAAGTACAATTCATGTTTAAAGCTCTTGGAAGTCATCCTTAAAAAACCATAGCATAAGTTTTTGGACCAAATTCAAAATTGGTGGGAATAAAATGGGCAAGAACACTTTAAAAATGTTTTGGACTCAAGATTAATTTTTATACGAGAGCTTAGTCATGTCTCCTTTTTTTCCTTTTATTTTTGCATGGTCTAACTTTAATGTTTACAGGGTCCTTTTATTATGTTTTTAACTTGGTCTAACCTTTTTTATTACCATGGTCCCTCTTTTTACAACTTAGATTAATGTCTTAGTCCTAAGGCTCCATTCATGTATATTAACATAAATAGGACCTTAGTATTAAGACTTTAACCGAAGTCTTATATTCCCCTAAGCCCTAACTTAAACCATGTGCTTATTGGTAGGATTGATGACCCACGTTTAATCAGTAAACATTGATCAAATGGAGTGAGGTGGAATCAATGAATTGAATACATTGATCCATGGAACCAATGTTTCTCAATCACATGGATTGTAATCAATGATCCATGACTGATCATACAAAGATGATCTAATGGAGTGAACACAACATTGAAATGCCAAAGACCAATCATAACTATTTACTTAGATCATGATCGATGGTTCATATTTACTCGTGAGAGTTGATCAGATGGAGCATGTTGAAGCAAGCTTCTATGGGACCTACTAGCATATCAAAGGACTTAAATTTAGCATTCTCATACCCATCACTTGATGCCCACAAGGCTACTAGTGATGTCCATGAGACCATCAAATTTTATCCCTTATGGTAAACTATGAGAGTTTAATTTTGATGTTTGTATGAACATCAATAATGGCCATGTGACCATCATTCAAATTTACAAGACCATCAAACTTTAATCCCATGAGCCCATCTTTCTTAGATAAATGAATGTGTTAAATATTGCTAAGGATCATTTCTTGTGTTTTAGGATCAATGGAGACCCAATTTGAAAATAATCATGTTTAGAGTTGTGTGCTTCAATGATAAAATTGGTCTTTCATTTATCCTTTATCCCATCATAGACCGAGTTCAAAGTTGAATGGGATTGATTATAAAAACCATGAACCTAGCTCAAATTTTATGGTAAAAGGTTGTAATGTTTCTAAAATATTGTGCTTGGTCCCTATATGTCTCATGATCTTATTTGGGTCTATTCTATCGACTTAACCTAAAAAATTTAAGATCCCATTATTAAAATGTTAGCTTAACAATTTTTACACTAAATTTTTATTTTATTTACTAATACAGTAAAACCTTAGGTTAAAAAGCATTTTACTTGGTCCTTTTATTATTAAATTCCCCTCTTATCATGATCTAGACTTAGCTTAAATACTTTAGCCTAAAGTTTATATCATGTTTATTAACATGAAATAAACCATAGTTTAAAGTCTTTAACCTAAGTTCTTATATTTCTTGATGCTAACTTAGCCATCATGTACCTTTATAGGATATACAACTTACATGTGATTGAAATAACATGATCAAATGGAGTGACATCTCTGTGGACTATTCAATGGATCCTTACTGACAAAGCTGATAAGGTGTAGAGTGTATACACATAATATTTTCAAACTTTTATTAATTATTTACACTTTGTATCTTACAAAAACCTATTGAGTCTTAATATCTTTGAGTGCATGCATTAATGGGTGCACCAGGAAAGGGGTAGGAAGACCATCAGTGCTTTGTAAGATTGTTATTCCTTTTACCACTTTCCATCTCCACACTTGTCTCCTAAAACCATTTACCCTAAGATTGTTCTTCTCAGTCTTACCTCCTCCATTCTTTTTCTTCTTTCCATACTTTTTTTCTTACCTTAACATTATTTTTGACTGTTGGTTTTACTAGGTCAATTGGGTCAAACCAGTACAACTCAGGGATATTTTTCACTTTCTTGGTTTATTAGTTTTTCAACTGACCTAGCATAAACCTAGTGATTTATCCCCAAAAACACACTGGGTTTACCATGTACAAACGATATTCTTGAAAGTATTTAGGGCAAGGTCTACCTATATATATAATTTCATTTCCCACCATTTCATAAGAGAATAATTATTAGTGAATAAGTGTGAGCAAGCATCTTCTTATTGACCATTATACTTGAGGAAAAAATCTTAGGGTTCCATAATTTCTTTAGAGATACAGATCTTGTTTTGTGGATAAATATTTTGGATGCTTAAATAGGTTGTGTAGCCTAGAGATGATTTATCTTGGTTATCCTTACATACTATAACAATCTCTTACAAAGCACCTTGGCCAAGGGAGGGATTGAGGCTCAATGGATTCATCTTCAAAGGTAATTATTCCTAACTTTATTTCTCCTTTGTAAGAGTAGATAGATAATGCATTTGTATTCTTCTATCCATATACTAGGATTTTATATACATTGATGTGACTATATTTCTTCTAATACATGTTTAGTTTAGTTGTTTTTTTTATTGCCTCTAACCCCCACTTTGTGCCATATGCTTTGGTGTGCACTAGATTAGATTTTAATTTCTTTCTATTATAATAGATTGAATGTTTTAAACCTTAAGAGTCTATTGAGGTTATTATGTGATTATGTTAGACTGTATACTTTAGAACCCTTCCTAGCATGATATATTATGACAAGTGATCCCCTAATTGGGTCTATCGAATCCCCATATTGGTCATGTTCCCACTTAACAAGTCTATCCCAATCAAAAGTGTAGGTATGATCTATCTTATTTGATCTAGGATTAATTCATAAACATGATGCATTTCTAATTGCATACATTATGGTGAACCTGACTTGAACTAACCCTTGCAAGATTTTTTTAATTTTACCTTCACTTATTTCATTTATTCTGATCATCATTTTCATCATATATTTTGACATTTTAGATTGACTTTGTAGACCCAAATTTGTATGTTTATAGGTTGTAGGAACATGTAACTAAATTTACCCAGTCAACCCAATATAGGTTTCTAACTTTTCAAACACCTAGTTTAGCCTACTAGGTCACCCCAGTCAACCCCTTATAGTTTTAGCACATTTGTAGCAAGTTGTTATATAGCTTGATTGATTTTGTTGACCTAGTTTGTAGGTTTTTCAGGCATGCTTCAAGGTTATTCATCAACAATATTTATTCATTGCATCTTTGATCCACCAAGGTTCCTTTCTAATTCTCTATTTCTCTCATTTTTGCTTTCCTTTCATAGTTTGTAGTTTTTAAAACTACCCTTGCATAGTCACTTGGATCAACACAGCCGACCCAGTTCTATGTTCTGTGTGTTGTCTAAAATAACTGAATCAACACTGTCTACCCAGTTCATTTTTAGACTTTACTTTCATAGTATAGGTTCAACCTTATCAGCCCTATTTTTTATTTTGTGCATATAGTTTTAATAATACACCTTTTTTAAGTTAAAATTAACCTTATATATATTAGTAATTAGTTCACACCTTTATTTTCCTATTACTTTCATGCTTAGAATAGCTCACATAGTCTAATTAGAGGATTTTTAATTGATCACTTAGATTCACTATTTCTATTCTATGTACACATGGCTAAATCACATAACATTAAAAAAACACTTTAACATTTTTTGTAACCTAGGCCAACCTACTTGGATTTCATCACCAAGTAGGAAGCTGATTTGATGCTTTAGTCAAGTATCATGGCTATTGGTATATTCTAGCTAAGCACCTAACACCCTTATCACTGTGATGTATGAAGTGAGGCGGTGGGCCCCAATACCAAACCTTTATCATTTCCACTATAGTCCCTTGTAGCCCCAATTACCTAAAACCATATTTAGATTGCTATCTAGTACCTTTCTTATATCCAACTTCTAATCACATTTAAAATCATTCTTAATAATATAATTAACAATTTATTAACCAATTAGTTAGCTTTACTTTTCAAGTTGTTTGTTTGCTCTTTATTCAATTGTGTGTACAAAATATTTCATTAACCAGTGTTAGTGCAAGATTTTTCTTTATATGTTTCAATCAGATCAAATGGTGTTAATCTAATTGACTATCTATTTGCTTTCAATAATTATTGCTTTTCGTTACTTAAAATGTTATCTTATTTCATTTTATAATTTATTTTAAGCTTCTTGAATTCCCTATCTTCTGTACTGGATCAACCTCGTCAACCTAGTGCTTTTTTGCCTTATTTACACTATACTGGATCAACCCAATTGATCTTATATAATTTTACAATCCCTATCTCTATACTAGATCAACCCAATCAATGTTGTATAGTTTTGGTCACCTCTTTGACCTTTGCTTTCTCATCTCTCTTCTTTTCCCTTCATCATGGACTTTCTATTGGATAATGACATTGAGTTACAATCAATAGACATGATGAACTTTACTAATCCTAATAGGGTTTCCCATAGATAGAGTAGGGATCCTCTTTTATATGTTAGTAATGTTCATATTACCAATTGTACAATGAACTATGGGACCCTTCCTCATACCTCTTCACAGCATAATCCTCTTTTCTCATTAGAAGACCAACCTAAGTTATAGTATACTCCCGAAATGTTTTTCTTTATCTCCAAATTTCCTCAGCATAGAGGAAAGGATCCTTATACCATTTATAACCTAATGATTAGTGTTCAAACCAAAGATCCTCATTCACCTACTCCTACATTCTCAATGGGATTTAGAGGTACCACTTTCTTTGGTTCTTAACCTCTTCCTTCAATTTCAACTCCTTATGCCATGACATCTTATTTTCTAACCTCTTCTACCTCCATACCTAGTATCTCAACTAACATGGTAGGTTATACATATATTTGTCCTCTCATAAAGTCCAATACCCTTAATCCTTCTACTAGTTCATTATTTTCTACCCAAGGCAATCATGCTTTGAATGTTTTTTTCTCTCAACCATTCACTAGTTCATCTTTTTCTTCACAAGCAAATTTTACCACTAGTGCCTCTAATTCTCATAATTCTCCTCAATCTCATACCAATACTAATAGTGGTACCCAAACCACTAATACCAACACAAATACCAACTCTAATGATTTTAATGTTAATCAAACACACCAAATTTTATTACAAATTCTCAATCAAATTAATACCTTTCAAGATCATAATACAAATCAAATGATGAGAATCCAAAACCACCTTCTCAATCTTCAATCTCATCCACAACTAATGGCTTGGGGCACACATAACCAAAAAATTCCCCCTCCTCCTCTTTGATATTCTCAAGGTAATCTTATTCCTCAACCTCCTTTGTTGAATAAAACCATTAATAATATACAAAAGGAACCTCTCACTACACAAATCTCCAACATTAATGTAGGAGGCATAACACCTACAATTTATTTAATGGGTCAATTGATCCTACCCTTCACCTCAAAACATTTGGAAATATTTATAAGGATTGGGTCAATTTAAACATCTTTTCCACTACCAAGATATTAGCCAAAACTCTCACAGGTGATGCCTTGGATTGTTACAATCAACTTAGATCTCATTCCATTTCTAGTTTGGAGGACTTAGTAAATGCTTTAATGAAAGAATTCTAAAATAATGATCTTCTTGATAAAACTTTGGCCCATTTCATTAATTACAAATAAAATGAGAACAAAACTTCCCAAGCCTTTATTAAGATATGAAAGACATTATCAAACAGATGTGAACATAACATGGTGGCTAACAATATTTTTCATCTCTTTACAAATGCTCTCTTTCCTAAAATTTAATACCAAGTCTGTACTCTCTCTCCATATGCCTTAAAGGAGGATATTAACCAAGATAAAAGACAATATTTCTTAATGTGCCAATTTGAGCCACCCCAACCTTATGTGGGTCCTCATTTATTACTTAAGAACAAATATTTCAATATCACTAATGATGGTGTTACCAATTATTATGACACCATTCACAATGTCCAAGCTATCATTCCTAACCCTTCTTCAAAACTAGCTCCTTCTTCTCAACAATATACTAATCCTAAATTATCTTCACCTAATAACATTAATGTTCAAAAACCTCTATCCTTAGCTAATTTCTTAATCATCTACCTAGGCCTCTTCCATAAGAACTTAACCCTATCCACCTATGAAATTCTGGTATGATCCTAAAAAATTTGTTGGTTTCATGATAGTTGGGGTCATTCTCAGGAGACTTGTAGACAACTTCATTATTTAGCTATGTATTTTCTTCTTAGACCTAATTTTTACCATGATTCCATTATCTATAAACATCAGCAAGCCTATGAGATTGCTTTCAAGGACTATAAATCAAATCACAAAACCCAAGCCTTAAATCAATCAAATGCTCATTTGTCTATTTATAAGGATCCTTTACCTAATCATAAACCTATCCAAGACAATAAAAACAATCCTACCCATTCCACCAATAAATTATAAAGTCTTTTTAAGCCAACTTCTAAATAGAATGTGGTTAGCATGACTAATATGCTAAGGGTGGTGGCTTTCATTGATTCCCAACCTATCTACACTCCTCCTTCCCATAAAACATATCATGTTATCCAAGATTCTTCTCCAACTTATTTAAATGAGTTGGGGCAAGAAGACCTTATCACTTTTGATGATCTAATTTTCAATTCTCCCTTTGATAACACATCCTATTCTATTTTTACCACTCTTCTATCATCTTTTAATGATAATGATAATCAAAATTCTAATAAAACTTCTTATAATTCTCAAAATGAACTTAAACTAACTATTTCATCCTCTCAACATGATTTACAACCTTATTCCAAACCTTCTTCTTATCCTTACCATAAAAAATTCCAATGCTCTTCGGCTCCTCCTTTTGAGGATCTCCTTAACCATTACACACCTATATCTAACAACCTTATTATGGGCTATGATGAGTGGGATCCCATTGTGAAGATCACTAATCTCCCATCCCAAATTCCATTTATTGAGATTATGAGGATTTCCCCATGTCATTGTAATTGCCTCATGTAGTTCCTATTTGAGATGAATGTCCCTCATCCTCCCCTAGTAGGATAGGAGGTAGATTTATCCAATTCTCAAAGAGAGTATTTTACAATAATGTGAAGATATGTCTATCAACATTGAAAAAACTATAGACACTTCTCTTTCTTTATGATTTCCTATTGCATCTATGATTCTCAACAAGATTCTACTTCATGCAAATGATCCTCCCTTATTTATTAACATCCAAATTGGTCACATCCAAGTCAAGTATGCATTGATTAACTAGGGTTCTAACTCCTATGTTGATTCTCTTGATTTCATTAAGATTATTGGATATTTTGAATGCAATCTCAAGTCTACATACAACACATGCCAAAGATATGATATAAGGAAAATGCCTCCTCTAGGTTGTGTGTGGCTTCCCATTACCATCTCACCTATCACCATCCATGTGAAGGTGATGATCTTTACCTTCCCCTTTTCTTATAACATCTTTCTTGGTAGGTTATGGACTTATCGCATGAGAGCTATCACTTCTTCCTCCTACCAATGCATTAAATTCCCTCATAATGGATCCATTTACAGGATTCATGGTGATACTAAACCTTAGAATTTCAAATAATTATAAGATCGTGGTGTCTTCAAAATTCCTACTCTTGAACCTTTGCCAAGTGTTATATTTTGTGAGTCTTAGCTTCTCAACTTTCCTATTAATTCAACCCATGGTTATAGTGGGAATCTTGAGCGCATCAGTAACATTCCTCCAAACCTTTTAGATTTTGATGATGATGATCTGGATGAGATTAACTTAATGATCAAAACTTCCAATCTCTCACTTCATCTAATCTCATAGCTTCCTACTTCCATGTAACCTCATTCTTACAAACCTCCTTGAGATGATATTCTTGTAGTCTTAACCAAGACTAGGCATTCTATTCAACATGATTCATTAGATGACAAGGTTATCCCTACATGTGTCATTGATCTTCACACCCTAGATTAAGATGATGGATATTTCTTAGATGATCCCTTATTAAGTAGTCTTCTCTAAGCTTATGATGTCAAGATTATTTGTTATCATTCTTCTCTACTTGATTCTTTTCATGCATCTCATCATTTTCCTTGACTTATAATTCCTAATATTTACATTTTTTCCCTTTATTATAGGGTAGAGATGGTGATGACACCTCCAATTTTTGAGGAGCCATAGAGTACTATGCTCATAAATCATGTTATGACTGGGACTTACCATTTTTCTAGGCACCTTGACCCTCATAACTATTTTACCCTTGAGATTAGTGTGACCCTCCTTATACCTTTTATAGATACTAACCCTCACTCAGTAGAGCCTACTATAGTTGAGCCTCTTCCCATTCCTTCTATAGTTGATCCTATTCGTATTACTACTATTACTAAGCCTACCCCTACTTTTGATGATATTACTCTTCTTATTGAGCATAGTTCTATGACTTCCTCATCATCACCTTCCCTTGGTGATGGATTTATTTTTTTTCATAAGATGGCTCCTCTACCCGCTAAATGGGGTGATGAGTTTTATTTGGCTTCTTCCACTCCTATTTTACTTCCTTCCATGAGTGCTTCTACTAAAACCACTCACTAGTGTATTTATTTCTTTCATAGGACAAATAACCAATCTTCCACCCATTATTGCAAGTTGTGGCAATATCTTGATACCTTACATCCTTCTTCCCCATCATTAGAAAAATACATACCTCCCTCAAAGGTACTTCCTAAATATCTACCCAAATATTGTGGGGCACATTATCTATGGCATCTCTATGGTACCCATCACACTGATCATTATCGTATCCTATGATAACACCTCAAAGATCATCTTATAACCATTCTTGGACCTTTTACCACTCCTCCCACAAGAAGGCTCCTCATTATCCTATGGTTCCACCTATATTTGTTCCATTGCCTCATATGGTTCCTTCACCACTTTCTATGCATCCACCTATGATTCCTTCACCTATGGACCTTCCCTCACATGTGGATCCTTCTCTACCCATGAGTCCACTTGTGGATCCTTCTCCACTAGTGATTATTTTTCCTCCCATAGATCATACTCCCATGAATTATCTTGACTAAACTTTGCTTAATTTTTCTCCTTAGCATGATATTTTGAGGATTCCTACTTTTTCAATTAAGGAAATCAAAAAAGAAGTATTTGCCCAATATTCATTGAATATTGATGAAACCTTAGCATTAGTTTGACTAAAACTTCATAGAGACCTACTTGATGTATTGGATAATGTGTGTGGATACATTTACCAATATTTATGAGCACATGCATGGTGATTTCACATCTATATTTGGATTGGATGTGTGCTCTAATCTTATTTCTATCTTTTATATCATTTAGAACTATGTCAAATTTTTGCTTATCTTATATCATGATTTCTTACTTGTTTTACTATATCTCACTTATCTTTTATATTTTGCATATGATTGTCTTTTCTTTATCATTACTTTCCCTTCCATTTGTCCTATAGTTTTTTCTCCAAACTCTCTTCTTGTATATTTTATGATTGTTTTATTTTCTTATCCTTATTTTTCACAAATAAGTTATCATGGTGATTTGGTTATACTTACCTTATTCCCTTTGGTTATTATCTCCCTTTACCATGTGGTCAGTTACCAAACAATCTATCTCATTACTATTTCCTTTCATCAGTCCACCTTTGGATCTCCTTTTTCCCTTCTTCCTTTTTCCATAAACTAATTATAAACATGGTTGAGACTTGAGATCACATTCTAGTTCATTATCAACCCTAAGTGTCCTAGTTAGTATTTTTCTTTAATTACTTAGCTTCCTATCACCTTAGCCTAAAGATAATTCATGTGTATTAATATCTCTCTCATGATTGGTCATTCCAAGTCTGTATGGAGGAGGAATCTTAAAAAGCCTTCATAAGGAAGTTAAAATCCAAATCATTTTAACAAAAGGTAATGATATCAAAAGTAAAACTTATTCTTAAAAATCTAATCGCACTATAAAATTTGATTCAAATCACATCTCCTTCTATTTGAAACCCAAACTCCATAGTTAGTCTCATGATAGAGCCAAGGTCCTTTGGGGGGTGGTAGGCGAGTAGATTGGAAGAGGAAAATAAAAAAATCTTTTAGTGATACCTGATTTCTCATGCAAGTACCCAATCTTTATAGTAGACCAATGACTTTGTAAGGGGTCCTAAAGAGTGGGAAACACATCGTGGGAAGGTAGGTCCATTTTTATTTTATTTTACCAATCTACCTTCATGATTTGATCTTAGTAAAATTCTTATTTTCCTATAAATCTTTGTGTCTATAGCGAACATGTTTCCTTTGTACATAGATGACTACTAGTCATTTAGTGTCTTCTCATGTCCTTAGTATGCCTCTTGCTTCCTAAGGTCTTATCATAAGACACCTAAGTCTTGATTTTTACACTCCCTTTTTCACTCTATATATCCCACATATTTATTATTGAGAAATATTATTTTGTCTATTGATCAATCCCCTTCAAATTTCATTTATGAGTTTATTTGTAAGACCATGGATAGGACCTAACCATCCTAACAAATTACCATATATTCCTTCCTATTACCCATATCCTTGATTACCTAATTTTCTTATTTATTCCACCCTAGTGGTGTTTTCTTTATGGAGTTGTAGTATAATACTATGGATAGGACTTGGCCCTCATAAAATTTTACAATACCCAAGTTACCATCCAAATTACATGTGCCATATTTAATATAATATGTGATCGATTATGAAGTTACACATCATTTTACATGCTTTCCATCTTGATTTAGTATGTTCTATGCTTACTTCATTTTTGTTTCACCTTTTTATGTTCTTATTTTTTGAATGTGTGTAAGATTTCAACCATTTTGTGAACCTTTCATACTTCCTAGCTTGAATTAGTATGACCAATTTAAGATGAATCTTTTACAATTTTGTTTTTCTTTCATACCTCCCAGCATGATTTATTAACTTAATTAATTTTTTTATTTCCATTTGTGCCCTTTTACATGCATTCCATTTTATTACTCTATTTTTCATACTTCCCAATGTGATATTAGTATGATTTTACTTGTCTTAATTTGGTGAAAACATCTTTCACATTGGTTTTAAACAAATTTCCCTTTTACCATCTTATTTTTCCAGTTTCTTGGTTCTTTTTACTTAGTCATTTTTTGTTATTACACACTTCCCATCTTGAAATAGTGTGTATTACATTTTTTGATTGATTATATTTTTAACCATGAATGTGTATCTTAAGTCCTTTTGTTTGTTTATTTTTAACCATGCATGTGTATTTTATAATGCTAGAAAAGAAACCACATCTCATATATTTCCTATAACATATACAACAAAGCTAAATACATGTGCTAGAAATAAATATATCTTAAACATTCACAACCTCAACCATAATGAACAACCAAAATCAACCATGATGACAACATACACATCCAATGAACAATATGCCAAATTTATATATATGCATATATATATATATATATATATAATTTTATATAACAAATGCAACCATATACAATGCCCCAGCTCTATGGGCAGGTCCCATCCTATTTATCTCGTGGCCTATCCATGCTACCTATTGACGCCTTGGTCTAATTCCTTTAAATGGTATGTTTTAAGGAGGCTATCCAAGATCTCAATCCCTCTACCTATCCTTATAGGTGTGCTACCCACATCTATGACTCTACTAGTTGGGTATGGTTATCTATCATCTATGCTACGATATCTATATGCATAGCTCTCTCATTTATTAGTCTATAGCATTCCTATGTATCCCCTATACCAATCATTTTTGGTGGTTTCATCCTTTCTCTCTTCACTCGTATCTACCTCACTACCTCTCTAGCTAATATAAACTAGCTCACTTGAGGTAGGGTAAATGGTACACTTAAATCCTCCAATGTCATGGGGTCATATGGTTGTAGAGTCTCATCTAGGATGTCATGGATTGATCCCCTTACTAGGGACCCCATCTCTCCTCCTCATCCTCATCTACACCTAAAAAATCCATTAAAATGGATATTATATCACTATCATATCTCATAATATATATCTATCTATCTAGACAAAACTTAAGCAGTAATTTAACTATCTCCTTTTACCTATCTATGTCATAGCTACTATGGTCTCACCATATGTGTGACTACTTAGCATAGTCTCCCTATCTTCATGGCCTCTTAACACCTCCTCTATAGGCCACCTCCTCAACTCAAACCTAGATGTCATGGCTCATGTCAATCTTAGCTTACATCTGAGTAGTCTCTCTAGCATCTCCTCTAACTCACCTATGGGGTCATCTGGGATGGTAATAGTCTCCACATTATCCTCTTCTTCCTACCTCCATTTATGTCATGTCCTTATTAGATACTGATCATTTTAATGTGGAGATAGTAGTGGTATATATCATATCTCTACCCCCACATCCCTATCTTCCTACTTAGCTCTTTGTCATGGCTAGCCAGTCTATGGTTGCTCTTAATATGGCCTCACCACTAGTGGCCCTAGTCCTCTCCTCCCCTATGTCTCCCTCACATGCTAAGCCCACTACTCGAGCATCAATATCAATTCTTATAGATGAGGTAGGCCCATCTACCCTAGCATTGGTGCCATCAAATGTGGATCACTCCACTATAAGTACTATCTAATCACCTTTGCCCTCTTTATCACTAGTGTAACTATGTCCCAGCTCACCCATGTGGCTACTATTTTTTTATTGTCTTCCACACAATGTCTACACATCTCACTAAATATATCACATCATGTGGGTCATGGCTTGTGCTACTTGGTGATACCTCCATCTTCATACCCAAGGTAACTTGTCATCAACAGCATGCTAAAACCTAATTGGATAATACATAAGAAACCTCTCATATATCCAAGCTATTAGTAATATGATCAGGCATATGGTCCTCTACCCTCTGAATAACATATCATACATATCATATATTATTTGGACCAAAATGATCAATCCTAGGTAATATATAACTCACTCCTCTAAGATCATCTTGCTCAAGGCTACCATAAATAGTAGTACCTTGCCATCTAACTTATGATATAACACTTTTTGTATCATAAGGCCTATCATAGCCTTATAGATATCCATAATATATGATATATAGACATAAAACATACTCACTCTCCTACCTATTAATATTATCTTTGATCTTGTAGCCCACATGGCTAAGGCTCTCCTCACCTCTAGATTATCTAGTATCCCTACAGTCACCTACGCTCTTACTATAGGCATTCTCAAGATGACATGGACATACTCTAACATCATATCCACCTCTATTATATCCCCATACACCTCCCATATAAAGGTATTATTCAATCATTCCTAAAAACTGAGCAACATGACTAATAGGTCAGCACTGAGGGGGATCTGACACATCTTTATTATCCTACCTAGACCTATGGATCCTATTTTATCCTTATCTCCATTTTAAAACATATTTAACAAGTCTAAAAACCATATTTCATCAATAATTCTCCAAAATATCCATCATCATTGGACCCAAGAAATAACAAAGATGTATTAGTTCCTCCATGTCATGTATAGTCATAATACATTCTTTAATACATTCATTTTACAATTTAAAGAAAAACCAAGCCTACATTAGTTATTTTATTTTATTTAGATTATTTTTATCCTTCTCAATCTTTCTTGATCTTACTTTTTCATTTCAAGCCATTCTATCCCTCTTTCAATCTTTTGCATGCCTTTTTATATCTTTCTAGCTCTTTGGTCAAACTAGTTTGAGCAAAAACAATTCCTATATTTTCACCTAGTTGACTCAAAATCTAAATTAATCCCTTTATTTTTCCATCCCTAGTGTTTACTTTCCATTATGGACCTTTTAAATCACTTGGTAACTCCAAATTAGGCCTTCATCCTACATATTATACAATATTGACCCATACCTACTAGGTTGGCACTGTGGATTCTGCCTATTTTCTAGCCTACTAGGTTGACTGGGTTGACCTGGTGATTTTTGCCTATTGACCCCTTAAATTTACCAAAAAAGTGTAATTTTATTGATTTTGCCTCATTTGACATCTAGAAATGATTAAAATTCAAAATTATTAAAAATACACTAAATTCAATACAAGTTTCCAAAACTCGCTTGAAATTTTTAGTTGCATACCTATATTGTGCCTTTCATTACCTCTAGAGCCTCTCCTTGTCCAGAATACCATCTCATCACCATCTTAACTTGATTTCTCTCTAGATATCTCTTTTCTCTCATTCACAAGTCAAAATGACAAATGACTTGTCTTTTTCCCTATTTAAAAAACACTTATCAATATTCAAATCTTTCAATTATTGTCTTACAAATTTTTTATTTTGCTTCTATCATTATTTATACTCATCCATTTTTAAAACCATAAAATTCATTAGATTCATAATGACATAGAGATTATTTTCTTCTACCATATGTGTATATTCTAAAAAAATATTTTTGGCTATTTTTTGCACTAACTTCTACTATTTCACCTAGTGTTCTTCACATTTCTTATAGTCTACTTATTTATCTATTACACTAAGGTAAGTTACAGGTATGTGTTTTTCAATTCAGTCCTTTCATGTATCTAATTTTCTAATTATTACACTTTACTTAGCACCAGTGTTGTGTGTTATCATGTTTTATATTGAAGCACCATCTTGTGTTACACTTACGTGACATGTGATGAGTTTTGATTGGGGCATATGTATACACATAATAGTTTCAAAATTTTAATGATTACTAACACTTTCTAACTTGTAAGAACCTATCAAGTCTCAATCTCTCTAAGTTCTTACAAGTTACAAAGTGTGAAATTTCCTTTTTGACTATTAGTTGTACTTGCTCAACTGTGTCAACCCAATATAATTTAGGGGTATTTTTCACTTTCTTGGTTTGTTATCCTTTTGACTAACCTAACACAGACCTAGTGATTTGTCTCCAAAAACACATTGGGTCAACTAGGTTGACCCTGTATAGATGACATTCCCAAAAGGATTGTTAAACACAAAATATACTAAAAGGGGGGTGAATCAGTATATTATATATATTTTACTTAATCTAATTAATTTTATTTAACCACTTAATCACACATTCAAGATATGAAATAAAACTAAAACAATAACATGCACCACATGAGAGAGAGAGAGAGAGAGAGAGAGAGACCCTATTTTTATGATAAAACCCAAAGTGGAAAAAATCATAGAGAACAATCTCAAGTATATGAATGAGCACCAACTCAAATTAAAAATTTCACAAGCACCAACTTGTAGACGTACCAACCCCTTTGTTGATCACCAACACAACAACTATTTGTGAGCACCAACCCCTCTTGTGTATAAAACACAACTATCTCTCAATATTGCTTACTCAACAAATGATATAACTCTACAATATATCCTTATTTTCCCTCCTTTTTATTATATAAAACAAATACGAACCATGCACTCTCTTGCATATACATATGGCTTCTCTAGCCTTTATTTATAGCTTTCTAAATGACCTTTGGCATTCACCCTTTGTGACCCTTCAATCCTCATGGAAAATGGCACCAAAATTGCATGGCCCTTCATATCCTTGCATTTAAAAAGTCACATGGTGACCTTTCATAAGAAAATTCATCCTTTCTTCTTTTGTCTTTATCTTGGTGACTTTTTATATTTCTCAAAGTATCCCTTCATAGAAAAATGCACCAGACCCTGTTTTGTCTTCACATGGTGACTCTTGGAATTCATCAAGATGAATCTTCATGAGAAAATACATCCCATTCCTCTTTTATCTTTAGCCCATGACTCTTTTAATTCTCCATGGTACCTATTTTGACTTATATGCAACCAAAATATATTCTTTAATACTAAATAAATATTAACACACATTAGCCAAGATATGAATATTAAAAATACCATTAAATAAAATGTGGCCTTTATCACAAATGCTAGACCTTTGACATTAGTGAAAATATTTCCAACAATTTCCCCCTTTATCATTTATGGCAACCTCAAACTAAAATTTCCACATCCTAAAACCTATACTGCACATGTCAACCTACACATACTACCATCTAAAAAACATATAGTAACTCCCCCTTATTGTATCAACCTATACCTATACCTGTACCTATTTCTATTCTTATCCCCCTTTGATATCAATGGCAAAGGGCCTATCTTACAGCTAACACTTATCTCCCCTCAACTAATGTTGATCCTTAATGGTAGAAAGTAAAATAAATTACTCCCAACTTCTCCTACAAATACTCAAATGTGTCTTTTGGTAGTGCCTTTATGAAAATATCTACAATCTACTCTATAGTACTTATATATTCTATCTTAACCTATTAATCTACAACCTACGCTCTCAATAAGTGGTATCTAGTGGGAATATGTTTTGTTCTTGAATGCATCAATGGAATCTTCTAAATATTAATAGCACTTGTGTTGTCACAAAAAATATAAATAGGTTCATCGTATTTTACCTTGATATCTTCCAAAGTTTGGTTCATCCAAAGTACCTGAGTACAACACAATCCTATTACAATATATTCTACTTCAGTTATAGAAAGTGATACTAAATTCTACTTTTTGCTTAGCCATGATACTAAGCTATCACCAAGGAAGAAAGCTCCTCCACTTTTACTCTTTCTATCATCCAAGCAACCTACCCAATCTAAATCTATATAAGCAACCAAAGTGAAATCTCTACTTGTGGGATACCACAATCCATAACCCAATGTCCCCTTGATATATCTAAATATTTTTTTCACTAACTAAACATGACTATCTTTTGGAGCTAATTGATATCTTGATACCATACCTACTACATGCATGATGTCTGGCATCAATGTTGTCAAATATAAAAGACTACCAATCTTAGATCTATACAAATATTGATCTGCAATAAGTGAATCTTCATCTTTATTCACCTTATTTCCTATACTCATTGGTGTGCCAATTGGTGCACAATCCTCAAAACCAAATTTATTCAACATTTCCTTGGCATATTTACTTTAAGATATGAAAATTTCTTTATCTGACTGAAATATTTGTAACCCTAAGAAAAATGACAATTCTCCAAGCATAGACATCTCAAATTCTTTTGTCATCTTTGCAATGTTTCCTCCAAAAATGATGTTATCAACATATACCACAACAATCAATTGATGCTCACCTTTTCTTTTGATGTAGATATTATTGTTAGTAAATCCTCTCTTAAAACCTTGATCCTATTGTACTTATCAAGTCTTGCATACCAAGCTCTAGGAGCTTGTTTCAATCCATATAATCTTTTCTTCAATCTGCATACATGGCTACTAATATTTGAGAGAATAAATCCCGTAGGCTACTCAATGTAGACCTCTTCTTCTAGATTCCTATTTAAGAAGATAGATTTGACATCCATCTAAAAAACTTTGAAATTTTTTAACATTGCATATGCAATAAACATTCTAATAACCTCTAGCCTTTCCACTGGTGCAAAAGTTTCTTCAAAATCTATTCCCTTAATCTGAGCATATCCTTTACATATTAATCTTGCTTCATTCCTGGTAACTTCTCCATTTTCATTCAACTTATTTCTATAAACCTATTTTGTTCCTATCACATTATGATCTTTTGGTCTAGGTACTAATTACCATGTATCATTCTTTTCTATCTAATTTAATTCTTCATCCATTGCCTTAACCCAATGCTTATCATGTCTAGCTTTTGAAAAATTTATAGGCTGAATTTTGGATAGCAAAGAGAAATTAACTTGCTCAGATTCACTTACCATCATTCTTCTAGTGTGAATTTCTTCATTTATGTCCCTGATGATGTTACTTTCATTATGATTTCTTTGAACATAATTGGATGGATTTTTGGTGTTCTTTTTCTCCTTCTTCTCATCTTTATTTGATTTTTTAAAATCTTCCTCTTCAATGATTTCAAGAATGTTTATTGGATCATTGATTCTTTGTGCTCCATCTTATTCTATCCTGACACTTTCACTTTCAACTATTTTCTTAGTTATTTTTTATAACATTTTTAAAATTTAATTTTGAAAGAATAACCAATAAATATACCTTCATCTTCTCGAGATTCAAACTTACCTAGTTTTTCATCGATTCTCTGTATGAAGTATCTACTACCAAAAACTCTAAAATAATCAACTATTGTTGATTTGTCTTTCCATAGCTCATAAAGAGTCTTTTAACTATTGACTCTCAATAATCCTCTATTCTAAATATGCACTGATGTAGTAACTACCTATCTCTAATATTTATTTGGTATCTTGAATTCATTTAGCATTATCCTCACCATCTCCTAAACTATTCTATTTATCCATTCAACTACTCCATTTTGCTATGGATTTCTAGTTACTTAATAATATCTCTTTATTACATGGTCTTCACAAAAATCAATAAACTAATCTAACATGAATTCTCCTCCTTGATTTGATCTTAGGCACTTAATCTTCAAATCGGTTTCATTCTCAACTAATGCTTTGAATGCTTTGAATGCTTTGAAAGCTTCTAATTTTTTCTTTAAAAATATTACCTAGGTCATATGTGAAAAATAATAAATAATAAAAATGAAATATTTCTCACCTTGAGTACTTTGAGTTCTCATAAGTCCATATAAATCAATTTGAACAAGCTCTAACATCTAAGTGGTTGATTACTCTTTTGTTTTGAACCACCTATCATGTTTTCCATGCTGACAAGGTACACAAAGCATGTTGGATGGCTTTGTAATCTTTCATAGATTTTTGACTAATTGATTCTTGCTGATGTTGACAAGATTGTCAAAATTTATGTGTCTTATTCTCCTATGCCACAACCAACTTTATTTAATCTGACTCAAACAACATCTTTGAATTTTGATGTCTGATTACATATACAAATTATTGTCTATTTTTGGAGCATCTATAACCAATACATTTAAATCTTTTCTCCTAATTTCACAAATTTCTGCATAAAACTTTAGTGTGTGCCCCTAATCACACATTTGACTTACACTCAAAAGGTTATGCTTAAGACCTACATACAAAACATTTTCAATTTTAGTTCTACCATTATTTAAACTTACTGTACCTTTTTTAATAATTTTAGTAGTAGTATTATCTTTGAATTTCACTGTGCCACCATTGATCTTCTTCAAGGTTATAAACTTGCTTTTGTCTTCGATCATGTACCTCAAACATCCATTACCAATGAACCATGGCTTTTCTTCAATTATTGCATGAAAATCTATCTATACCAACATAGATTTTTTAGGTTGTTTCTTCTACTATGAACTTGTGTGAGCTTTCTTCTTGATGAATGGAGCCTTGAAACTCTAGTCCTTCTTGATTGAATTGAATATGTTTATATAATATTAGGCTATGTGTCTAATGTTTTTTTACTTGTAACATATTATGGCCTCTTAATTAAAGCTTGATAGAGGAGCAAAAGGGTTGTGGTTTTTGCTTGACTAAGCATAAGTTTTCTTATCCTTGTTTCTAAAATTGTTAGCCCTTTTTAACATTATATTTTCTTATGACCATATCCATTACAATAAAAATAGTAACTATAAAAATAGGATATGTTTGTGTATCTCTAACCTAATTATATCTTGTAGATATATTCCTTCCAGCCTTCTTTGTTTAAGATGTCATCTATATTTTTAATGTCCTTTTTTTTATTTCCTCTTTTGTAAGAGATTTAACATAGCTATTTTTTTTTCTATGTTAACCTTATCTATGACCTCCCTATTCTCTTTTTTAAATCCAATGCATATCTTATCTGACATTTCTCTTTGACTTTTTAATATATTATTCAACATATTAGTGTTATTCTCAAATTTTGAATCATTGGCTGCTCTATCACAAATTGCTTTGTTTGTTTTCTCAAGATCTATTTTTAAGGAATCAATTTTATTAACATACCTTTCACATTCTTCACTTACTTTTTATAACTATGTCTTTAGATCTTTCTCATTCTTCTTGGCTTCTTCAAAGTGTGATTGTAGATCTTCAATTATTTCCTTTGACTCCTTTTCATTTTTCTCAATCTAGAGCTTTAATCTTTGATTCTTCTTCTCAAGAGATTTTAACTCTTTTATGGTACAAATGAGTTCTCCTTCTAGATTCACTTTAGCTTCATCATGGTCTTCTTCTTGATCATTTATACTTTCAATTATGGAGGCATCTACATGTATGGCCATGAATAGAATCTCTTCTTATTTTTCTTCTAAATCAATAACTCCACTATCTTTAGCTGAGCTAAGATCTTTAGAATACAAAATCTTCTTCTTCAATCCATTCTTGAATTTTCATTTGAAATTTTTATTGTATGTAGACATTCCTTCTTCATTGTCACCATTACCCTTATCTAGGCACTTAGCTAAAAAATGTCCAATTTTTCCATAATTAAAACATTTAAAAGGTAATTTTCCTTGATATTACTTGTGCCCTTTTTTATCTTTCAAATGAATAGATCTCTATTGTCATCTTCATCATCACTAGAACTGTCATTTGATTCTTGAATCTTAGCCTTCTCTTTATTTGATGTCTTGAAAGTAGCTTCTCTCTTTGAGAGTTTCTCTTATTTGATATGCATCTCATATGTCATAAGAATTCCATGTAAGCTCATCCATGTTTATCTTGGATAAATTTTTCATCTCTTTAATTGCTGAAACTTTTGCATCATATCTCAATGGGAGAGATCTCAAAAAAATTTGTAACATGATTGATTCTTCTAACTTTTCTTTAAGACCTTGAATCTAATTAATTATTTGATCAACCCACAAAATTTAACTTGCTATATTTTATTCCTCTTCCATTTTCAAACTCTCAAACTATCTTCTAAAAGTCTGAAGCTTAGCTTACTAAACCTTTCCATCACCTTTGTAAATAATCTCAAGCTTTACCCAAGTTTCATGAGCAAATTTACATTGCATAACTTTAACAAATTTTTATTCACATAAACCACATTAAATATCATTTAAATCTTTAGCATTATTTTCACTTGCCTTATTTGCTACCAAAGTAGTTACAAGTGTCTGTGGCTCTCCATATTCCTCCACCACTGCTTGCCAAATGACGAACCCAAGAGCCATAAAATAAGTCCTCATATTTATGCTCCAAAAATCATAATTTTTCCCATCAAACAAAGGTTCATTATTTATATAAAAACCTTCATATGATCTAGCCATCATGATTTCCCTGATCTACATTCAAGCTATAAAACTTTTTCAAAAAGGAACTTGCTCTGATACTAATTGTTAAACATAAAATATACTCAGAGGGGGGCGTGAATCAGTATATTATATATTTTTTATTTAATCTAATTTCTTTTCTTTAACCACTTAATCACACATTCAAGATATGCAATAAAACTAAAACAATAACATGCACCACACAAGAGAGAGAGAGATAGAGACCAAATTTTTACGTGGAAACCCAAAGTGGGAAAAACTATAGAGAACAATCTAAAGTATATGAATGAGCACCAACCCATTTTCTAAGCACCAAACCCTTGAAAATATTTTTGAGCACCAACCCATAGGAGCACCAACCCCTTTTGTGTATAAAACATAACTATCTCTTAATATTGCTTACTCAACAAATGATAGAACTCTATAATATCTTCTACTTTTCTCTCCTCTTTTATTATATAAAAGAAATACAAACCATGCACTCTCTTGCATATACAAATGGCTTCTCAAGCCTTTATTTATAATTTTCCAAATGACCTTTTGCATTCACCCTTTATGACCCTTCAATCCTCGTGGAAAATGGTGCCAAACTTTCATGACCCTTCATATCTTTACATTTGAAAAGTCACATGGTGACCCTTCATAAGAATATGCATCATTTATTCTTTTGTCTTTATCTTGGTTACTTTTTTTACTCTTCAAAGTGTCCCTTCATGGAAAAATGTGGCATACTCTCTTTTCTCTTCACATGGTGACTCTTGGAATTCCTCAAGATGACTCTTCATGAGAAAATGCATCCCATTCCTCTGTTGTCTTTACCCCATGACTCTTTGACATCTCCATGGGCCCTCTTTTGACTTATATGAAACTAAAACTATATTCATTAATATTAAATAAATATTAACACACATTATCAAAGATATGAATATTAAAAACACCATTAAATAAAATAGGGCCTTTATCACCAATGCTAGACATTTGACATCGATGATAATATTTCCAACAAGGATTTAGCGCAAGATCCACCTATATATAGATGTTTATTTCCCAGCATTTCATAAGAGAAGAATTATTAGTGAATAAGTGTGAGTAAACATCTACTTATTGACCATTATACTTATGAAATAGATCTTAGGGTTCCATACTTTCTTTGGATATATAGATCTTGTCTTGAGTAGAATTCTTTTAGATATTTAGATAAGTTGTGTAGCCTAGAGCTGATTTATCTTGGTTATCCTTATTTACCAAAATGATCTCTTGTGAAACACCTTGTCCAAGGGAGATATTAAGGCTTAATGGGTTAATCTTCAAAGGTACATATTCCTAGATTTATTTCTCCTTTTTAAGAGTAGATAGATAATTCACTTGTATTCTTCTTTCCATGTATTAATATTTTTTATACATTGACATAAATATATGTCTTCTAATACATGTTTAGTTTAGTTGTTTATTTTATTGATTTTAACCCCCACTTTGTGACAAAAGCTTTGGTGTGCACTAGATTATATTTTAATTTCCTAATATTAGAAAAAAGATAATGTTTTAAACCCTAAGACTCCATTAGGTTTATTATGTGATTGTGTTAGACTGTAGGCTTTAGAACCCTTCCTAACATAATATGTTGTGATAAGTGATCCCCTAATCAAGTCTAATGGATCCCCATATTGGTCATGTTCCCACTTAACAAGTGTATCCTAATAAAAATTTTAGGTATGATCTATTTTCTCTGATCTAGGATTAATTCATAGACATGATGCACTTTTTATTGTATACACAGAGCTCAGAAAGCCCTATGGGACTACCAAGTGGCACAAATATGGGGATTAGTAAAAGCAATGGATAATGGTGTGAAACCCATATAATTGAGATCAATGACTCACATTTATCTATACAAGATGATCTAATAGAGCAAGACCAAGTAGGATTTTCAAAGGGCAATAGTCATTTTTTAAACATTAATGAACAAAGTGACATGAAAGGGCCAATTAGATGCCACATAGATGTCACCTAAGTAGAAAATTAAAAAAACTAAAGATTTTATGGTCACCTAATAGCAAAGGTATAAAGGTAGTGGTCCAAATCAAATCCAAGGAACCAAATTCACTTAATTCCAAAAAATTGTTGCCATTATGATTAAATCCTAGAAAAGACTTGAAGATAAACCCTAGCATCTAAAAATCCCTAATTTGATCTCAAATTGAATATATTTAAACTAGAGAGAGCTCAATTATCATTTGATCATATGCATATTAATCCAAAGTCAATTTTTAAACCACTCGTGAGCAATTTATAAAGTTCATAGTCATGATAACATGGAAGCAACACATAGAGGACATAGAGCTCTACTTAACCACAGATTTAAAAGGAAGGGTATTTAAGGAAATAGTATTTGATGTTATAGAGTTGATTACTAGAGATACTAATTAGTCTAAGTTATTTTGTACAATTACAAAATTGTAGCCCATAATGAAAGAGGATGAGAAAATTTCATCCTTCAAGACAAGATATTACAACCTGGTTCTAGTACAAATGATGAGCCTTCACCATGTAATAATAAAACCAGAGGAAACCTAATTCCAAAAGTCACCCCATTGGAAAATAATTCCATTGAGTATATTATGGACATCTAGTTTTATCTAGACTACACAATCATTAGGATTGAGGGAATGTAATGCACTCCACTTAGACTACCAGTCCATGTTCCAAACAAATTGGTTGAGTAAGAAGTTGCATTCCAAATATGCAACAGTATTGATGGTATTTATAGAGGTAAAAGGAAATGACTGATGTATACTCCAACCTTAGTTATTTTTAAAATCATCTTGTAGTATTAGGACAACATTAAATATGTTTTTATACATATAGCCTCTTTCAATTTGTAACATGATGAATTGAGACAATGGGACCCCAATGACAAAGTTGTGAAATATTTGAAGTCCAAATAGATAAGTTTTACCTATATACATCATCCATGAGTCCATGACTCAATATACACCAAGGATACATCCCTCATAGTGGTATTGGCAAGGTTGAAGAAATGTGGAGTCAATTTAGAAGCCATATTGATGAAGGACCAAAAAGGGAGTGATGACATATGGCAACTTGGTCTGAGGCAATACCGCTTGCTAAGAGGTCAATCCTCTAAACCTCCTCCCATGCATACACAATCAAAATTATAAGTCCCAAATCCTAAAGTACAAGCTAAACAAAGGGCTCAATAAAGGATACCTAGGGAGGGGACATCATCTTTATCCCAACCCAATAAACTAGGATCTCCAATTGAGTACATTGATGTGGTGACATTAGACCTAGGTGAGATAGTGGAAGATGCATTATAGATGTTATCCACTAATTATCAGTTTAATGAAGAAGAAATGTAGATGGAGGAACCCAAGCCTCAAAATAAAGAGGTGGAGATATAAAAAGGGAAGTAATTATCTGAGTCTAGTTCTAATTGTTCCCCCAAAAAAGAGAAAAGCTAAGCTTTCACTATTTCTAATAGGACCCAAGAGACCCAAACTAACCTTCACTCACCCTTTGAGTGAGACCAATATCTTTAGTGAATAAAATGTGATAAAAGGACCAACCATCCCTGAATAGTTCATCTACAACAAGTTTAAGAAGGTTTCTACTCTATAACACTCTTGGGCCATAACCAAGTTAGTGAGCATACTTGTCCTTGATGATCTCAAACCATGGATAATTGCTTTGTAAAAGGAGGAGAAAGAAAGAAATATGGATTCCCTTGGGGAGAAAAGTGTCACTCAGATGACTATTCCTTTAGAGTCAATTTTCACCCAAATAGAGACTCTAGAGCCTCCTCAAATAACTCGATCATCATTTGGAGTCCAATTCAATCCAAAAACTATAAGCTTGGGGAGGGTGTGTGAAAAGAGAGCCATGGTTGCTGGTGAATAATTCATTTTTTATAAGGTGAAACCATTTTTTTTTTAAAATCCAATAGGATGTAAAAATATAGGTGAAGACCCCATATTTGAAAAATATATACTTAGATTATCCCAATATCTATCAACCTAGTTATAAACTAGCATCAAGGGCATGAAAAAACAAATAGAGAACCTGAAGAATCAAAGGGAAAATCTAGAGAGGTATGCTATTTTATCTATCACACATATTATGATAGAGATGTTTAAGTCATCATTTTATGACATTTTTAATTATATAAAAATAAAAATAGCAAGACAAAGTGTATTAGGTTAGCAAGATGTAACAGCTACGGGCTTAATTACTCAATGCTAGAATTCAAAAGATAAGATGAAGGATTTAATTAGCATCTTGACAAGGGATAGAATCCTAGGTTTCAAGACCATCAACCTATCCCATCTCAACATAGTCATGGAACATATTGTAGATAAACTTCAAGGATTGAGCCTATGGTCCAAAATCTTAGAAAGACTCCTTAGGGATGATAAAGAGTTACTAGATAGGATAGAATAATTCCTTAAGACAATAATTTCCAAACCTAAAACACTTAGATCCATGGGCATCATTATAGATGATGAGTTCAAAGATAGAAACTCTTTGTTCATGTAAGTCGTAAAGAGTAAGAGCCAAGTCATTTTTGGGACTGACAATAGTGGGGTCATCGATATGATCCTAATGGTAGAAGAAAATATTTTTGAGGTGAGAAACATAAAAAAAGCCTTAGAGAGAAATAACAAGGACCTTAAAGACTTAGCTAAACAAGAAGATGAACTCTTCCTTGAACCTGTAGTTAATTTGAGACTTCAAAAAAACTAAGGGACTTCATTGATGTAGGGTCTACTAGCTAGTTAAGAATATTCTCTTTTATTGAAGAATTGTAAATTTTGAAAATGGGATATTCTTTCGTAAAGGCATGTGAATTTTGTTAGCACATTTACCTATAGGTTAGTTCATTTTGGAAAGTCTAGTGTATTCTAGGAAATTTATAGAGAGGATAGTTGTACTTTACATTTATACACTTGTAAGTTAATGCAATAGATCAACATACTTCTTTGCTTCTATAAAATGAGTATTGTCTATTGTAAAAAGGGAGGGAATTTTGAGCCAAAACTTGTATATTTTTGAGCTATTAATGCAAGGAAGGAATTCTCAAAAGATTGTCTAAATTTGTTTGAATCATTTTTTATATGGTTTCTCTATTAATTGTTCATTTTTAATCTTATATTTTAGTAGTTCTTTTGAATTCTTGGTGCATACCTTTTGAATGAAAAATTAGTAAATTTTGCATATGCTAGGTTAATTGAAGGTTCCTTAGTTTGTTCATTTTATTTTCTCTACATTTGTTGTTATGCATCATCTATCTAATTAAAGGAGTAAATCATTAAAGTAAATGTGATTCTTTTTTTTATTGTATCATATCTTAGAAGTTTTCTTGATATATGTTATGATTTGATCTTACACTATTTTACTTCATATATTTTTTTTAAGTGCATGCCTAGAATATTATTGGCCATTTTGACCCACATATCAAACAGGTGTCCAGTGGCTAGAAATCCTAATATAGGGGAAGAGGTAGACTTACTGACTAGTGGTTTAAAAAAAATCTAGATGGTTATGAGCGGAATAGTGAGATATTGAATCTCACAAGGTTTTTTAAACACTTTAGGTATGACTAAAGTGTAAATTTTCAATTTTTTTTAAAGGGCAGGTCTTGATCTGTGAAGCTCCATAGGATATATAGGACACTCAGTATGAATATTGGTTTTTTCACATTGGTCCTACAATACTACATGCCACATCTTAGATCATCTACACCAAGTTGTATCTCATGCAATGAATCAAAATGGAGGCTATGCACCTTCAGAGGGAGGCTCCATTGACTAAGATAACCAAGCCTTCACACTTGGGCATTTTTTAATGAGGATTGAGTAATCCAACAAACTTGTGCTTCTAATATATTCACTCAAAAATACTTCCAAGATATTATATCAAATGGGTTTTCTCCTTATATCATTTGAACCATCCCATAAAATTTTGGTGTCTTCATGAGTTTGGTGCTTCAAGTTATAAGTTTTCAAAGTTGTCTAAAATATGAAAGACATCCATGCAAATGTCAACTTTATGCCAAGAAAAATCCATATGATATTAAAATTGACAATCTATGGGATGTCAAAATTGTTCTCACAAACATTAAATGATGTTCGTGTGAATGTCAAATTCAAGCTTCAAGAACTAGTTGATGGGGTTCAAAAAATTCCTTAGTGAAAACCTAGGGAAAATCACATGACTGATAAGTGTCAAGGCCACAAGATTTTGATCAAGTCAAATAGTCATATTGTCAATAGTTATAGCAAAGAGGTGAGTTAGATTGGGCAAGCTGAAGAACCCTAACTTGAGCCTAACCTAAGTTGGTGGAAGGATGGAGATCAATACGAATAGGACTAACTATTGGATAGGGTACTATAGGAAAACCAATGTCCTTAGATTGGTTTTCCTCTATCATTAAATTGGTTCAAGACCCAAGGCATAGAGTAGATATGAAATTATCATCTTGAGTCATGCTTTGACAAACCACCATTCAAAATAAGCGTGACATGTCCCTCATAGGTTTGAGGATTTTATCCTTTTAATGAAATTTGGTGGAAAATTAGTAGTCCAAAACTTGGGGATTTAGAAAATAGTTATGGAATTCACTTCAATCTAGATCAAGACTTACCACCTACGGTTAAATTTTGTCTTCTAGTGCATCTTTCTCAATTAGTGGAATGATTTCAGGGCTAATCATGGATATTTCACTCTTAATAGCCTATTTTGATTGGATACAAAAGCATTATTAAAATATCTAAAAATATGACAGATAAGGGGTTACCAACTTCTCCCTCATCTCTCTTTCTCTTCTATAAATGGAGGCCTTGGGGATAGTAACATATATCTCTCACTTCTTTGGATAGATCATTATATCTCTATCTTTCTCTCAATTCCTTCTCTTGGTTAGACTAGACCTTACCAAGAAGGAATTTATAATATCTTAAAGTAATATAAAGTTGTGCTTTGATTTCACTATTTTGGTATAGTATGTACTTATCTCACCTAGTTACTAATTCATCTGCTCATATATGATATGTTTAAATTTCTACATCTCTTGATCAAACCTCACATGTGGATACTAGTATTAGTTAGTGTCTTACTTTAGACCTCTCCTTTTGTTTCCCTTAGCCTAGATCATTTGGGGAACTTCCACATAGATGTATAGTAGACAGTTGTTATTTTGAACCTAGCCTCTACTATTTTACTAGTGTTCTTTGAGTTGATTGGAGAGGATTGACCTAAAATTTGGTGCATCACCTATTAGCTTTCTTAGGAGCCCTTATCCATTTATAACCCTTTTCTCATGAATTTTTAGGCTTAGTTTTATTTTTAGGTGAGCATCAAAGAGGAAATTTATTACTCTAGAGGTTTATCCCCAACATAGGTGACCCATAGCCTAGGGTTGTTCCCATTATTTGACTAGGGTTTGGGTAAGGAGATATAAACAACCTCCCTACTCAGCTTAGGGTGTAATTCTAGATGTTAATAGCTTCTAGCATGCCTAGTGGGACAAAAGTCTAAAGTAGCAAAAGAATTATTGGTGTTGTTATCCTACATATCAGCCTTCGAAGGCACATTTTACAAACATCAATGGTAACTTTGATATTTAGTTAGTTACAATAGTCTAAGTAAGCCTTCAATTAATTTATCTACATCTAATCTCCTTCTATGAGCCTCTATGGCTAGATTTAAAGTAGAGTTACACCCTCATCTAGTTGGTGAGCCTTGTCACCAACCAAATGGATCCTTTTAACCATTTGAATTCCCTTGACAACCTTTTATGAGCATACCTATCATTCATACTGACCCATTTACCCTACTAGCCACCCTTCTACTACTACATCCTTATTAGACCTTAAAACAAACATGATAAATTCAAAAGATGTGATGAGAAAGTGGGATGTAGAGCTTTAGGTGATCCCACCTCATCTCATAAAAAGGATGAGGGAATTAGTTCAGATGCTAGCAAAAGAGTGGATGGATATCAATGAGGAATTTTAGTATGGTGATATCAGTAGTGATTTATATGAAATGAAGATCCTAATTCAATGGTGAGTAGATAGATTGGTAAAATGGGAGGTTAAGTTTGAGCAACCTCTACCCCCACCCCACCCCAGCCTTCCATTCCCTCTCCCCTTGAAGAATAACCCATTTTCAAGAAGGAAAATGAAGAGGAGGGAGAGGATTAGGAAGAGTCATGGTGATAATTATACCATGGATTCATGGAAGAAATGGACTTGGTTGTGGGTCATATAATCTCTCTATCAAAAAAGGGAGAAGCATTCTTGACTGACCAGTCTAAGACATCAAACGAAGACTCATAGCCTTAGGGTCATGGTCAAAGGATTGATATATCTGCCCTTAAAAGAAACCCTAGTGGAGCTACATCTCTATGAAAATAAATCTTTAGAGTTAGTTTTTTCCTCAGGAGATGACATGTTTGATATTTTTAAACATGGTTATCAACTTCTCCCTTTGACCGTAGACATTTCTCTACCCTTAGAAACTAGAGGTAAACTCGAATGACCTTGGAAGATCATAGCATCAAAGGTCAATCTTATATATACATTGAAGGGGACATATTAAGCTGGTCTATATGATCATAAATGAAAATGCATAAATAAAGGAGGACTGGAACTATTCTTGCAAGGCACATAGATATGGGAGTGTGATGATTGGGTTTTAGACCCATACTTATAGCCTATACACTTAAAGTTAGTGGTAGAGGAACTAGTCACCTTCCCAAGAAGACATGAGCATTTGATTGCTCTCATCTATAGAAAGGAGCTATTAAAGAACATAAAGTATATTTCAAAGCTTCAATATATACATAATAGTTTCCCATTTGATCTAAGGGTGTATTTATAAATTATTTTATATATTAGGTTAGATTTCAAAGTTTTCCTCTAAGTGTTTTTTTTACACATTTTTATTTCATAGATTAGTTATTCTCTTTTCAAGTACCTTCAAGCAACTATCTTGTTCTATTTTATTCCTTTATAATATTTTAAGAGGTTAAGTAGGATCAACTTCATACCTAATGGATCATACTAAAATTGGGTTCTTAAGCATAACATTCATGCTTCCTTACAAGTTTCCAAGAATGTTGCCCATTTGTGACCACATATCAAACTGGTGCCCAGTGGCTAACAATCCTCATGCAGGGAAATAAGTAGAGTTCTCAAATAGTGGTTTGAATAAAATATAGATAGTTATGAGTAGAATAGTGAGATATTGAATCACAAGATTTTTTAAACACTTAAGGCATACATAAAGCTCCATGGGATATCTAGGACATTCAAGATGAATATGGGTTTCTTCACATTGGTCCCAAAATAATACATGCCAAGTATCAAATCATCCATTCCAATTTGAAGCTCACATGATGAGTCAATATGGAGGTTATGCACCTTCAAAGGGTGGCTCTATAAACTAAGATAACTAAGCTTTCACACTTGGGCATTTTCAAATGAGGATCGAGTAAGCTAAAAAAATTATTCATTTAATATATTCACTTAAGAAGCTTTCTAGGCAAATAGATCAAATGGGTTTGGTCTTTGTATCATTTAAACTATCCCCTAAAAGTTTTGTGTCTTCATGAGTTTTGTGCTTCAAGTTACAGGTTTTCAAAGTTGGCTAAAATATGAAAGATGTATGTGCAAGTGTCAAATTAATGGTTTATGGGACATCAAAAATTTTATCACAAATGTCAAATGACATTCACATGAACATCAAATTCAAGATCCATGATCTAGTTGATGGGGTTCAAAAAAATCCTTGGAAAAAACCTAGGGAAAAGCATGCAGTTGACAAGTGTCAAGGCCACAGGAGTTTGAGCAAGTCAAACAGTTAGATTACCAAAAGTTAGAGCAAGGATGTAAGTTAGAGTGGGAAAGTTGAAGAACCTAAAATTGAGCCTAACCCAATTTGGTGGAAGGAAGGAGATCGATACAAATAGGATCGACTATTAGACAAGGTACTATAAGAAAACTAATGTCCTTAGATTGTGTTTCCTCTATAATTAATTAGGTTTAAGACCTAAGGCACAACACAGATATGAAAGTATCATATCAAGTTATGCATTGACAATCTGCCATTTAGAATAAGTATGATGTGTGCCTAATAGGTTTAAGGATTTTATCCTTTCAATGAAATATGGTAGAAAATTAGTAGTCTATAACTTGGGGATTTGGAAAGCAGTTGGGGCATTCACTTCCATCTAGATCAAGACTTACCAATTATGGTAAAGTTTTATCTTCTAATGCATCTTGATCAATTAGTGGAATGATTTTAGGGCTAATAATGGATATCTTGTTCATAATATCCTATCTTTATTGGAATCAATATCAAGATAAAAATAACTAAAAATATGATATACAAGGGGTTACTAACTTCTCCTTCCTCTCTCTTTCTCTATTATAAATGGAGGCCTTAGGGCCAAGAACATGTATCTCTCACATATTTGGATAGATCATTAGACCTCTCTCTATCTTTCTCTTGGTTCCTTCTCTTGGTTAGAATAGACCTTGATAAGAAGTAATTTGTAACCTCTTGAAGTAATAGAAGGTTTTTCTTTGATTTCATTATTCTCATATAGTGTGTACTTATCTCACCAAGTTATTATTGACCAAATTTGACCCTACACATCAAATTGGGAACCCTATAGGTAAAAAATTATTTTTATGTGTTTTAATAGTCTAATATTATGTCAAAAGGTGTATCATAGGTCATTTGATGTCATTTGATGTCACATTAGCCTTGGCCATTAGTCATATTATATGTCTTTTTGAGTCATTTTGAGGCCAAAATAAGGCATTAAATGAGTTGTAAAACGTCCTTGGGAAGTTTTAATGTGTAACAAAGATTATTTCATGTGACATGTGTCCTATTATTCCTTAATTAATTGTTCATAACTGAAATTGATAGGTTCTTCAAAAGAAAGAGTAGTTTTCTTGGGAAAAGAGAAAAGTTTGGCATTTGTACAGCCTATGGGGGAAGATGACACATGGAATAAGGACATGATATAAATATTAATATTAATTATATGAATTTACATTCCTTAATTACTCTATAATTTTCAAAATTGGGATAAAACCATTCTTCTCTTTCTTCACCCCTCTAGACACATAGAACTAGTTAGTAGGTTTATGCTTGGTACAGACAGTTGGAGAACTTCTAGGTCAAACGAATTTGGGAGGTGAAATTAAACTAATAATTATTAATTTACATAACCATATTTATAATAATGGTTTCATTTGCTTCATGAACCATCCTCATGAAGTTAAATATGTTTTTATGCTTGCTAATCTATGTACCCTATATGCTTTCCTCTTATTTGGATGATTCTGTACAATCCAATTATTGATATTTATTTTAGATTACTTTGAATCAATTTTATCATGTTATCCATTATTTTTTTCACATTTTTTAATTATTTTATAGCTCAACCAGCTTATTTTGCAATGAGAAGTGAAAGAATGGAGTTGTAATCATTTTTTCAATTGCTAGAAATTTCTTATATGTTATAGTTCCACAATGAAGTTAAGTGATGTATTCTTGATAATAAATGTATTTTATTCATATTAAATTCTATATCCAACTTCAAAATCCACTTCAAGATCCAAGAGAATAATATAAGTTAATAAATGACTACCTACAATAATTATACAACCTGCCACTTCTTGGATGAATATGAAATGTGTGTTTGAGAATTATTTGATGTTTTAAGGGTATAAAAATGAATTTTAATATTTTTAATAATTTTGAATAAGTTTTAGGTAACTATATACACTAAAATGGACTTGTAGCAAGCTTAGAGTACTTTGGGACAATTTCCAAAAACTATCAAAATAGAGGTCTAGGCCCTTTTTGAGGATCCTCATATAGAGTTACATTGGTTTTTAGGACCTCTAAATACATTAATTTTCAAGATCCTACATAGGTATTTTTATTTTCATAATAAGAGTGGTTTTTTATTTGGATATATTGGTTTTAAATAGGTCCCAAGTTGCCTTCTAAACATTGAAATCACTCAGTGCTATCTACAACAATGTGAGCTAAGTTGGTGTCCCAAATCAATAAAATGAGTTTTAGTCCATAGTAGTACAGTGGGATAGTATAATTGAATTAATAGACACATAATTTCCATTTAAAACATCAATTAAGTGTATATAAGGGTATTTTTCATTCACCAAGGATGAGTTGGTCTATACAAATGGCTTAAGCATGGTTACCTATAACCAGCCTAATGTTCAGACTCAAAAAGATGTTCACATTGAAGATTTTAAGACCTAATGGAATTATTAAAAGATTTTAAAAGTATGTGATGATTCTAAAGGTTTCATAAATACTTAAATTTCATAATATTATCAACCTTCAAGTTGAATTGGCCTACAAGGCTAATCAATATGTATAGCCATACTGCCTCCTTCAAAGCTTAACCCAAAGTTACAAGTGGACCATACCTTCATCATTTAAAGATTTTAAGTAGTGAAAATAAAATTTCATGATAAATATATCATAAGGAGAGAAATATGTAATAATTATTTATTACAACTCTACCTCTAAGTCCCATTTTCATCACAAATATAACCTTACAGGCTAGCTATAGAGTTATCATGAAGACTGAGTTAAATATCCTTGATGATAGACTTCATTCCAAAAATGAAAGGAAAATTTATAGTAATATATGGTGTATAAAACTTCAAGTATGGTTTTATTTACTATTTTTAACGCCTAAAATAGGCAAGAACACCTACATGACCTCTCATAGTTAACTATAGTTGACGGTGAGAGGCAGAGAGCAAAGGGAGTGTGTTTTGATGAGGTCTAGCCTATACAAGGTGAGAAAAATGGATATAAATAGGTACCATATGACTCCAAGGAACTATAAATTTTTATATATACTTTTAATTAAATCCTATACATGCAAGGATCACCTATAGGAAGCATCCTTTTGTAAAAACATAGAATACACAGTCAGCTAACTGTGACTGGCCTTGTAAGCAATTCAAACCCCAAAGTGTGAAGTCAATAAAGTAAATTGATTAATTTAATATTTTAATGATTTATGAAATATTAAATACTATTTTTAAATCCTAATTAATTAAATTAAAGCTACAAGGGTCATCCTTGAGGAAGGAAAATGCAAAAAATAGTCAGGAGTTTGTGCATACAGTCTGGACTAGGCAGGAGTATGAGGAGTACATGAAAGTTTTAAGTGATGGATGAATAATAAAATAAATTAAATATTATCACAATATAATAATTACACTCTCATAGTGTATATATTATAGATAATTATCCCTAAACAAACATCACATAGTCTACATGAAAAAACCCTACATAGTCTACCTTTTCTACAAGTCTATTTGGTTTTTATAGAGGTTGGAAGGTCTAATGACCTGATAAAATGATATTTTTTTATGTATAGGGTATATGTAACTTTAATAATCCATTATATAATTCAATTTTTTTTATAAAATATGGAAATTTCCCTCTATTTTATCTTAGACAGAGGGCACTTTGCTTCATGCATAAACTACCAAGTTGGAGAAGATGGGTGAGAAGGGTAGAATAGAAGATAAAGATACCCTTCAAGGAGGTTTTATAGGATGAAATAAAAATAATAAAAAAATATTATCATGTCATATAAGGGGGAAAAATTACAAGTATGTCTAAACCCTTAAGACTTGTAGGCAGGCTTATTAGGCACGGCTAGGCCTAGAAGCCAAATGGTAGGTCACTTCCACTTATAGATCTTAGTGAGCCTTTTAATATATTGTAAAATATTTTTAGGGTGAAATTATACATTTAAAATCTCTTGGTATGTACATAAATCACAAATAAGGCCATTTTGGGCTCAAAACTAACTCAGACTTGTAGGGAATGGATAAACAAGCTCGATAGGAGAAGTTTAGATGCTCATATCTACTTGAATGATTTGCATGTGAATATAGGAGGTTTATAGGTGTCATCATAGGATATTAATATCATATTTGTGGAATTATTTTAAAAATACAACTTCCAACCTTCATGAACAAAACTTAAGAGTAAAAATAGGCTTAAAACCCTTGCTAAACCCTTAGAAGGACCTAATTGGGAAAATGAGGTTGGAGAGATATTCAAGTGAGATAGTTTGACCATGAAAGTGATTGAAAATTTTATATAACTCTTTAATTATCCTTCCCATCCTTTTTAGTTGTATGTAATTGTATGAATGGAGTACAAAATAGAGTATTTTTGACTATTTTATGTGTTTTATAGGTTTTAGAAGGAGTCTGAAGATACAAATCACATGGAGGGGAATATTAAGACTTAAAATAACTCCATATGGAAATTTATTTCTTAAAAATAACTCCTAGGTGCCCCAACAAACAATTTCATCTTAGCCAATCAAAATTAGCATAAAGAGCATGATAATGAGAAGGGTGAAAAGCTTCAAATAGGTTGGTTTTAAAGTTTTCCTAATGCCTATAACTAAATTTATAGTCTTTAAAAATGTCATTCACTCCATCTCATGTATTTTATTGGAAAACTTAAGCCAATTTTAAGGCTAAGTATGAGGGGTGACTGAAAAAGGAGTTTTCTTAGAGTGCAGGCAATGATAGCTCATTTCTAGATGATTCTAGCTGATAAGAATTCAAACAATTCATGAATAACCCTTCCCATTAATTCCAATCATAATACATATCCCTAATTAGTTTGGGATATTTAAATAGGGCTAAATCATGAAGGGAGTTTTTTGAGCTAGAATGAGAACTCTTATGCCACTTTTCAAGAGTTTCATGACTTGGGATGACATTTTTGCTTCCTAACCTTGTATGGTTCATTTAACATCTTATTATAATGTATATTCAACTTCTTTCCTTATTTTTACAAGTGTCCTTGTGACCTTTGGACTTCTCTCTTCTATCTCTCTGAAGTTCTATAAGAACTAGCCATTTTAGCCTTTACAACTTATGTTCCACCTGAGTATGGTGAAGCCCTTCTCATTTGTATACCATTTTATCAATTATATTACTAATTTTTACCTCTTACATAACTATTAATAATGTTCCTACTTAAATTATTGATATTTCTTAGTGAATACTATGGATTCCTTAGCATATTATCTCATTCTCTCACCTATTTGTAGTTTCTTCTTGCAAGTCAAGTGAAATGTTATAAGAAGTCTCAAGGATAAGTGAGTTAGACTATTCACTAGTGATATTAAAACACTCTTTTCTATCCCTCCTATCCTAAACATTAATTCATAAACTCATAATTAAAAAATGATGTTAGAAGATTCAAATTAAAAAATTGTATGTTTGGTTAGTCCTTTATTCTCATGTGTCACATGCATCTAGTTGGAAGTTATCAAATTATTTGGTGTATCACCTCCATTAGGATAGTTTTATTTTATATTTCTCTCCATTTTCCCTCACAAATTTTAGGTGTAGTAGTGATATAAAGTGTTACGTCAAGGGAGCTATCCCTATTTAGAGATTCACCTCATTCATAGGCTACTTATAAGCCTAGATGTGCTTTAATTATGCCACTTAGAAGAGGAAAGATGAGACATCTTCTTAAAGGGTGCTTACCATTTGATCAATAAAATTACTAATTTTTACCTCTTTCATAAGTTTTCATAGTGTTTCTAATTAAATTATGGATATTTCTTAGTGAAGACTATGGATTTCTTAGCATGTTGTCTCATTCTCTCACCTATTTACAACTTCTTATAGGTCATGTGAAGTGTTAGAAGAAGTATCAAGGTTAAGTGAGTTAGCCTATTCACTAGTGATATTAAAGGCCTCTTTTCTATCCCTCATGGTCTAAACATTCATCCATAACTTCATAATAAAACATTGATGTGAGAATATTCAAATTGGAAATGTGTATGTTTGGTTAGTCCTTTGTTCTCATATGTGACATGCAGTTGGTTGGAATTCATCAACTTATTATGTGTATCACCTCCCTTAGGATATTTTTCTTTTAGTTTTCTCTCTCCCTTTTCCCTCACAAATTTTAGGTGTAATAGTGATCTACAGTTGTATATCAAAGGAGTTGTCCCTATCTAGAGATTCACCTCATTTATATGCTACCCACAAGCCTAGAGGTGTTTCAATTGTCCTACTTGGATGAGGAGAGCTAAGATATCTCCTCAAAGGGTGAAAATCCAAGTGAAAATAGTTTTATCACACTTGATGTGACTCAGGTCTAATAAATTTGGAAGATTTTTGGTGTGTCTTTCCTCTAATCATCTTTTGGAAGAAAGCTAGCTAACACCAATGGTGACTTTGAATGATAACTTCTCATTGTAAGCAGCCTATGTATATCTATTTAAAAAATTTGATCAATTTCCAAGTTTTCTTTGACATATAATGTTGACATGAATAGCTATGGCCAATACTCCTATCATGAACCTTCTTATCGTCCTTGTTATGAACCACATTTTACATCTCAATAGTCCTATGAGCCATGGCAGCCCTATATCCATTAATTTCCCTCTCCATATGGACACCATGTTGTTGGATAACCCTCAAAGGAAGGTTACCAAGAAACTTATCAAAAAAAACCTATGTATTAGTCCTTATATGAGCCCTATAATTCCTATCATGATGCCTATCAGCCTCAAGAGTACTCTTATGAGGCTTGTCATAATAAATTAGATGATTCCATGGATTATAGCATAGATATTATTGGAAATATGTAGCTCTTGTTTATGTAGATGTTATTCCTCCTAATCAGTCCAAGAATTCACTTCCCTATGAGCTTACTAATTATTTTCTCTTTCCCAAATCCACTCATAAGCCTTCTCCTTCATCCCACACTCCATATTCAACTCAAGAACCTTCCAGTACACCTCAAATTTCATCTCCTTCATGTGAGCCTATCTATCAACCTTCCACCTCACCCTTTATTGAGGAAGATCCCATCTTGAGAGAATCAAGTGAATAAGAGCAAACTTAATTCATGGTTGATCAAGAAGATATCATGAGTGACTATGAGGAAGAAATCACCATAGGGAATCCCCTTGGTATAAAAAATGATAATCCATAAGTTGATGCCTCTATATTTTATGGGATGTGTTTCAATAAGGTAGAATATAATTCCTTAATTTTTGAGGGGATGTGTATCCATAAGGAATGTGGCCAACACTTGAAGAGAGAGGTATTTGAAGAAGACTCCATGTCTAATTATGAAGTTGTGGATGATCATCTCAAGCATGAAGTGGAGTGTAATATCAAGGATGAAGGTCAAGTCACTCCTCAAGAAGTGGTAGTCTTAAGAGAGTCTCATGAGCCCAAGGTAGAGGAAATAGATCTTGAATATGACATTCATGAAGAAGAAGATTCATGGAATAATTTCAATGTCATATGCAAGGAATTTGATAAGTTGGGTAAATATTTTTCTTATCTAAAATATTATACATCTGATGATAAGTTTGATAATGAGTCTAATAAACATGACTTTGAGTGTTCCATTAAACATAAATATGAAGGTCACTCCACTGGCCAATAATCTATTGTCATGAATCCATTTGATGATGCTAGTGTAAAATAAGTTGTAGACATGGATAATGATGTCAAGCAAGATCTTGTTGTACTTGAAAGATATTTAAGAGCTCCATCTAAGGCAATACCACATTCATGGATGTGGGAACATGGTGAAATAAATATTGGTGCTTCCAAACATCAAGCACATTATGCCAAGGAGGAGAGCAAGGCTAAGAGGCCTGTCATATTTTTAAACTTGCACATTAAGGGTTAAACACATGAGAAGGTTGAGACTATTTGGATGCAAGAAGAGTTCATTTCCATATTTAGCCTATATGGAGCTACTTATTTCTCATTGAACCTTGTGCCAATGAAGTTGTCAAACACCATGAAGAAGATGGACGCATCAATGATAAAGGATAAAAGGATACATGTCTCAATAGATCCTTCATTTCAGAAATGAAATAAGGTTTAAAGATTTCCATTTGACCTAGGAGGGAGGTATTCTTAATTTTTATTTGTACATAGTTGTTTGCTTTTTGATTTTCCTAAGTGCTTTGACCACATGTGTGTGTCTTATTAGTATGTTTACTTTGCTTATGTGTGTTTTTTATTTTATGTGTTTGAGGTAATTAGTTGTCTTGTCTTGGTATAACTTGTTATGAATGGTCAAAGTAATCTTGTGTGTTTCATACTTTGGATGACTCCCTAATTCCAATGGACTGATAAGGCTAATAATCTTTAGCATAGCAGGCATGCTACCCCTATGAGTCACCATTTTGTTGACCAAATTTGACCCTGTAGGTCAAATTGGGACCCCTATAGGTAAAAAATAATTTTTAGGTATTTTAGGGATCTAATATTATGTCAAAAGGTATACTATAAGTCATTTCATGTCACATTAGGCTTGGTCATTAGTCATATTAGTCAATATGTCCTTTTGAGTCATTTTGGGGTCAAAATAGGGCATTAAATGAGTTATAAAACATCCTTGGAAATTTTAAAGGTGTAAAAGGGGTGATTTAATGTTCCATGTGTCCTATTATGCCTTAATCAACTATTCATAACTGAAAGTGATAGGTTCTTTAGAAGAAAGAATAGTTTTCTTAGGAAAAGAGAAGAGTTTATCACTTGTACAGCCTATAGGGGAAGGTGACACGTGAGATAAGGCCATGATATGAATATTTTTCTTCATAAAATCCATTTCCATTCTTTAATTACTTTGGAAGTGTCAAAATTGGGTTAAAACCATTCTACTCCTTCTTCACCCCTATAAACACACAAAACCAGTTATTAGGTTTATGCTTGGTACAAATAGTTGGAGAACTTCCAAGTCAAACACATTTTTTAGGTGAAATTAAACTTAGAGAGATTAATTTCCATAACCATGTTTTGTATAATGGTGTCTTGTTATTTATGAACCATCCTCATGAAGTTGATTATGTTTTTTTGCTTGCTAATTTTTGCACCATGTAGATTTTGCTCTTATTTGGATGTTTTCATACAATCTAGTTTCTGATATTGGTTATAGATGATTTTGAATACCTTATGTAATATTCTCCATGATTGGTTTCACATTTGGAAAGGATTTGATAGCTCAACCAACTTAGTTTACAAGGATAATTGAAAGAGTGGAGTTGCAATCATTTTTTTCTAATTGCTAGAGATTTATTCTATGTTGTGATTCTAAAATGAAGTGAAGTGATGTATTATTGATCATAAATGTATTTAATTAATATATAATTATAGATATAACTTCAAAATTAACTTCAAGATCCAAGAAATAAATGCAAGTTATCAAATGACCACCTAATGTAGTTGTATGGCCTACCACTTCTTAGAGAAATATGAAATGTGTGTTTGAGCTTTCTCTAATGTTTTGAGGGTTTGAATATGATTTTTCATCATTTTAAAAAAAGTTTAATAATTTTGAGTCAACTAGATACACTAAAATGGAATTGGAGTAAGCTTATAGCACTTTGAGACTATTTCCCAAAACTATCAAAATAGAGGTCCAAGCCCTTTTTTAAGGTTCCTCATACAGAGTTGCATTGGTTTATAGGACCTACAAATACATTCATTTGAAATATACTACATAGTTATTTTTATTTTAAAAATAAGAGTGGTTTTATATTTGGAGAGATTGGTTTTCAAGAGGTCCCAAGTTGCCTTCTAAACACTAAAATCACTTAGCGTTGTCTACAACCATGTGAGCTAAGTTGGTTTCCCAAATCAATGTAATGAGTTTTAGTGCATAATAATATATTTAGATAGTATAATTACATTAATAGACACATAATTTACATGGTAATAATCAAGGAAATTCATATAATGGTATTTTTCATCCACCAAGGATGACTCACTCTGTACAAATGACCTAGGCATGGTTACCTATAGCCAGCCTAATGTCCAGACTTGAGAAGATGTTCACATTGAAGAGTTTGAGACCTAATGGAATTTTTAAGAGGTTTCAAAAATATTTTATTTTTATCAAGATTTAATAAATCCTTAAATTTAAAAATATGATCAACCTTCAAGTTGAATTCACCTATAAGGCTAATCAACACCTACAACCATACTGCCTCCTACAAAGCTTAACCCAAAGTTGAAAGTCGACCATACCTTCATGATTTGAGGGTTTTAGGGAGTGAAAATATAATTTAATGATATAAATATAATTAAGAGATAAATATATACTTATTATTGATTAAAAATCTACCTACAAGTCCCATTTTCATCACAAATGTAACCCTATAAGTTGGCTGAAGAGTTAACATGAAGACTGAGTTAAATATCCTTGATGATATACTTCATTCCAAGCATGAAAGGAATAATTACAGTTATATATGGTGTATATAACTTCAATTATGGTTTTATTGATTTTTTTAAAGTCCTATAATAGGCAAGAATACCTACATGACCTCTCACAGTCAACTATAGTTGACTATGAGATGTAGAGAGCAAAGGGAGTGTGTTTTGATGAGGTATAACCTACACAAAGTGAGAAAATAGATAAAATTAGATACAAAGAGACTAAAAATAAATATAAATGGGTTTTTATACTTTTAATTAAATCTTATACATGCAAGTATCACCTATAGGAAGCATCTTTTGGTATAAACATAGAATACATAGTTAGCTAACTATGATTAGCCTTGTGAGCAATTCAACCCCCAAAGTGTGAAGTCAAGCAAGGACATTGATTAATTTCATATTTTGATGTTTCATTAAGGCTTAAATAATATTTTTAAATAATAATTAATGAAATTAAACCTATATGGCTCATCCTTGTGGAAGGAAAATGCAAAACACAATCAGGTGTTTATGCATACAGTTTGGACTAGGTAGAAGTACGAGGAGTACATGAAAGTTTGAATTGATGAATTAATAATATAATAAATTAAATTTGATAAAAATATAAGAATTAAAATATTATATTTGAGATAGTATAGAGGAAGATCCCTAAACATACATCACATAGTTTATATGAAAAAACCCTACACAGTCTACCTTTTCTACAAGTCTATTTTGGATTTTGGAGAGGTTGGAAGGTCTAATGACATGATAAAAGGATCTATTTTTATGTATAGGGTATATATAAATTTAAAAATCCCATCAATAATTTATTTTGGCTAAGAAATTATGGTAATTTCCCTCTATTTTGTCTCAGATAGAGGGCACTTCCCTTCATGCATAAACTACCAAGTTGGAGAAGATGGGTGAGAACGGTAGAAAAGAAGCTAAATATACCCTTAAAGGATGTGTTAGAGGATTAAATAAACATAATAAAACATGATTATAATATAAAATAAAGGTTAAAACTTACAAGGAGGTATAAATCCTTAAGACTTGTAGGCAGGCTTATTGGGCATGGCTAGGCCTAGAAGTCAAATGGTAGGTCACTTCCACTTCTAGATCTTAGTGAGCCTTATAATAGATTATAAAATGTTTTTATTGTGAATTTAGACATTTCCAATATCTTGATATGTAGACAAAGCACTAATAAATCCATTTTTGGGTTCAAAACCAACTTAGACCTATAAGGAATGGAGAAACAAGCTCGATAGAAGAAGTTTAGATGCCCATATCTACTTCAATACTTTGAATGGGAATATAAGAGGTTTAGAGGTGTTATAAGAGGTCCTGAAGATAAAATTTGTGGAATTAGTTTGAAAATCCAATGTCCAACCTACATGAACAAATCTTAAGAGTAGAAATAGGCCTAAAACACTTTCTAAACCCTTAGAAGGACCTGATTGGGAAAATGACGTTGGAAAGATATTCAAGTGAGATAATTTTACCATTAAAGTGATAAAAATTGTAGATGCATATTTTATGCTCCTTATCTTTTTGAGTTTTACGGTACAGTACAAATGGAGTATAAAATAAGGTATTTTTGACTATTTTATGTGGTGTATAAGTTATATAAGTATTCTAAAGATTAAAATAAAATGGAAAGTAATATTAATACTTAAGATAACTTCTAAAGAAAAAAAAAATCTTCAAAATAACTCCTAGGTTCCCCAATAAATAGTTTCATCTCAGCCAGTCAAAATTGGCATAATGAGCATGATAGTGAGAAGGGTAAAAAGCTTCAAGTGGGTTGCTTTTAAGGTGTGCCTAATTATTATAATTCCATGGATAGTCTTTATACATGTCATTCACTCCCTCTCATGTATTTTCATGGAAAAATAAAGCCAATTTTGAGGCCAAGTGTGAGTGGTGACTGAAAGAGGAGTTTTCTTAGAGTGTAGGTAGTGATAGCTCATTTATAGATGATTCAAGATGACTAAGACTAAAAATAATTCTTGGAAAAGCATGTATGAAACCATTCCCTTTCATTCCAATCATCATAATTATCCCTAATTAGTTTTGGGATGTTCAAATAGGGCTAAATCATGAAGGCAATTTTATGAGCCAGAATGAGAAATTATATGCCACTTTTCAAGAGTTTCATGACTTGGGGTGACACTTGTGCTTCTTGACCTTACATGGTTTATTTCACATCTTCTTCTCATGCATAAATAACTCCTTTAATTATTTTTACGAGTGTCCTTATGACCTTTGGACTTCTTTCTTCTATCTATCTCTCAATTTCTATAAGAACTAGCCATTTTAGCCTTTATAACTTATGTTCCACCTAAGTATGGTGAATAAATTCTTATTTTCATACCATTTTATCAATAATATTAATGATTTTTACCTCTTCCATAATTTTTCATAATGTGTCTACTTGAATGATAGATCTTGCTTAGTGAAGACTATGGATTCCTTACCATATTATCTCATTCTCTCACCTATTTATAGCTTCTTCTTATAGGTCATGTAAAATATTTTATTAAGTGTCAAGGTTAAGTGAGTTAGCCTATTCACTAGTTCCATTAAAGGCCTCTTGTATATCCCTCCTAGCCTAAACATTCATCCATAACCTCATAATAAAACATTGAAGTGAAAAGATTCAAATTGGAAAAGTGTATGTTTGGTAAGTCCATTGTTCTCATGTGTAACATGCAACTAGTTGGAAGTCATAAAATTATTTTATGTATCACTTCCCTTAGGATAGTTTACTTTTAGTTTTCTCTCTCCCTTTTTCCTCATAAATGTTAGGTGTATTAGTGATCCAAAGTGGTACATCCAGGGAGATAGCCCTATCTAAAGATTCACCTCATTCATAAGCTACCCACAATCCTAGAGGTGTCTCAATTATGCCACTTAGATGATGAGAGATGAGACATCTCCTTAAAGGGTGCAAATCTAAGTGATAATAGTTACTAATTCATTTATTCATATATGTTGTGTTTAGTGTTCTACATCTATTGATCAAATATCACATCTGGATAGTGTGACTAGTTAGTGTCTTAATTTAGACCTTTCCTTTTTTTTCCCTTAGCCTAGATCATTTAGTGAACCTCCACATAGATGTATAATAGATAGTTGTTTTATGAACCTAACCTCTACTATTTCACTAGTGTTCTTTGGGCTGAGTAGAGAGGATCAAACTATAATTTTTGTGCATCACTTGTTAGCTTTATTAGGATCTCTTATCCATTTTTAAACCTTTTCTCATGAAGTCATAGGATTCATTTTAGTTTTAGGTGAGAATCAAAGAGGAACAAACCTACTCTAGAGGTTTAGCCCTGACATAGGTGACCCACTACCTAGGGTTGTTCTTATTGTTTAACTAGGGTTTGGGTGAGGTGATCTGAATAAACTCCTTGATTATCTTAGGGTGAAATTATGGCCATTAATAAGAAACACTTAAACTTTTTCATGATGTTTGAGATGAAGATTAACAACACTTTTATTCTCTACCTTACCTTACCTTTTTACTTCTTTTTTAACCAAATCACTTTAGTTTAAGAATCATGATAAATATTCACATAGATTAATCTATAGAATTATAATTGAGCATAATTTATCTTAATTATTATAGATCACCTTTTTATTTACAAATATTTTCTAGCCACAATGGCTCTAAACCACCAAACTTTATAAATATTGTGGAATAGTTTACTTTCTTTGCCACTATTTCATCATAGGTAACTAGATTACCACAACCTCATACTCATGCTATAAATTATCTAAATTATAAAATGAGAGGAGTTATTTAAATAATAAGAGCACCTATAGTACATATTTAGGCATCAATAGGTGGAGCTCCACTGGTGCTAAAATGAGGGCCAAATTATTTATAGATTTGTAGTATCTTTGCTAGTTTTTATGAATTCTATTTAAAAATCAATTTACTCTTTGCATATTTGTGTTTATTTTAGTATAATCATGTAAAGGTTGGTGATATTCACATTTTAAAACCAATATTTGTGTTTATTTAGACAAATAATGACCTTCTTTGAAGACATATGTTGAATTGTGGTAAAGATAACTTTAGAATATTGAAACCAATAGATTTGAGGTTAGTAATAGTTTTTTTAACTAAAGACTCTTAGATCCTTTGCTTAATTGAGTTAATTTTAACTTAAAATTAGTAAATGTTGATCTTAATTATGTATTTGGATATTTATTTGAGCTAATTTAGTTAAAGATTGCCATCCTTTATTGTTCTTTATATGAATCTTTGAATAATTTGTTTAATGTGCATTTTTTATCATTGTATTTCAAACAAGATTCAAAATTATCAAATTACAACTACCAAAAATCAAAAAAAGGTCATGTTCAAAGACAAAGGAACCTCTGCTCAAGTTATAAGTCCATAGAAGAGCTAGGCAAGATAAAGGTAAACATAGGATTTCAATGTCTCTGCCAACTTCACCAATTCAAGGTGCTCACATATTCAATCCCAATCAAGGTATGGATTAGATACGTGTCTCTTATATCAACATGCCAAGTGTGTTACATGGTCTTCTCCATAACCCTGAGAAATATTTTCCAACATTTAGTCTTACTAGTATTATAATTGTAGAAGAACATATTAAGTCATTCAAAGTTACATTAACATTGCTATATGTAGTCTATAAGGATATAACATGTAGGTTATTTCCTCTTAATTTTAAATATGTTGCATATGAATGGTTTTTTAATTTACCTAATAATTATATTAATAGTTTGGACTACTTTGATAATGTTTTCATTGACCAATTTGGCAAAATTATTAGTCCTTGTATCTTGTACCAATAATTCACCATGAAAAAAAGGGATGCAAATGAACCCATAAAAGCTTTCAATGCTAGATTCTAAAATATGTTAAGTAGGACTATAGCTCCTTATAGACTAGATAAGGCTTTAGCCTTAGAGATCTATAAATAGGCATTGGATTCCATGACCTCTATTTTCATAAAGAGAGTTATTATGCCTATGAATACTCTGGATTTAGCCTATTCTAATGTAGTAACCATTAATGATCAAATACAAACCCAAGGTTAGATGGATTAATCTATTCCCAATACAAACCCACATTTTCCAATTTTTAATGTCATCCCCAATAATAATTATAACATACTTGCCTTGAATCAAATACCAACTTTGAACTAATTACCTTTAAGTCATGTTCATCCAACTCAAAACTTAGGATTATTGAACACTATTGCAAATGGATTTAAACCAAGTGATAAAAAGGATTTATTACTATCCATTATTACTAATAACAATCAAGTTCATCACTCTGAGGCTTTAAAAATGAAAATGGCTATATTTTAAATATGGTCTAAAAGTTAAGCACTGATTTTATTCAACAACAAAAACAAGTTGGTAATACTAGAGAGAGCTTGGGTAAGAAATTTTATTTCCAAAGGTTTAACAAGCCCAATAATAGGTTCCATAATGATAGTTAAAACAAAATAATAATAGTTAGTGTTTTGAGAAGAAAATAATGGATATAAATCTTATTGATATTGCTTTACTTGATTATTTTAGAGTACATTGCACTTCTAGACATGGTGAGATAGACTTCATTGAATTCTGTAAAGCTTTTGAAGGTTTTCAATAAGATATGGATAAATTTGAAGTTATTTATAACAAAAATAATTGTGTAAGTACATCAAGATCTAAATCTATTGACCAAGCCTTCATGGTAGAGATGTTTGATTTCCCTTTCCAAGAAGACAATGAACTTGGTGATATTCCTGAAGAGGTCCATGCTTTTCAACAGTTCATAAAGAAGACATATCCTTTGAAGAACAAGTATTAGAGGCAACCTTTGACTACCTCAACACCCCCAAACAACTTTGGCACTCCTCTAAAAACTACCTCAGATAATAAGCAAGAGCCTCCAAATGGAAGTACTTCTAAACATAGTACTGATGCATTTAATTATTCCAATAAAATTAGGTATAACATTATGGAAGATATGAAAAAAATAAAGGCTAACAATACATTACATGAGTTGACATAGATCACTGAGCAAAGAGACCTATTATTAGAGCCCTTATCTAAAAATCCTGGTAGGCTACCTAAAACTGACAATGTCAATATTTTTATGTATAAAACTAAGATAGAGTCCTCACCTTTCCTACTTACTTTCAGAATGTTTGGTAAGAATTTACATAACTATGTATTAGATTCTATTGCATCCACAAACATTATGTTAGCAAGTATTTTTAAATAACTTTGATTTACTCCTATAAAATTTGATAGTGTTTTCACTCAGTTAAATAAATATAGGGTTGACCTGGGCAACAATTTTGGTGACAATTCGGGTGACAGTTCCACCCTAATTGATGACAAAACTTTCGAGAGCCATAACTTTTACACCGTAGCTCCAATTGAATCACCATTTGAACCATATCACCCACCTCTATTGGAAACTTAAATTTTAGTATAACAACTAGGCATTTATCAGATTGATCCATATATTTTTTCTCCGGTGGAAGAGGATTAGATTGTGGACACCTGGATGAAGACAACAAGAGGATGCTCTATTCCGCTTTATCAAGTGGTCAAAAGGGGCCAGCTTAGCCACCAAGGTGACTGGCTCCTAGAGAATCAAATAAATACACAAATACCACACCTGATGGAGAACATTTATGCAATGGGGACCATTTATTTTCAAGGAGGGAGGAATGATTTGGGCAAAAATTTAGGTGACAATTCGGGTGACAGTTCCACCCCAATTGCTGACAGAACTTCTAGGAGCCATAACATTTGCACCATAGCTCCAATTGACTCACCGTTTGAACCGTTGGAAAGCTAAAAATGAGGATAACATTGTGATATGGCATGGATATATGATTTATGAATTTTGACCCCCGAAAACCTAATGAAAGTTCCCCAAATTTTAATTTTAGTAGTGCAGTCTAAAAATAGTAAGTTTCTAAAAAATAGTAATTCCTTAAATTTTGTATTGTTTTAAATCTTGAAATTCAAACCACTTAATCTCCCTCAATATTGGTTACTTTACACATCCTCCCCATGCTTTAAAAATGTGTACAAATTAAGAGGTAACCCAAAATGTGAAGATAGACATCTCTTCCCAGAGATAAGCATATATTTGTTTTGTGATCTTGAGTAATACTACATCTCTTCTCAGAGAAATCATTGTTACTATGTTATTTCTATGCTATTGAAATATTTATCAACTATAAATTCTAAGTTTTGGATCAAGGGTCATAGTAATTGGGGAATTATTAACTTTTCATATGCAACTTACCTCTGAGCCAAGGGTCTAGAAATTTATTGACATCTAGGTGGTAGACATTATTGATGCTTATGTCTTACTATTAAGTAGAGAGTGTAAAAATGCCCTGAATGGCTATATGTCCACTAACTATTCTCATTTATGGCTACCATGAAAAGGAGTCCCAAATTAGATCACAATGTAAAAATAGCCTCGAATAAAGCACATGATCATAGAATATAATGTTGTGAATGAAAGGGTTAACATGTTAGACTATGATGAGATCAACATGATGGATTATGAATTGGGAGTGTACACTCTTAAAATTTATAAGGTACGTAATCCTAAGACTCCTCATACCTTATCAGGAATTTAAAAATTACATTTGATGGTGCTAGGTGTAAGTCTGGATCTAGAGTAAGGATTGTTCTAACCAATCCTATTAGGAAAGAACTAAAATCTACTTATAGATTTCATTTTCCTTGTACCAATAATCTTGAAAAATATGAATCTTTGATTCTAGGATTGCAATTTACCATTATGCATAAAGTTAAAGAGATCTTAGTTCATGGTGATTCAAAACTTTTAGTTAATCAAGTGAGGAATAGATACCAGTGTAAATTATTATATCTCAAGAGATACAAGTTTAGTGTCCAAGATTTACTAGAATCTTTTGATACATTCAACATTGTTTTCATCCCTAGGGAAGAAGATAAGGCTTATGATGAGCTTACCTTAGTTGTGGACAATCTTATGACAAACCATGATTCTCAAAACTTTATCATTGAATAGGTTTCATGCCCTTTGGTCCCAGATAATATAAACCATCTTCAAATTTTTATTAATGACCAAAAAATCCTAGATTTCATGACCAATTTAAGAGTATTTGAGGCCCATGTCATAAATGAGACCAATAAGAATACTCTTGAATAATATGGAAGATTTGATAAAAAAAAGTTATTATCTTGAGTTAAAATAAAATTCCAAAAGGCATGATTTCCTTGGAAAGGTTATTTGACTCAAATAAGCTAGTTGAGAACACTCGTATTCCCAAAGTGAGTTGGAAGGATAACAAGGCAGTTGATCTGGGATATCAAGATCAACCTTATCTAGTTAATATTGGAACAACATGTATGATAATTGAAGATAAAAATTCCAAATACTTGTTGACAAACTATAAGGACATAATAACATGGTCCTATGATGACTTGAAGATATTTTATCCAAGATTCATCACCCATACCATACCCTTGAAGAAAAAATGTAAAACTTTTAAGAAAAAGTGGAGAGCTATCAACCCTATTTTAGAACCTATGATTTTCAAAGAAAAAAAAAAGTTATTGGATGTTAAGACTATATTTTCCATTAGGCACTCTACCTGGGTCACCAATTTGGTGGTAGTTAGGAAAATAAATGGTGAAATACAACCATGTGTTGATTTGAGGAATCTAAATAAGTCATCTAAGAAGGACAAATATCCTTTGCCTTATTTGGACCAAGTTATACAAAGAGTTTCTAGTTCTTTATGATGTCCTTTCTTGATGGATTTATAGGGTATAACTAGGTATTGGTGAATCAAGAAGATAGGATAAAGACTACTTTAACTGCCAAGTGAGGCATGTTTAAATTGAAGAGGATGTCATTCACATTGATAAATGTAGGAGAAATGTTCCAAAGGGCCATGGATCATGATTTCTTAGGTTTGGTAGGTAAATTCATTATTATATACATGAATGATGTGGCTATTTTTTCTAAAAATAGGGAGGATTGCATCATGTATTTACCATAGGTATTTGAAAGATGTAGAAGGTATGGGACTTCCCTCAATCTAAAAAAATATATTTTCTATGTTACTAAGGGAAAGTTGTTAGGACATGTCATTACTAAGGATGGAATCTCTATATATCTATATAGATTAGATGATATATAAAAAATAAAGCCTCCTAATAGTAGAAAATAATTGAAATCATTATTTGGAAAAATTAACTTTGTAAGAAATTTTATTTATATCTTTGAATAAATTGTCAAACCAATAAATGAAATGTTGAAAAAAGATGCCAAAATCACATAGAATGAGGAAATCAAGAAGGCCTTTAAGGACATCAAGGAGGTAATTAGTTAAGATCCTTGATAAGTCTAAATTTCTCCAAGTATTTTTACCTTTAATCCTTTGCTTTTGATCATACTATTGATGCATTCTTAACTCAAAAAATTGATGGATGTGACCATCTAATTACTTTCTTGAGAACCCATTTTAAGAATGTTGAGTTGAATTATTCTTTGATTGATAAGCAAGCATGTGCATTAGTTAAATTAGTAAATAAACTTAGGCACTACATTCTTAGGAATAAAGTGCATGCCATCCTACCTGTCCCTACTACAAATCTCATGCTGAGACAAAATGAACTAGGATAAAGGAGGGGTAAGTGGATGTCTATGCTAAAAAAATATGACATTGAGATGAAGATTACAAAATTGGTAAGGTACCAAGGTTTGATTCAAATTATTTCCAATTCTAACCCCAAGTTAAGTGTCATGAAATTTGATAAAAAATTATTCTAGACTAATTACTAGTATGATCCTATCATTCATTTGGTGATTAATGGTACTTATCCTATAGGACTTACTAGGGAGTAGAACATAACTCTAAGACTCAAATCAACCCATTACCTAATCAAGAATGGAGTGTTATACTAAAATAACTTTGAAGGTGTCTACCTAAGATGTGTTTCATAATAAGAAGCTATCAAGATAATGAGCACTTTTCATGAGAGGTTGGGAAGTGGGCATCCATCTAGAAGAACCAAAACTCACAAAATTCTAGGAATTGGTTACTATTGTCCCACCATCTTCAAGGATGCTTAAAATCATGTGAGAGAATGCCACTCATGTCAAGTCTTCAACACAAAGGAACCTAAGGCAGACATGCCACTATAACTAGTGATGATTGATGAAACATTTGCCCAATGGGGGATGGATCTCATAGGGGTAGTCAACCCCAACTCATCAAAAATTCACAAGTACATTCTAACTACTATTGACTACTACACCAGATGGACTGAGGCAGTAACTACTAAATAGTGTAAAACTAAAGAAGTGATCAAGTTTTTAGAAGAAAACATATGAAATAGATTTATAACTCTAATATCTCTAGTATTTGATAATAGATCTGATTTCATATCCATTGAAATGATAGAATTTGAATATTATAACAATGTCATCCTCAAGTTCTCATCCAACCATTATCCTCAAGGTAATGGAGTATCTAAATCTACCAATAAGAACTTGATGAAAGCAATAAATAAGTCTACAATAGACAAACCCAAAACATGACACAAGCTCCTTAAATAAGTAATATGGGTAGATAGAACAATAATCAAGTAGGCTCTCAAAGCATCACTCTTCTTACTAGTATATGGTCAATATCCCATATTCCTCATTACACTCAAGCTACCAACATACCAATTCATGCAAGAGTATATAGAGGATGATTAGAAATTAGTAAATTCAAGACTATTTGACATTGTTCAAATGGAAAATTCTATAAAAGAGTGTTTTTCCAACTTTAGTAGGCACCAAACTACAATGAAAAGATGGTTTGATAAATAATCAAAGATAAAGGTATTCAGGCAAGAATACCTAGTTCTTCTTTGGGATAAAGCATCAAAACCAAAGGTAAACATGGGAAGTTCACACATTTATGATTAGGTCCCTATCAGATTGCTGAGATACTTGAAAACAACACCTTCAAACTAAAAGACCTACAATGAGTAGAGTTCACACTACCCACTAATGGACAGTATCTCAAGATTTACTTTCTTTCTACTCTTTCTTTCCTATCCCTTGTTTATACATATGCTTGTATATATTTGTTTGATTTTCTTTGATTTTGTTCTTTATGCTCTATGTGTTTGCTTGTTTTACTTCATTCCTTACTTATAATAAGTCTTTTTAGATAGTATCTAGCTTAGAGTTTATTCTAATTTATCAAGAACTCCACATTTTAGGATTGCAGGTATGCACCTTAATAAAATGTTGATCATGGATCTCAATTGTGATCTTAATGATATAATTTAGATAAACTAGTAAGGACAAATAGACAAGTTAACTATTCCATAATATTAGACATTATTTTCATCTAAAATTAGTTTTAAGAAAAATTACACATATAGGATAAAAGCTTAAATTATTGGAACACAGTCATGTTTTCACTTAACAAACATCCTTCTTTGGGATGATGCAACCATAGATTATTTTCTAAAGGCCAAATATTTAACCAAATATTTAAAGCCGACTAACTTGGTTCCTAACCTTTGATAGAAAGCTAAAATATTCTAAAACTATAAAATAAGATCTTATTACAGAATCAAAAAATTTCCAAACAAAGGTGATTCTAGTAGTATCCATCAAGGCTATGGATTCCTAGCTGGTAGTGGAGTAAGGCCTTGAGTGGATCCAAAGGTATCTCTATCAGGGCTATATATGTTTGGCTAGTAGTAGAGCAATGCCCAAGCCTTGCCTTAAACTAAAGCATGGTCCTTAATGAATATCCAAACATGTTTCAAGTTAATCTTAATGGTGAAAGACATGAAACTTGAAAGTTGTTCCTTAAATCCCATGGCAAATAGTAAGTGGAATCAAAACACACACACAACATGGCTAGGTTTTGATGTTTTATCCTAATTATGTAGATCAAATATTTGTTTTAATTATAAAATGATCTTGATAAGGCTACTAATCACGTGGAATAGGTAATTTAGCTATTTGTCTTAACTAGAGTCTCTGAATTATAACATATTGCTATGTTTCCATCAAAATTCACCATTTGTTGAGGTAAACATATGCCTATTACTAAAAAATGGAGACACTTATGTTAAAATTGTGCAAATTTGTACATCAAAGTTGAAATTCACTTGATTAGAGTGTCATTTGAGAGGTTTTCACATTATTTGTATTTCAATATCATCCACACCATGTTCTAGTTGGTCTTTTGTTCATGGTTCTACTTTAACTTGGCCCAATGTAGCTAACAATGAATCTTCATGTTTCAAGTCATAGGTATAATGAATCTATCTTTGAATAAATTATGCTATAATTTTATATTTTAATCCATATTTAGGATTTTACTAGCCTTTGGTCTATATAAATCCAAGTCTAATTCATGTTTAAAGCTCTTAGAAGTCCTCCTGTAGAAACCCTAGCACAAGTTTTTGGACCAAATTCAAAATTTTCAGGAATAAAATTGGTGGAAGAACTTTAAAAATGTTGTGGACTCAAGTTTAATTTTTATACTAGAGCTTAGTCATGTTTTTCAATATGACCAAACCATAGCCTAAAAATTATATGCTTGGTCCCCTTTATATATTTCCCCCTTTGTTCCCTTTTATTTATGCATGGTCTAGCTTTAATGTTTGCAAGGTCCTTTCATTACATTCTTAGCTTGGTCTGACCTTTGTTATTACCATGGTCCCTATTGTTATAACTTAGACTATTATCTTATTCCTAAGGCCTAGTTCAGGTTTATTAACATAAATGGGACTTTAGTCTTAAGACTTTAACCTAAGTCTTATATGCCTCTAAGCCCTAACTTAAATCATGTGCTTATTTGTAGGATCGATTGCCCATATTTAATCGAGCAACATTGATCAAACAAATCAATGTTGACATAATGAATTGAAGACTTTCATCCATGGAGCCAATCTCACTTGATCACATAGATCATAATCAATGATCTACATCTGCTCATAAAAATATGATCTAATAAAGTGAACACAAAATTAAAATACCAAGGACCAATCATAACTATCTACTTAGATCATGATCGACGGTTCACATTTACTCATAAGAGATGATTAGGAGTGTGTTGAAGCAAGCTTCTATGGGACCTCCTAGTATGTCAAAGGACTTAAATTTGGCATTCTCACACCCATCACTTGATAATCATGAGGTCATCATTGATGTTCATGAGACCATCAAATTTTATCCCCTATGGTGAATTGTGAGAGCTTAATTTTGACATTCACACAAATGTCAATAATGGCCATGTGACCATCATTGACATATATGAGACCATTAGAATTTGAGCTGATGAACCCATTTTACTTAGATGAATGAACATGCTAAATATTGCTAAGGCTCATTGCTTATGTTGTAGGATCAATGGAAACCAATTTGGAGAATAAACATGTTTAGAGTTGTGTACTTCAATGATAAAATTGGTCTTTCATTTAGCCTTTATCCCATTATAGACCAAGTTTAAATTTCCATGGGATTGATTATAAATTCCATGAACCTAGCTCAAATTTTATCCTAAACGGTGGTTGTGTTCCTAAACATTTGACTAAACTTTGGTCTAAAATATCATGTTTGGTCCCCATATGTCCCATTATCTTATTTGGGTCTATTTTATAGACTTAACCTAACAAGTGCAAGGTCCCATTATTAAAAATTTAACTTAAAAATTTTTATAGTAAAGTTTTATCATATTTATTAATACACTAAAACCTTAGGTTAAAAAGTGTTTTACTTGGTCATCTTATTATTAAAGGTCCCCTTATCATGATATAGACTTATCTTAAATACTTTAGCCTAAATTTTTTATAATGTTTATTAACACAAAATAAACCATAGTCTAAAGTCTTTAGCCTAATTTCTTATATGTTCTAATGCTAACTTAAACAACATGCACATTTATAGGATCTACAGCTCATGTGATGACAACAACATGATCAAATTGAACAAGATCTTTGTGGACTATTCAATGAAACCTATAAAGACCCATGGGACCACCACATGGAAAATGCATGCTAACTGATAGAGCTGACAAAGTGCAAAACTTAGGAAGCCTTGTGGGAATATCAAGTGGCATAACTTTAAATCCTAGTACAAACAACAATAAATGATATGCAACTCATAGAATCATGATCAATGACTCTTGTTGATATGTGCAAGATGATCTAATGAAGTAATACCAAGCAATATTTTTAAAGGGAAATAGTTATTTTTTTAACATTAATGAACAAAATGCCACGAAAGTGCCAACTAGATGCCACATAGATGCCATCTTATTAGAAAATGACAAAACCAAAGATTTTATGGTAACAAAAAAGAAAAGTTATAAAGGTATAGGTCCAAATCAAATCCAAGGTACCAAATTCACTTAAGTCCAAAAAACCATCACCATTAAAGCCCAAAAAAGACTTGTAGATAAACCCTAAGGTCCACAAAGTCCTAATTTGATCTCAAATTGATCGTAGTCAAACCAAAGAGAGCTTAATTATCATCTGAGTAAGTGAAAATCAATCTAGAGGCAATTTTTAGACCACTAGTGATCAATTTATAAAGTTTATATTCATGACAACATAGAAGCAACATAGAGAGGACATAGAGCTCTACTTAACCACAGATTTAGAAGGAAGGGTATTTAAGGACATAGTATTTAATGCTATTATGTTGAACATTGGAGATAATAATTGGTCCAAGTTATTTTGGATAATAAAATAATTGTAGCCCATAACAAAAGAGGATGAGAAAATTGCATCCTTTAAGAAAAGATATTACGACCTAGTTGTAACACAGATGATGAGCCTTCACCATGTAGAAGAAAAAATAGAAGAAACCTAATGCCAAGAGATAACCCATTGAAAAATAATTCCATTGAGTCTATTGGGGAAATCTATTTATCTGGACTACATAATCATCAAGATTAAGGGAACATAGTGTACTCCACTTAGACTGCTAGTCCATGCTCTAAACAAATTGGCTGAGCAGGAAGTTGCATTCCAAATATGCAATGGTATTGATGGTGTTTGTAAAGGTAAAAGGAAAGGACTAATGCATACTCCATCCTTCGCTATTGGTAGAACTATCTTCTAGTATTGGTATAATATTGAAGATGTTTCTAGACATAGATCCTCTTTCAAGTTGCAACATGATGAATTAAGACAGTGAGACCCCAATGATAGAGTTATGAAACATTTGAAGGCCAAATAGATAATTTTAGCCTATTAACATCATCCAAGATTCTATGATTCAATATACATGAAGGTCAAATCCTCACAGTGGTAGTAGTAAGGTTGAAGAAATGTGGCATCAATCTAGAAGACAGAATGATGAGGAACCAAAAAGGGAGTGATGAAATATGGCAACTTAGTCCAAGGCAATACCACTTGTAAGGAGGTCAATCCTCTAAACCTCCTCCCATGTGTCCACAATCAAAATTGGAAGTCCCAAAGCCTAAATCATAATCTAAACATAGTTCTAAAGAAAGGAGACCTAGGAAGGGACCACCATATTTATATTAGCCCAATGAACTAGGATCTCCAATTGAGTATATTGATATGATGGAACTAGACTCGAGTGAGATAGTGGGAGATGAACTGTAGATGTTGTACATTATTTATAAATCTGATGAAGAGGAAATTAAGATGGAGGAACCATAACCATAAATTTAAGAGGTAAAGATAGAAAAAGGGAAGGAATTAGCTTTGAGTCTAGTTTTAGTTGTTCCCACACAAAATATAAAAATTGATCTTGCACTAGTTCCATCATGACCCAAGAGACTCAAACTAACCTTCACTCACCCTTTGAGTGAGGTCAATGTATTTAGTTAATAAAATGTGCTACAAGGACCAACCATCTTGGAATGGTTCATCTATGACAAGTTTTAAAAGGATCTTACTCTGCAACACTCTTGGTCCATGACCAAGTCAGTGAACATAACTATCCGTAATGAGATAAAACCATAGATAATTACCTTATAAAAGGATTAAAAAGAAATAAATATGGATTCCCTTGCGGATTCAAGTGGAACTTACATGACTACTCCTCTAGAGTCAAGTAGCACCCAAATAAAAATTCTAGAGCCTCCTCAAATAACTCGATCATCATTTGGAGTCCAATTTAATCAATAAATTGTAGCTTTGGAGAGGGTGACTAAAAATAGAGACATGGTTGCTAGTGAATAATTCATTTTTTAGAAGGTGGAACCCTTTATTCATTTAACTCTAGTAGGAGGTTAGAATCTAATTTAATACCCCATATTTTAAGAATATATACTTGGATTATCCCAATCTCAATCAGTCTAGTTACAAATTGGCATCAAGGGCATGAAAAAATAGATAGAGAATTTGAAGAAGTAAAGGGAAAATATAGAGATTCAAGCAATTCTATTTATCTTAGATCGTATGATATAGATTTTTGAGGCATCCTTTTATGACATGTTTAATTCTCTAAAAATTAAAAAAGCAAGACAAGGTGTATTAGGTCAGTAAGATATAGTAGCCAGGGGTTTAATTACTCAATGGCAAAGTTTAAAAGATAAGATGAAGGATTTAATTAGAATCTTGATAGGGGATAAAATCCCATGTTTTAAGAACATCAGTGTAGCCCATCTCAACATATTCATGGGATTTATTGTAGATAAAATTCAAGGATTGAACATGTGGTCCAAAATCTTAGAAAGACTCTTTAGGGATGATAAAGAGTTATTAGATACGATAGAATAATTCCTTAAGACCATGATTGCCAAACACTCCATGGGCATCATTAAAAATGATCAATTCAAGCATAGGAACACTTTGGTCATGCAAGAGGCAAAGAGAAAGAGCCAAAGCAGGTCTAGAACTAACAACAATAGGGTCATGGCTATGATCCTAATGGTAGAAGAAAATATTACCAAGGTGAGAATCATTAAAGAATCCTCAGAGAGAAATAACAAGGACCTTGAAGACTTATTTGAGAAAAATGATGAACTCTTCCTTGAACCTATAGTTAATTTGACACTTATTAATGAGCAACATCAAAAGGTAGTAAAGTTACTTCAGTAGAACCAAGGGACTTCATCATCACAAGGTCCACTAGTTAGTTAGGAATATTCTCTTTTATTGAATCATTATAAATTTTTGAAATGGGATATTCTTTTATAAAATCATGTGCATTTTTTTAGCATATTTACCTATAGGTTAGTTCATTTTGGAAAGTCTAGTTTAATCTAGAAACTTTATAAAAAGGATAGATAGCATTTACATTTATACACTTGAAAGTTAATGTAGGTGACTGACATACTTCCTTGTTTCTATAAAAGGAGTATTATCTATTGTAAAAAGGGAGGGATTTTTGAGCCAAAACTTGTATACTTTTGAGCTATTAATTCAAGAAAGGAATTATAAAAAGAGCATATAAATTTGTTTGCATCATTTGCTATATGGTTTCTCTCTCAATTATTTGTTCTGAGTCTTAGATTTTAATAGTTCTTTTAAATTCTTGGTGTGTACCTTTTGAATGTAGAATTGTTAACTTATGAATATTCTAGGTTAATTAAAGGTTCTTTAGTTTACTTCATTTTATTTGCTTTTCACTTGTAGATGTGCATCATTTATCTGCTTAAAGGATTAAATCTTTAAAGTAAACATGGTTCTTATTTGCGTTGTGTCTTGTCTTCCTTAGAAGTTTGCCTGATATATGTTGTGATTTGAGCTTAAGTTGTTTTACATCATTTTTTTTAAGTGCATGCCTAGGAAACACTTGAACTTTGTCATGATGTCTGAGATGAAGATCAACAACACTTTTCTTCTCTGCTTTACCCTGCCTTTTTACTTATTTTTTAACCAAATCACTTTAATTTAAGTATCATTGTAAATATTCACATAGATTAGCATTTAGACTTATAATTGAGCATAATTCATATTAATAAGTATATATCACCTTCTTATTTTCAAATATATATTGGGCATGGTGGTTCCTAACCACCAAACTTTTTAAATATTATGGAATAATTTGCTTTCCCTACCACTATTTCATCATAGGTAACCATATTACCATAACCTACTCCTCATGATTTTAATTATTTAAATTATAAAATGAGAAGTTTTATTTAGAAACTAATATCACCTATGGTACATATTTATGCATCAAAATATCTACCATTCTACCGTACCTTTCCCATCAACTGATTTGTTTTCTCCCTCCCTACCTGGTCTTTTAACCTTGGTTCCATTCCATTGATTCCATAACTACTTTCAACAAGAGGATTTAAATTCAATGCCAATAGTTATTTCAAGAATTTTATATAGATTCAGTATTTTAGAGCAGTACAATAGAAATTTTGCAATCGCATCCTTCATTTCTTGCTTTGTTATCTTTCATTGTCATGCTACTAATTATAACTGCCTATGGGAAAATTAGTGTCATTATTTCCTAATTATAACTACCTATGGTAAAATTAGGGGAAACACTTGTTTATCATCCCTTGAAGTACCACTTAGCCATTCCTATGATGTACTATGCCATTTACCATCTATGCCTATATTTTTTCAATTGGCTGCAACACTAGTCAGATTCCTCCACTATAGGTGGAACTATTATGAAATGAGGCCATTTTGAGACTATATTGGTTGTATTTGATTCATGTTGAGGATATCTCAGTCCCCCTTTTTCCACACTCTTACCATTTTACAAGCAACCTAAAAAACACTCTATTATTTTATAAGTTTGGATTGTTTAGTGTCTTCTCATTCTTGATTTAGCTGAGATACTCAACAATTACAAAAACATTTGTAGAATCATTTAGAAAAACCAAAAACATTAACCACTTATTTAAATTAAGGATTATACGAACCCTCACTAAGTCACAATAAAATCATTTTTTCCTTAGTTTCACCATCCTTTTTGGCCTTTTATCTTATGCAATGCCATTTTGCAAGAGCATTCATATTCTTCTATTACATCCATCATGTTTGTTTTTCATTAGTTATCATTTTGTTCCCATTTCCTGGGAGAACTACATTTAGCTTGATGTTTTTATTGTATCATCATGTCCATAAAATTATGTAGGCAATGTCCACTTGCCTAGTGCATATAGAGACAGCTCAGCCACCCCCTTATTTTTCTTCTATTCCCCATTATGTTTGTTTGTTAATTTATTGCCTATTTTTCTAGGGGAAATGTTTACCATGTTGTTTGTACTAAAATTAGGACTAACTATTATTTATTTATTTATTTTTTCTTTTCCTATTTGTTTGTTTATTTGTGTGCTTATTTGTTTGCTTTTAGACCTATTTATTTGATTCAGTCTATGTGCATTCATTAGGTTATTCCTTGTGTATTTATACTTAAATCCATCCATATTCATATGTATACTTTCATCATGGCTTTTATCATTGGTGCATTATTTTCCCTTGAATTATAGATCATAGGAGTCAGTCCTTACACACATTGTGGCCAAGTCCTCATGATGTTCTATCATGATGCCTATCATTAAGTAATATAAAAAAAAATCAGGAATTCTACACAAAAATTTAAGCATTGACATCTCCTCAGCCTTACCATCAACAACATCCTGATCTAATCCCAATCATATATCAAATAAAGTAATTAAACAATGAAATAATTTCAACCTTTGTTAGTTTGGATGAACATCTCCCTACTAACAGGTTATCCCAATTCATATTTATCATATGTATCAAGTTATCATCATTATGTCTTCAATCATCAGCCAATAAATCATGTTTGCCATAATCAAGGTCCAATGATTATAATCACATATGGGAAAATCATTATACACCATCCTATTTTCATTCTTAATGATTCTAACTAACTTTAGCCAAATCATTGTGTTATCACCAATTTAATTTATTTTTCCTAATAGGGGCATGTTGTTATCATGTTTGTGTGTCCTAACTAGGGAAGAAATCATTGTGTTATCATACCACATTGCCACTATCAGGGTATAACGGTTATAATCACCTTTGGGAAAACCATTTTACACCATCCCACATGAATTATCAGTGATTTTTCCCAACTTTGGGTACATCATTGTGTTTCCACCCCATCCTTTTCATTCTTTTGGTTTAATCTTTTTCTCTTTTCAATAGATCAATTACCGACCCCTTTTCCAACCATTCCCTTGAGGGGGCACATACATTTCATCCATTTTCATTGAATTTTTAGGCATATAAGACCTTTTCATTCTTTGAGAAGATGTTAATATGCTTATAGCTTATAATGCCTTCCTAAATAGGGGTAAACTCTAGACACCTACAATTGTCTACTAATGACCTCTGACTAAGCTTCAGTGGCCTAAAAACACTAAAAAATATTAAATGGTCTAAATTTGTCATATACAAGTGCAAATTTTGGCCATTGTATCCCTAAATAGGGAAATGTATTTTATGGGATACTTAACTTTTATCACTTTATTTCAAGTCAAAATGATGATTTTGCACATGAGTTCTATGGATTAATCTTTTCTACCAATTCTCTTGCATGAGGCAAGTTCCTTTGTTATTTTATGTTGGAAACATCCTAAAAGGGATAATGGTTCCAATGTATCTAACATATCATTCCAATCAAATTTTGATCCAATAATATGACATTTTGACCAGTTTGATCAATTTGAGCACCAATTTCCAAATAATTACACTACAAATGTTTAAATCTTACTTAGGCAAATTAGATCAAATTATGAGCCTAAGTAATAATTTTATGGAACTTGTTGAATATTTATTTTTGGAAAATGGTTTCTAATATTTGCATCATCATGTAATGCAATTCTATGGGGTGGCATCAATAAGCCATAAATGCTACAATTATCTGATTAAGCCATCCCCTGCCTCTTTAATGCTTCTCTATCCCAAATATTTATGAGCACATTTATTTATTTTAGCCTCCAAAATTAAATGTATTATTGGCCACACATCTTCATCTTGATATGGATGGTTTAGGTTCATTCTGATCAAATTGGAAAATCTATAAATAGAAAGCCTCAAACTCATAATTTTAATCTCTCTCTCAATCTAAAGTTATCTTTCTCAAATGATTTCAAAAGTGATTTTTATTTAGTGTTATTATGCCAAATTTTTGAGTGAATCTTCACAAGCCAAAGCCATAAAGCCAATAATGCCAAGAGGAGGTGGAGATAGCCAAAGCTCCATTGACAAAGACTTTTGAATCACAAGCTGAGAAAGCCAATGAGGAGATCCTTTAGAACATTCAATGAAGATGAGAAAGTTTTTTTTCTTGCATTCTAATTATTCTTTTTTAATGGTTTTTCCTTAATAAACTTCCCTTAAGATCTAGGCTTAAAATGTTAGTTCATTAGTGTGTTTGTTTTTGGATTTTGATTTCCTCTCTACTAACACGATACCAATCTCCCCTTATCAAATTCCTATGTTCATAGGATAAATAACAACATCCAAGATTTCTACTATTCAACTTAAAAAAATATATAAAGATGTTTAATAATATGTAAAGAGACTATAAATATGTATAGAAACTGTATATGATCAAAAGGTATTTAAAATGTTTTTAGCCTAATCCTTGGATATTGAAATTTGATCAAGATGATACCACTAAAAATAGGCAAAATCACTTAAATTAAGACAAAGTCGATACTTCATGTTCTAAGATATTATATAAAGTGGTCAAAATGAGTAATGGTATAAGTTTTATTTTTGTTCAAATGATCTTGTTTTCCTGCACATAGAACACAACTTTTTCTATCCTTGCAAGATAGAATAGTTGATATAAACCTACAAATGATGAAATATTAAACAAAAACTAACTATATTTGATTATATATAATACCCTAAACAACCAAAATTCAAATGAAAAAACCACATATTTTTATAAAAAATCGCTAGTCATGAATTAGTGATATTACAAAAAAGTTAAAAACTTGCTAAAAAAGTAATTGTTAGCAGTTAAGACAATATCACTTGATTTTAGCAAAATCACAACTTTAATGGCAATAACGTGATTCATGTATATATGTTTTAAAATGGGGGTTAACCTACAACAAATTTGTCCATTAGTATTTACATATTGGTGGTCAGTGCAAAACCAAAACTCTCGAGGATAATATTTTGACTACAAATGAGAGGTTTTGCAAAACAAAACTACAATTCTCCTCAACATGATAATTTATCAAAATCTAGACCTTCTTCCTTAACTAGTAAACACTTCAAGATACCAAAACACATATAGGATGAAAATAGGTTAAATTGGGAGTGGATTTCCCACAATGGTTTCTAAACTGTAGATGAAATTTTGAGCTAAATTTGATTTTGATTGTGTAATTATATATTAAAAATACCCAAAATGTCAATCTACTAATTAAGGTCTAGATCCATTAAGATAAAATATAAATAGATGAATTAAAATTCAAAGAAAAACTCTAATCCTAAAGATAATTTCTTTAAACCAAGATTAAATAGTAAAAATACAAAAGGATTTGGATTGAGATTACCTTATACTCAGATTTATAGCATTATGATAACTTGATTCATTGACTTAGATGGACTAGTTGATCATTTGGACATGAAAACTCTATGGATTAAATGGTCAGTTTTAATAGAGGATTAGAGTTATTTATATAGAACATGGATGGAAGAATCTATGTATCACATTCAAATTTGAGCCATGAGGATCAACAGTGGAGGAATTTCCAAGGAATTAAAAATTCTTGAGAAGACTCTAGAATAGAGGCTTCTAGAGAGAAGAGGCCAAGTTAGAGGAGGTTATATAATTATAAAATTATATAATCTCCTTAAGTGTTAATTAGGATTAGTGAGGGATTATGATAGGGATAAGGTAGATGATTAGGGATTAGGGATGTAGGAGAGACTAGGAATAGGCTAGTATAGGTGGGTAGGTGGGCCATAGGGATTTAAAATTCCCAAATAATGGATAAGATAGATAAGGATGGGATAAGACATGATTTAGGAGGATTAATTGATTGGTGGGGTAGGAATAAGGTTAATTCATAAATAATAATGAAGGGTGATATTAGATAAATGATTAGAAGGGGTGATATTAGGATATAATTAGAGGGGATAAATATGATAAGAAAAATTAGTGTTGACTAATACTAATATTAGTGATGATAAAGGAAGCAAGTAAATTTAGGTTTATACAAAGTGAAATGTCACATTATTGGAAAATCACATTACATGTACAAAGTTTTCAAAATGTGCTAGTGTTTATCATGTAAATACATCTACACCTAGCAAAGTTATGCCCAGTAGTTTTTCATATCCAAATCATAAACTAAAACATAATGAATCTATTATAAGTGATTAAAAATCTTACAATGGTTCAATAAGAGTTCAAGTGAGATACTAAGGTAAGTGATTAAAGCTAAGTTGAACAACCTACCTCCTCTATACCTAGTGAGGAGATCTAGATATTATTTTGCATATCAAAGAATGCATGGGCACCACATTGACTCATGTTTAGAATTAAAAGGGAAAAGACAAAAAATAATGGATATAGATGACTCAAATAATGAAACATCATCCAAAAATATACAATAGCACATCTAAAAATTCAAAAAGGGTCAAATTTAGAAACAATGCAAAAATAGTTACCAAAGCATCACTCAAAATTAAAAAAGGGTTCACAAATCACAAATAAAATAAGAAACAATACAACAAACATAGATAAATAAAGTAAAATATGAAAAACTACCACTCCAAATTGAGTTTCAACTTTAAAATTAGTATGGGTTTAGCTAAAAATATATATAACAATTTGATTATCATGGGCAAGGTTTGGGCAAGCAGACCTAAGGCACCACTACTCCTATTCCAAAAGTTGATAATGTTGGTCAACAAGTATTGGGATTTATTTAACATCCTAAGGAAAATAATTCATAGATACAATTTAAAAATTCAAAATATTTAGATACGTATAAAATGTTGTGGAAATAGCAAGAACTTAAGTTACAAAGTAAAAATCATAATAATAAGCCAATAAGCATTCTCAAAAAAGGATTTCTATACAAAGATCCTTAAAAACACCATATCCCTACAATAAGTACAATTTTAAAGGGAAAAATCACAATAAATATCTCAAAGTATAATTCATAAGGTAATTCCCCATGCCCATCTAGATATAACAGAAGTTAACATTAGCATTCCAAGTTATTATGCTACCGATGATGAAAAATGCCTAGATTCATAATATGACACCATTCAACTACAACATAAAAATCACACTGCACATGATACTACCATTCTTATTTTTGACATAGGCTACATTGATAGTGAGTCTTGCATGAGAATCTTTGGTTAGTATTGTTCCTCCCTACTTGTACAGACTTTTCTTATTTCTCTCTCTTTGTATATAGTTTCATTTTCATGTTGATTTTACATAGTTTATATCTATAAAATATAAAAATAATATAATATGTAAAAAATATTAAAAAACATTCAAATATTTACTTAAAAAATACACAATTATAGATTATATGCATTGACATGTTTACACTTATTATATTTGATAGATACTACATATGCTAGCTATCTTAGTATAGTCAGTTTTATCATAAATGCATACTTCACTTTTTCTTATCAAGTGTTTGTAGATTGTGATATGACTTAGGTTGACTACACATATCCATATTAGCTATTATCTACCCAGTAAGGGATATACATATATACATAGGTTCTTCATTTGACACTTTCACCCATTTAGGAGTCCCCTATACACAATTTCAATTACTAGGTTACGTCTTTCTAAACTTTACATCACAGATTTAGTATTGTTATATCTTTATATTTATCATGCTACACCTACTCAGATTATTTGTTGACTACTACTACTTTAGATTTATCCTATATATCTCTTAACTCATATACATATTTGTATTACATGTTCATCCATACTTTCATTTATAGCTTTCATAGTTTATACTTGATTGTGTTTATATGATTATTATATTTGAGGGCATTTGAATATTCCATTGCTTTATGTCTCTATGCCACATATATTCACTATATGTATGCTTTGGACATGTGCCCATGTCTTTGTGTGTGTTTTCCTGATTATTTATGTAAACTATTATCATTTAAAATGTGCACCTATGAATACTTTGTGGCATGGGGAAGCTTTGCGGTAGGGATCTTATCATGTAGGCCTTATGTAAGGTGAAAGAGTCTATGGCACTAGGCATGGAAGTATTATTGTTTAATTATATGCATAAGCATCAGTTGTCTAATCAAAACAATGGGAACATACCCAAGGTGTAAGAGCCTTGCACTCCTTGGGACAAGCCTCTAGACTAGGCCCAATTCCTTTTATTCTAAGAGCACCTAGTTTAAGACTAGTGCATAGGCCTAAAGAGTATAAAGGTAAACTACCACTAATATAAACCTAATATCTTGAAATAAAAGGGAGGGAGAAGGTAATAAATGCTTAAACATAAAAGAGGTGATGTGCTTAGAATAGAGCAAGCATTTCTACTACCATAAACATAATACAAACCTTTGAGGAAAAAAATATCACATAGCTTCCACCAAGGATACTCCAAGTGCATAAGTGTTTCACATAGAGGCATGGGAACATAACTAAACATTGAGAAGGATGACAAATAGTCCATAAACAATATCAACACATACCTGAGTGTACACAAAATATGACCTACAAGTGAGTTCCAAGTTTTATGAGGAGGTGTTGGGAATGGACAATAGTTAGAGGTGCAAACATTACCCATATTAATTTATGTATAGTAAGGTTACTAGAAATGTGTCAACCCTTTTACATGTGAAGAACCAATATTTTATAATAAACAAGCCTTTTTATTATAAATGCACCACTTAGGGTGGTAGATGTAACATTTAATTCCTTAGTGGTGTTGTGTTACTAATCCTTGAATTATTATAGTTCAATCAAATTTGGGAATTGGTGGTAGGATCCTCTTGGGATATATGTGTGTATGGGGAAATAGAAGATTTCCCTGACAAGGTTAGAGGGTGTCATGAACTCATGTCTCAATGTTTGGTATCCACATATGCATTTGATTATTCTTAAAACACATTGGTTTCTACTCAACCACCTTTAACTACCTCTTTATATCTTTCTTCCATGTGTCACTCATTACATAGGCTCTGATTTTAACTTACCACATTATCACTATACACAGTGTGAAGATTGGTGCATGCTCATTTTTTTGTATGTTATGTGAAAGTAGAGTTTGTGTGGATGCACTTTATTTAGAATTAATCTTACACTAAGGTGCGTGCAATAGTCCTTTGAAACTTGTGTGTTTGTGAAAGAAGTGGTAAGTGGCTTTAAAATTACATCCTATGATATACAAGGGTTTGAGAGTAGGATCCTACACTTTGGTTCATAACTATGTTGGATGGTTATGAGGGATACTTAGATATGAGTTCTCATGAAGACAAAATGTCTTAGGTGTATCCTTCATGATTTATAACTACCCCTTGTGCACCTTGCTTACTCGATCATCTAGAATATGGGACTCTACATCCTTGGATTTATGTGCCTTATGAATTATGCACCAAATGATCCTATGATGAGGCACGCATCAAGGACTTATAAGAGGTAAAATACATCATTTTATTACTATGTAAACTTTTGATTTAATTCTTGGGCATGAGCATGAATAAGGAGCATGTATGCACATTTTTATTGAGTGCCTAAGACCTTGTAGGTGCACTACTCCTCTATAGGATCTCAGTAAGTCCTACACCAACTAGGGGTGACTTTAATAGTCAACACTTCTGGTGATGTCCACGAGCCACTTTCCTACTAAGAAAGAATCTAATGGCCTTTAAATCAATCCATTGGGTATAGAGTTATTAAAGCTATAACCAGCCTGGCCTTGTGCTTGAATAAATTGAATCGAGTCCTACCCTTAATAAGGCAAAAGGGAGAAGAATAAGAAATATATGTGCAAAACACACTTAGAGGAAAACACAAATAAACTAAGACTATACAATATGTCCATAAGAACTTAGGGAATTATAATTTGAGCTAATCTAATATACTATATATAACCTAAAAACATGTGCCTTCTTCTTCCTAGATCAAAATAAAAACCTCCTAGGTCCTTCATATTATATACCTCCATATTATTGATATGTGATGGATGAAGGTGAGGTGGTGCTTGTTTACTATGAAGGAGGCATGCCTTTATTAATTTTTAAGAGTGAACAAGGAAGATAGTTTACCCAAGCTCCCCTTTAATGAATGACTACATCAAGCTATGTATAAGCTTTCCTCCCAAATGGTTGATGTCTTCAAAGTTAAACCAATCCCTCCCAAATTTCTTGGTGCCTTCAGACTAACCCCTCTATGACTCAAGAGGCATGTGTTTGATGTTTATGAATCTCATGAACTTATAAGGTTTCCCCTAATCATCTCGTATCTATTTTTCTAAGTTTAACATACCTTATAGAAACCCCTTTGGGATGTGTCTGGGTGTGCAAGGATTAAGAGTGATCATTTACATGGATTTTTCTACATTTTCATGTTGCCCCTTAGGATTGACTAAATAGAATCTCTCAATCAGTTTGAATGAGCCTTTTGATGACTTAATGTGCCTAGATATGTACCTAAATCCTTGTGGGCCTTCTAAATCTATGAGTTTGTGACCTCTTCTGCCTATGTATCCTACTTTTCTATGATATGCAATTGAAACTAGAAGTTGGCATAGAATTGGTTAGAGGTGTGATCTTGAGAGGATGTCATTTTGTCATCTAGACCTAATGAAAATTACTCTATCTCATCCCAAAATGGGTCATCTTATTTCACTTATGATTTTATGGGCTCACCTTAAGGTGATCACACTCATTCTCTTTAAACGTTTGTTCATCTTGAAGGTTTACTTCTTCGAGGTCCTCTTCTTGAGAATTAAATGACAACTCATTTACCTAAGAGAAGTTTGGCCCAAGATTTTGGATGTATTATAGAGTGATTTGGGTTGACTCTTCCTCATTGATATCCTCCCCTTCTTATGCACTTTTTTCATTTGTTCATCAGCCTGTTGCTCTATTTGATTGTATCTATCTTCTTTTTATAGTAAGGTTTATTTTTTTGGTGTGGTAGTGCAGATGGGATTACCAATGATCATCTCTTCTTCACATGAGGCACCTTATTCTTATTCTATGCAAGCCTCATCTACATTCCACATGATGGGACCTCCTTTAAAAAGGGAGATGGTGGATAGGTAAGGAGTCTCCACCAGCATAGTAGGAGTGGTCTTGACTAAGGTAGGCATCATGAAGTTAGAGTGTTGGGTCCAAGAGGGCTACCATGACTATGTTTGAGGCTCTTGAAGAAGGATGGGTTCTTGAGCTGGTATGGGTGTAGGTTTTTTAAAGCTTAGTACTTTGCAAATAAGGGTTTTACTTGGAGGTGCAAAGGAGTTATTTTATCTGAAGCTGGGGACCTTGAGTGTAGAAAAATTTTACCCTAGAGGTTAGATTGTAAGCACAAGTGGAGCCTACCTAATGCTACGAAAGGAAGGAATAAAGATAGTTAGCTATTCTTAAATTCTCTACATCTATGAAAACAACTAACACATATGCTCTTCTTTGGCTATGATCTATCTAGACAAACATTGTTATTTAAATCTACAATGCTTCATCATCTTTCATTATTGAGTGTGAGCTTGATGAACAAGCTCTTCTTGTTGCCTTCGATACCTATTTTCCATTTCAATCTCCATCAGTTTTCTCTATAAATCAAGATGTGTATCATTGAAGCTCTTTTGAGGTTAATTAGGGGGTAATAATGTGGATTGGGAGCAAGGTAGCATGTGTAGGGCTGATTATAAGCATAAGTAGGTTATAACATGGGTTCAACTAGGGGAAGTTATAGGAACTCACATGAGCTTGATATGAGAAATGGGAAGGCATGATGACAACATTTTCATGGAATGAGGGGTGAAAGGCCATAGTATTAAGCCCTTAGACTACTTAAACTAGTAGATTTGGACATTCAGAGTCATTGGCTGCTTTGTGGAGCATCTTCAACTATGATATATAAGGTTAGCATTGATTCCTTCACTTTTATTCAAACCAGTCTAACTGGATATGACCAAAACTATTATCATTTGAAACTTAGACTTGTGGACGCTTCATAGCATAGGGAAGCTTTATAGTGTGACTCTTAGCATGGAGGCCTTGCATGAGGTGTAAGATTATATGGTGTTGGGCTTAGAATTATTATCATTAAATTACATGTATGAGCATCTATTTTCTCATCACAACAATGAGAATGTCCCTAAGTGGTGGAAACCTTGTGCTCCTTGGGATAAGTCTTTGAAGTAGGCCAAATTCCTTCTATTCTAAGTGTTTTTGATTTAAGACCAGTGAATAGCCCTAAAGAGTATAAAGGTAATATAATGCTAATCTAAACCTAATATCTTTGAGGAAACCAAAGGAAGAAAGTAAGAAATTATGAAACATAAAAGAGGTGATGCACCCAAAACAAAGAGAGCACTCCTACTATCATAAACACAATACAAACCTTTGAGGATAAGACAATATCACACAGCTTCCACGAAGGATAATCCAAGTGAATAAGTGTTTCACATGGAGGTATAGGAACATATCACAATAATGAGATGGATGATAAATGGTCTATAGATAGTATCAACATAGACTTGAGTACACATAGAATATGACATGCAAGTGATTTCCAAGTTAGATGAGGAGGTGTTGGGAATGGATAATGGTGAGAGCGGCAAACATTACAAATAGTCAAGGATCAAGAAACATAAATAGAACACAAATCATAAAAATAATAAGAGTTGAACTTAATTCTCATTAATCTACAATATTTAGTTAATACAATTGCTTATGGAGGGAAAATTTCAATAGTGTAAGGTTACAAGAAATGTGTCAATCCTTTTCCAAGTAATGAACCAAGATTCTATAATGAACAAACCTATTTTACATTAAATACACCACTTGGGGTGGTAGATGTATCATTTATTTCCTTAGTGATGCCATGTTGCTAATCCTTGAATTCTGGTAGGTGAACCAAATTTGGGAATTGGTGGCAAGATCTTATTGGGATTCACATGTGTATGGGGAAATGAAAGATTTCCCTGATAAGGTCAGAGGGTGGTGTGAACTTGTGTCCTAAGTCTAGTATCCACTTACGCATTTTCTTGTTTTGACAATACCTTGGACTCTACTCAACTACCTCTTTATATCTTACTACCACTTATCACTTGTTATGCAGGCTCCCTTTTTAACTTACCATGGTATAACTATGCATGGTGTGAATCTTGTGTGCACTCATTTATTTTTATGTTACACATGCATAGATTTTATGTGCATAACCTTAATTTGTAAGTTCTCTTGTACCAAGGTATGCATGAGAGTCCCTTAAAACTTGTGGGTTTGTGAAAGAGGTACTGTGTACTTTAATATTGTATCTTATGATATCCAAGGGCCCAAGAGTAGGATCCTTCACTCTAGTGTGTAACTATGTTAGATAGTTATGAGGGATCCTTGTATAGGAAAGCACATAAAGATAAAATGTCATAAGCACATCCTTCATGATTTATAGTTACCCCTTGCACACCTTTTTTACTCGATCATCTAAAGTTTGGGACTCTACATCCTTAGATCTATACACATTTTAAATTATACACCAAAGGATCCTACATTGAGGCATATATCAAGGACTTATAATAGGCATGAGCCATCATTCTATTGTTATACAGACTTATGCTTGACTTTTTGGCCATGGGCATAAACATGGAGCGTCTATGCACATTTTGCTTGAGTTCTTGGGACCTCACAGCTGTGCTATTCCTATGTAGGTTCTCATCAAGTCCTACATCAACTAGGGTTGACTTAGAAAGTCAACACAAACATTTGAACATGTCCTTCCAGGTATATCTAAGCCACTTGCTTGTTTATTTATGTGGACATATAAGCATGTCCGTTTATGTCTTACTTTCTCATATTTAGTGATATGTCCCTTATATTGTGTCACCTTGGCCTACTTGATATGCCTCATGTGTTTTGTATGTATGCTTTATTTTATGCATCATGGTTATGACACTTGTCTCTTACTTATTACATAGTCCATTTTTACATGCCATGAGGGACCTCATGTATCTCCCCTTCCTACTTGGGTGTTTTGATGGACATCATGCCCCATCCCTCTCGGTAGCTACTCAATTATTTCTTAGATTTATTTTTCACACATTGCTACATCTATTTTAATAGCCTTGTGAATCCTAAACCTAACATATATCACACTTAAAAACTTACACTAAGATTATCTTACATTATAATGTTAGGTATGCACATTATATTAGATTATTACATAAATATCATATATACTCCAACTAACACACATTTTTAGAGACTTTTATTTTTATCACATAGGGTCAGATTATAGAAATCAAAACTCAAGTAAACATAGTGGGAAATAGTGACACAAAGAATAGTTATAGTTCAACAAAAATTAAAACATTCAGACATTAACACCACAATTGGAAAACTATCTCTACATGGTTCTACTATCCAATAGCCTCAATTTCATAAAATTCTAGATTGGCCAATGAAAGTATAATAGGTACAGTTCAAGTTTGTACAAGTTTAATTATAGTTTACTAGTTTTGGATCACTTTAATTTAGATTCATACTAGTTTACTCAGACTAGGGGCATCATATATGGCATGATCATTCCCATTTATATTTTAGATTCCCATCAACTACTTAGATATTATATTTAGGGGCATGTGCATGGAACATTATTTCTATATGCTCACTTATACATTATTTGATTAGATGGAATGACAAACTCCATGTCATTATATACATTATATACATTAGACACCATGTTCCAAATTACACATCATATTAATGCCTTACTCCATCTATAGTGGTTTGAATTCTTGAGTGGTTTAGAGTTGTTTAACCCAATTGGTCACAGAGCTTACATCTCAAGTTAGACTTATCCAATGAGACATTCCTAGTTACATTGTGTAGTTTCAATTTTAGATGCATCTATTACACATGGGTAGGCAATGATGGAGTTATAATCTACTTGAGTTTTTAATCCAATTACATAAGAGGGTTAGACACACTATTAATATAGCCAAATCTATTCATAGGGCATGATCCATTGAGTAGGGGTGGGCAATGACGGATTCAAAACTAGATTGAGTTTTTGATCCACCCACACATGAGGATTGAGAAATACATTAGCATAGTCCAATATATTCATTGATTAACCATTATCTACACACACACATAGCTTATCACTAGGTTTATGTACGGGTTTTCATACTTAGTGAGGTGTATTCATTCCTTTCCTCTCAGTTTTATCTCTTTAATCATTTTTGTCTTTATTTTTGATATCTCTTAAGTAAGGACTAATCTATAGAAATTTAATTTTTAGGACATGCAATAGAGCAAGATTCACATACTCTAATCTATATTCATGGGCTTCAACTCTTAGCTAAGTCTAAGTATGTTTTTTCCCCCTTTATCCTAGAAATTTTGCTTAGTTTCATTTATATAATAAAGGGGGAGGGAAAATGTAATCACATAAAAATGACACTTGAGTGACAAGAGTGCTACCTAAGACCACCCATCCTTAGCTTATCCCTAGACCTATCTTAGGCCTATTTCACACTTATATATCCTTTGTGTGGGACACAAGTATCCCTAGTCATCCCTGAAATAGTCCTAAACCCTTATTTTAACATCATGTCCCTTTGTGCCTCAAGTTCTACCACCTAGACACTAATGCCATAATAAGGACAATAATGCCACATGGCACTAGTGTCCTAATTTTGGTGCTACTATCATTTCCCTCTTTTTCCATTGATGCATATATTTTCAAATCTAAAACTAGATAGGGTCAACTTAGACCTCTTTTAACACCTACAAAAGTACCAAAATAGTATATACATGACTTTTAGTCATTTAATGACTAGATGGAAAGGAAATTAAAATTACACATACAAACTCTGAACAAGTTGTGCACAAGTAGGTTTATCGATCCTTATTATGCCCTAATTCTACATATAATCATATACAACATTATTATGTTTAAATTACTTGGGTTTCCAATTTTAGGCACATTCAAATCACTCATTTCAATAATAATTCTAGCTTCACTTGCAATTGAAACCACACTTAGGTGGAAGGAATTACATCAATCTTGATCCCTCTTCAGAATATTGGTATTTAGGCAACTCTCATCATAGTGTGGTGTTGAGGATGTACAACTTACCCCACTATCAACACACTTTATTACTTGTATCAACCAAATACCCTAACAACATGGAGTGTTAGAGATTTCACATACAATCAATCAAAAAAAATTATATATAGATATCCAAAAATTGTGCACGAAGAACAGGCTTGATAAACCTAAACATTTTCTAGCTAAGTTCCTATTTAAATTATTTATTGTTATTTTTAGAAAGGTCAAATTTAGTCAATTTTATTACATATTAGTGGTTATATTTTCTACATATTTCTATTATAATTTACTATCTTCATCTCTTTAAAAACATAATATTTAAATACATCTAAGCCTTAAATGGTTAAAACACTCTAAAATATTTGTGTGTGTTATTATGTTCAAATGATATGATATTTAAACTACAATATTTGTAGATCAAAAATTCAAGAGAGATTAGTCAATTGTTAATGAATAAATAAAAAATAAATAAAAAACATAACTTATCAAGTCTAATCCCTAGGTTGAGCTATGATAACCAAACATGAAATTTAATTCAAAAGATAAAATAACAATCTTACCTACCTTATAGATATGCATGAAAATTGATTTGTAGATATTAAGCCCAGATTGTGATCTAAAAGTCTTTGGCAATGTTAGTTCTTTATGGGAAACATCTCTCCTTGTTCACCTTGATTTTTTATGGCTTGGCATGAGAGAGTGATGAAACTTAGTGTATAATTTATAAGAGTTTCTTTGCATGAATAAGCTTGGCTAAATTGTAGGAATAAACTCTAATTTATAGATTTTTAAAATTAATGTGAACCATCCATATTTAGATGAGAATCAAGGGCTGATAAAAGAAGATCATTTTTAAATCAAAATAGCAATCTTGAAATAAAAATTGGAGTGGATAACATGTGGGACTCACAAATGAATATAAAACTCATTTGGAAGGAAGATATAATATAAAACTTGTAAGTCGAACTGAGCAGAATGTGAGGTGAATTATTAAATTATAAAGATGAGGAAGATAATATTATAAAATTCTAATGATGGGGGACAGATGGAAAATACGACATTTTTTAAAGTTGTAAAGTATAATGGAGTGGAATATGACATCATGATGTGAGGATAATTTTATTTTTAGATTTATAGAAATTTTAAATATTCAAAATCCACAGAATTTATGATAAAGAAAGGATTAGTTAATTTATTTAGATTAATTAAATTAATAAAGATGTGAATAATAAACTATGAATAATGATAATGAATGATGAATTAGAATTATATAAAACTAGGGATGATTAGGGATGATTATGAATGATTAAAATCAACACAAAGTGTCTGATTTTAAGTCTCTACATTTTTCCCCTTTTTGAGAAGACATTACGAGACACTATTGAAGTAATGACTTTTCAAAGAATGAAAAAGTCATTAAAATATTATATGAATAAATAATTAGTGACCCATGATTCCCCATTAAGAGGTAATTTAGGATATGTATGGGCTCTCAAAAAATATAGGAATAAGCTATAATGGGAGAAAAGATTAACCAATGGACAAAATTAAGCCACTTGAGCTAATGTTTGCATGCTTTGATTAATAATGTTTGAAAATAATAGAATTAAATTATCCTCAATATGGGAGGAAGTGGGAAGGATGCATCCTAAAATAAGTGGCACACTTTAATTGGCCCCAAATATGGCAAAAATATGTAGGCTTAGAATTGTAGGAATTTGCACCAGTAGGGAGAAATGATGATACACGGTCCTGAATATGATGGCATAGATATGGAAAGATTTGACCCCAATAGAGTAGATGTAATCATTGATAGGTCCAAATTATTTTCCCTATGAGGGATAATTTCATTATTAAATGATGAAAATGGTTAACTAATTGATTGATAAGCATAACTCAAGGATTTAATTTGTCATGTAGATTAAAAATGAGGGGAGTGATGCATATGTAAGTACAATGGTATAAAGAATTTCCAAAAATGAAGAAGCCACAAAGAAAATATGCACTTGTGAGTGTTCAAAGTGATAAGATAAATTATAATCAAAAGAAAAAGATAATGAGTGATGAATGATGTGATTGGATTGGAACAATTTTAATAAAATGATCATGATTGTTTGTATATGCTTAAATGTATCATGAGGAGCATATAATTATCCATATGGTCTATTTTATGGAGATTTAGTGAACAAGGATATTTTTGTGCTACAACATTATTGAGTAGACTCATATATCTATATTTTTTATATAGCACAAAACAATATGCATCATGATATAAAACACCATTATGACCTGGCTATAATGTGCATAAGGATTGACTCCTGATTTAATAGAAACTGGACAAAAACACACCAATGATGAAAAACATCATGATAATGCTAATAAATGCCAATGTATTGACTCAAGTAAAATTATGTGATAGGAAACACAATGATGATGGCCCTACTAATATAATAAATTGAGTTGAGGCAATAATAGAAAAAAAAATAAACAAGTAAACACACACACACACAAATATGAAAATAAAATCAATAGAAATAATCTTGTTGTTTAACCAAGTCCAAATCCATGCATGAAGGCTCAATGATAATGATAAATGGATGGTGCCCGCAAGCAAGGATACATGTAATGGACGAACATATCCTAAAAATCATTTAGGACTTAAAAGGAGTGGATTAAGGATTATGATTAGATTTAGCACAAGACAAATATTTTTGGATTTTAGAGATTTATATATCATTTTTAGATTGTAATCCATTTTCAAATGTTTGGTTTTTTTATGATTTATATCTCATTTTGATATTGTAAACCATTTCTAATTTTTAGGTTTTTTGATTGTTTTGAATTTTTTTAGAAATTTTGGGTATCTAAAATTAATGGATATTGACAATATATAAATCGTTCCTTCTCTCAAAATGAAAATAGAATAAAAATTTTAATGTCTTGAAAGTGACCCAAAGCAAGGATACATGCGAGAAACAAACAAGAGATGAATAATAGCAAGTCGATGTAATAATCACACATTTGGTAGGATTCGAGACTACCAAAGGATAAATTAGTATAAATAGTACCTTAAAATAAGTTTAAGTCACCACAAATGGTATGTATCTTACTCAAAGGATAGTTTCCTTCATGAGGAGGCTATGGCTTCTTAAATTGTGTGATGGCATAAAAAAGGGATAGCATTTATCTCTATGAACTGAGTTTTATAAGATGGGTATCTATTAGGATCTAAATACCCTTTTTGGAAAAAGGACACCATCCTTATGATCTATGTTTGATGGGTTTTAGCTGAGTGGAAGCTTACAAATATTTTCTTTGAAGGTCTCATAAATCCTAACTAGTAAAAAATTATCAGCATGGTGAGTGATAGGTGATGGACTTCACCTAAATTCAGAGTTATAAATCCAATCTAGGTAAAAGGTGGATATTTATGCATCCTCTATCCTAATAAATTCATACTAATGATCTATGGTTTTCACTAAGTGGGAAATTTCCATCATGAATCTCCTTAACCAAAGATATTTCATATAAAACTAGAGAAGGTGGGGTAGAGTTGATAGCTATTCAAGAAACCATAAACCCCATGAATACCTCAAGATATGAAAATAAAACAAAACATCAGATGGGAATTATATGACATGGATATCCATGATGTGCCATGACATGATAAATAAAGGACATTTTGACTACATATAATTACCTTATCAGGATGACCGTTTGACTTGGGGTTACGTGTCCATGCTTAAAGGTGAGTGGACATGACTTTTTCAGGTGGGGTGACTATTTTGTGGAATTAATAATGTCATGGTACCCATCCAATGGATATATTGGATAACACATCATCAAGGAATAATGATCATGAGGGATACTTAATTTATCATCATGAGAACAAACTTGTAATGAAAATTTAATTATTTTGTAGGGTCTTGATAGATTAGAGAAGTGTGAAGGTTGAAAATGGCACATAATGGAAATAATAGGAACTTAGTTGGGGATGATAAAAAACCACCACCTCTTACCATGATCTAAGATATGAATGTGTGTATATTTCATACACTAAACTAAGTGATATACCTTGTAAAATAAATAGTTTGACAACAACATCTGATGGAGATTCAGCCTCAACTTCAACCTCAGCCTCAGCTTCAGTGAAGAAGGTAGGCATTTTACTATGCACAATGCAAAACAAAAAAGTATAACCCAAGGTTAGAAGAAAATTAATAATTATAAAAATTTAATGAAGGGAATCCCTAGTATCCAAGGGGATACATGATGAGGAAATGACATGCATGACTCACAAAGGCTCAATAGAGTGAGTAGATGGATGTAATGGTTGTGTAAGCTGAGTAGATAACAAAACAAAGAGTGGAGTACGAGTTTTTTCATATGGTGAGGCATGTAGAATATAGGAATAGAATACATCCACTGATATACATAGATTTAGGAAGAAACATGGATCAACTATTAAAACCTATAGTAGTGTGTAGAAACTATAGGGAAACTGGACATACAAGCCAAATGTGTCTAAGGAGAAATGTCATTGATGATAGTTTAATAAGCAACCAATAAAGAAGATGGATTGGTTTGAATATAGAGTCACTAGATAATCAGAATAATGTTGGGAAAACAACTAGATAAAGTCACAATGCCTAAGAAGTAAAAATATTTATATACACCTTAGGTAATATTTGTGTAATCCTATTACTATGTTTGGTATTTACCCCTCTTTTTATGTATTGTGTGATGCCTCACATGATAAATAAAATAAATAAGTGTTTTAATTTTTTTAACATTTTTAGAATGTTTTAAATTTTTTTGGAATGTTTTGAATGTTTTGAATATTTATATGTTTGACATAAACCTATGGCTATTTACATGTCTATGATTATGGTTTGGTGTAAGCATAAAAAACTAAATCCTTGTCAGCACAAGTATGACTCATGGACACCATGTCCAACATGAATAATGGTTTAAAAATGGAAATGGGGAGTAGAATAATAAGGAAGGGGTGACTAAGCTAACTCCAAATGTGTTAGGCAAGAGGAAATTGCCTACATAGTCCCATAGACACTGGATCCAACATGAACTTTAGGCCAAATGTAATTCTTTCAAAGATATGGGATAGAATAAAAATGGTAGGTATGAAATGTGAATTTAGAGGAAAATAGGAATGGGTGCATAAAATTATGAGAGTATTGAGTGAAAATTAGGAATAATGAAAAGTCAAATGAAAGAAAAAAAAAATAGCGAACAAGATGACAAAGTAAGCATAAATTTTCATGGATTAATATCTCTTAAGGATATTTCAAGTCTTTTTCTAAAACTTTTTGGATATTTTTTTAGGTTGTTTTTTGGATTTTCAAATTTTTAGGGTTTTTTAAGTATATCAACTCAATTTAGGATTACAAGATATAGAATGGGGAGAACATTAATTAAATTACTTGAAAAATGGTGAGTCAGCTCATTCACCCCTTTCCCATACCCTCACCATTTTTTGAGAATTCTAAGTCACACTCACTATTTTTCAAGTAAGCACCATTTATATCTTGTCAATATCCATTGAGTTAAGATACCCAAAATTTTCCAAAAACATTTGAAACAATTAAAAAAACCTAAACATTTAAAAATAGCTTACATTCTCAAAATGAGATATAAATCCCCAAAATCCAAAAACATTTGTCTTATCCTAAATCTATTAAAACTACTTAATCCACTCCTTTTTAATCCTAAACCATTTTTAGGATTTGTCCTTCCCTTGCATGTATTCTTGATTGGGGCACCATCCATTTATCATTATCATTGATCCTTCATGCTTGGATTTAGACTTGATTAAACAACAAGATGATTTATGTTATTTTTATTTTCTTGTGTGTGTATGTATTTGTTTGTTTGTTTTTTCCTTTTTTTATTGTTTCCTTGACTCGGTTCATTATCCCAGCAGGGTCATCATCTATTGTTTCATGTCATGTAGTTTTACTTGAGTCAATCCTTTGTCATTTGTTAGCATTATCATCATGTTTTTTAATCATTATTATGTTGTTTTATATTTTATATTAGATTGGGGGTCAATCCGTATGAACATTACAACCAAGTCATCATGATTTTTTATATCATGGTGCATATTGTTTTGTACTACATCAAAAATCTAGATCTAGGAGTCTAGTCGATAATGTTGTAGCATAAAAATATCCTTGTTCACTAAATATCCACCAACTATACCCTATGGCTAATTTATATGCTCCTAATGATACATCTATGCATATACAAAAAATCATGTTCATTTTATTTAAATTATTCCTATCCAATCACATCATTCTTCAATCATTATCTTGTTCTTATGATTATCATTTATCTTATAACTTTAACCCTTCATAGGTGCATAGCTTTTTGTGGCCTGTTCATTTTTAAAAATTCATTATACCATTGTACCAACATTTTCATCACTCCACTCATTTTTAATATATGTGTGCCATTATGTAGATTAAAAATTTAAGAGAGATTAGTGAATAATTAATAAATATATATATAAATTAACAAATTAAAGACATATCTTCTCAAGTTTAATCCCTAGTTTAAGCTATGATAATCAAACATTAAATTCAATTGGAAAGATAAAACAACAATATTACCTCCCTTAAATATATGTTTTAATACTAATTGATAGATCTTGAGCCTACCTTATTATCTAGAAGTCTTTGGGAATGGTAGTTACTTGTGTCAATCATCTCTCCTTGTTCACCTTGATTTGTTATGACTTGGCATGAGAGAGTGATGAAACTTCTTGTATAATTTACCATAGTTTCTTTACATGAATAAGATTGGATAAATGTTAGGAATAAACTCTAATTTATAGACATTTAAAATGGATGTGAACCATCCAAATTCATATGAGAATCAAGGGCTGAGATTAAAAGATAATTTTTAATTTAAAATGGGAATCTTGAATTAAAAATTGGAGTGGAGAACATGTGGGACTCATAAATTAATATAAAATTCATTTGGGAGGAAGATATAATACACAATTGGTAAGTAGAATATGAGGTGGATTATTAAATTGGAAAGATGAGGAAGATAATATTATAAAATTCCAATTATAGGTGACAAGTGGAGCCTAGGGCATCTTTGAAAGTTGGAATGGAGAATGGAGTGGAAGATGACATCATGAGGTGAGGATAATTTAATTTTTATATTTATAAAAATGTAAATATTCAAAATCCATGAAATAAATTATTAAGGAAAGACTAGTTAATTAATTTGGATTAATTAACTTAATAAATATGTGAATAGTAAACTATGAATAGTGATAATAAATAGTAATTATGAACTATAATTAGAGAAAATTAGGGATGATTATGGATAATTAAAATCAACACAAAGTGTTTGATTTTAAGTGTCTAAAATATTTATTTGGGTTTTGTAACTTTTCTATTCATTTGCTCATAGTGATGATTTGATCCTTAAGGGATTCAAAAGTACAAGCCCTAGGTAATTCTGATTGAATATGCATGTAATCACCATCGAGAGGAGGTGTGCAAGCTAGATGGGGTTGATGAAGAAAACATTGGATACCTTCATTTGACATCATATGGTGGCTAAAATTTCCTTGTGGGATAATAATAACATGGACCTAGTTAGAGGGAAAGTATCTATCACAATATTGAGGGTTAAGATGAGACACTATATCATATTTAATATATGACTACTCTTGTTTACATGTTATACTTTCCTTTTAAAATTTTAGCATTAGTAATTTTTATGTTTTACCTTGTGATATGATTCATTTTATCACATGATTCTATGTAATTATATTGATTAAAAGATTACAACTTTACATAAAGACTATATGTGTAAAATTAATCATCCATTATAGCCATTAAAATATTTAAAAACAATAATAATAGAAAACTAAAAAGGAAAATTCTTGAAACCATAGGGAATGTTTTTTGAGAACCCTACGCCAATTTTTTTTAAACCTTAGAAAGTTGGAACCCTAAGGAAGATCTAGGGTTATAAAATGTTCAAAGAATAAATAGATTCACCAAATGTTAATGATTAATTTGAACTAATATTGAAATTATCCCTAATTCACATATATATCTTATAATAAAGTAGGGTGTTGTAAATATAGGATTAAATAATAAATTTAAGTGAAATGAAATATAAAAATGACAAGCAAGACTAAACTATGAAATTAAGAGATTGAATTAGATTTTTGAGTTGTCTAATTGATTATGTGGACTAAAAAATGTAGTAATAAGAAAAAAAAGATAAAACCCAAAATCTTCCCAAAATTTTCATATCCCCACTTGAGTAGAAAATAGTGTTAAGGAATCTAATGTGATTACATCACTTTCTTCTCTTAAAACGGATTAGTTTTTAAGGTTGTCATTGACTAGTTGTCATTTATGCATGTTTAGTTGGGTTACTTGCATGAAGAAATACGAATTGGGAAGTGATGATCAAGTTCGTATGCTTCATTTAGTTTCTATCATGAACCTTTTGATATTGGTATCATAATTTTATCTTGGGCCTTAGACATTTAACTACATATGTTTGATCATTTTATGGATGATTATTCCAATTTAAGAATGTGTTTCAAAATAATTTACTCTATTTAGTATCTTATTCTAATGCTTAATTATTGGTCATGGCATGGATGCCATAGACTTTTACAAGTTAGATTTAATATCTTTCAATTTTTAGAAGGACCCATAACATGGATTGATACCTATTATTGATTTATTATTTAATCTATGCATATCTTGTTTTCCTCTTTAACTATGGTTCCATGATTATTGAATTAACCATGTTATGGACTTGTTATAGCATGATAAAGTACCTTGAGTCTTTCCCAATAAAATTACACATTTGTTATCATGGGATAAAGAGGCATAGGCATGAGGTTGGTGCATTTTTTTGAAGGTCCTAAGCTGGATAGGTCACTAAGTTTGATTTCTAAATTATAACAAGTTATAATAGGGTTTGATTGGTTAATTGGTGTAAGGAAATGGATGAGTCACTATGTTAAATTTTATAAATAATGACCCTATGATTTTATGTCTAGGTTTTGGTTATGGGTATACATTTACATGGTTATGTAGACCTACCCATGTGAACATATGCCCATAAGGATGTTACTGGCTTCTTGATTATGCATTTGCTCCCTCTTTGGATTGTTTTGTGTGTTTAATTCATTACAAATAGTATTACTTTGGATTTATGGGTTTTATTGGTTATTTTTAGGACTAAAGGGCTTTTAGATTGAATGTAAACTATGTATTACATAGCTACTTGTAATGTTAGAGCTATAAGATTTTATTGGCTGAGAGTTCCTTGGTTATGCTTCACCTTACTAGCTCAAACCCTACAAGGCTGTATGCATTCCCTACTTATAGGTTTATTTGTATGTAAAATATACATACATACATACATACATACATACATACATTTATATACAATATATATATATATATATATATATATATATATATATATATATATATTTGTGTGTGTGTGTGTGTGTGTTAAAACCCTAATTTGATTTATTGTTGTTTCTCTTGATTAAATTTTTTGAATCCATTGAAAAGGCATGGAAATTTTGGTAAGAAAGCTTATTGGGTGGGTATGTTTACTTAAACTATAAAATTTATCATTATTATTGTTAATGGCAATTCTTGCTACTACAAACATATATTTTTCTATGCATTTGATGATGAATTTTTAATTCCAATTATTGATCAAAATAAGAAAGAGACTATTGTAGATGTGAGAAAAAATGTTATAATCTTGCATAATGATTATTATTAATTTTAATCTTGTTCATGAATTCTAGAATTACAATGTTGTTGTATGTGGATTTTTGACATATTAATAGGACTTTTGCATTCTTGCCCCTACTATAACTGCTAACTCTTTTAGTTTTGATACAATTATATGGAAGATATGATTTTAGATCATTAACTTCATATTTAACCATAATTTATACTTATCTCATTTTATCTAAATTATGAAATGGACTATTCCTCCTAAACAATAACATTTAGCTACTTGCAATGATGAGAAGCAAATTTTGTTCATTCCTTTTTGATAACATGGTTTGTCTAGTTTTTATGGTTTATAAATGGGTGTTTGTGCCATGCATTTTTTAATCTAGAAACATCAAATTATATAATGATGTTTAATCCAATGGTAAAGTTGTTTGATATATTATATTGTCTCAAAATGGATTGAGTAGTTTTAGTTGCTTGTTAAAATTAGTTTGCATAAATAAATTTTAAAAACATTGCAATTGGATTTCAGATTTTGATATGTTAATAGAAATCATTTTTATGTTTAGGCAGTTCCTAGCTTTTAATGGACTTTACTTTCCATCTTCTAAGATGAAATTTTCATGTTGGTTGTAGATACTCTTCAATTTAGTTATTCAAATTATTTGCTTAGGGTAAAAGCTTGGTTATAATGGAAAAAGAATCTCTTTTATCTACTTTCTAATAGTAAACAACTGCTTTAGGCAACAACATAGAAAAATTTTATTGGGTTTAATCGTCTTTAGATCAAAATTGATGTGAGACTTATTATTAACAATTTGGCTTATCTTACTTTCAAATGTACTTTATTGAACTTACCTTAAGATAGGTATAAAAACATGTTAGATATACTTATTATAGTTATATTAGGTGGTCTTTCCTTATTTTATGTTTGGTTGAATGTTTATTGGGTGTTACCCTTATTCCTAATAAGGAAAGCAATATAATTTATATACATTGACTATGAGTTATTGGTAATTGTAGTTATAATTTTTTAATGTAATTTAAAATCTAATAATAAAGGTTGATGTTACTTTATTGTCATGTTATTTGGAATGAATCTAGGATAAGAACTATTCTTGATCGATTAATCATGTTATGGTCTAGCCTGATGTAAATATACAAGTTGTATCTATTGTCTCATCGATAACCTTCATTTATTAGCATGCTTGAATATTGGTATTAAATCCAATTTCAATATTTATGTTAACCAAAAGGGATATTTTTTTTTTAAATTTGTTTTGTAGTAATCAATTATTTAAAATTTGTAATCCTTTCATTGAGTAAGGTAGTGTATGGTGTGTTGAGATGGGTGTAGTATCCTCTTTCTTATTTGAAACCCTATGTAGATTTACCTCTATAGAAGGATTATATGAACCTTGGATGGTGAATCTATCTTTATATGAATAAGATTTTGTCATTTATTATCTTCTTCTCCATCATAGTCTTTGTGATACTTATTTTGCATTTTCAATTCTATCAATGGGTCCTTAGTGGAGAACATATTTTTTTACAATCAATTTATTATTCATAGCGATGCTTGTAAGG